>JBAJHW010000012.1:20482788-20870288 GCA_037013535.1 Intellagama lesueurii | reverse complement strand
GGAGCCATAATAGAGTATTATATGAGCTATTATTGATCTCACATTGGTCCCCCACAGACCACTTAGTTGGAACTGTTTCCTATTCCCAAAATAAACCAATGTTCCCATCACTTTCTTTGTGATCTAGAATTGCTGGAAGGACTAGCCTCACAGCATGATTCACAGTAAGTCTCAACCCATTGCTGATTGGGGAGGGAGACTGGAATAGGATTGATGGCCAAGTTGAGCTGTAGGCAACCGGGAACACAAAGGAGGGGTTCAGCCAAGAGATGGAGAACACTTTGAAGTCAAAGAGGCAACATCATCCCCAATCTGGGAGCCCCAATAGCCATACAAACAGACTCATTCCAGTCCACAGAGTTTGGAAAAGTTAACTCTTATAAAGATGACCCCCCAAAGAACCCCAAGCTGCATGGTCAGGAGATGGGCACTTCTGAGATTTGTCATCTGAAAACTAACATTTCCAGACTCTATTTCAGCATTTTCTGGTTTGACTCCCAGCTTCTCCCACTGGCACTCAGACCTAAATCCAAGTCCCAGTCGGAGTAGGCCTATTGAACTGATTGCCGAATGGTGATGCAATAGATTTATTTCAGTGGGAAGCCAAAGAAAATAAGTTTTTCTAAATTGTCTTGGGACTAACTCTATGCTCAGTGGTGCTCTATTCAAGAGCATTGCAACCTTCATCAATTAAAACATTTGGATGGATGGTGACAGTTATAAACTTTAGTACAACCAGAGTGTTGACAAATTATATTTTTGTGACCGCATCGGAAGTCACAGAAGTTCACCTCACAGGGGTGGTCTGGGGAGGAACTCTCTGTTCCCTATTTTAACTCCAGCACCTCCTGGCAGATCAGTAAGATGCAAACTGCCCAATCTTCCATCAAAATAGTCTGTGGATTTCCAGTGTCCCTTCTAAATAATATCCTGATGGTTATACTTGACCCATCAGGGATTCCATCACTGACAATATGTAAATACTCCTAAGCAAGATACTGGACAGCTCGGTGGTTTAGTGGTTTAGGTCTCTGGCTGTGGAGCCAGAGGTTGGTAGTTTGATTTCCCATTATGCCTCCTTGAAAAGGGCTGGACCCCATGATCTGTAGGGTCCCTTTCAGCTCTGCAGTTCTATGATGATGAAATTATAGTAATCATGTGCTGCCAAGTCAATTCTGATTTACAGTGACCCTTTTTCAGGGTTTTCCAGGTACTCAGATGTGGTTTACCTTTCCCTTCTTTTGGGGGTAACCTGGGACTGTGTAGCTTGCCAAAGGTCACACAGACTGGGTCTTCTTCACCAGAAACACAGTGGGGAATCGAACCCTCAACCTCTGGCTCCACAGCCAGATACCTAAACCACTGAGCTCTCCAGCCATAGGCCTTTTCAAATATAACTGCACATCGGGGCAATTTCAGAACCTTGGACAGGGATTCTGGGGCTGTATGGCGTTCAGCACCATGGACAGCGACTCAGCTGCTGAGACAAAGGAGAGCATGTTGTCTCAGCGTTGGCCCAGACCGATGGCCAAATGTTGCTTCCGCCTCCCACAAGGGGGTGCCTGTGGCCTGTGTTTAATTACAATTCCCATGCTCCCAAGCCATCATTCCCACTCACTTGTGGCCCAACACAGCCAGAGGACACACTGTTGAAGGAAAGTCAGCATTGAAACCACACCTTTTGAGTGCTGTGTTTGACCAGATGAAGAACCAGAGACTTCTCAAGTGGCCAGTGGCTTCTTCTAGTCTACAAGGCTTTGAACGCTAGGAAATTATACAAGAAGTGAGCATGGAGGACTTTTTCTATCCCACTGATGAGTCCCAGTGGAGTTCGGTGGAAAAGGAACTTCAGGTCAGTCCAGCAAAGTAACTTTTCCAAGTTCTCCTTGTAGGGAAGGAGTGCAGAACCTAGTACTAGTGCATCAACAATGGAAGAGGAGGGGAGTTGATCTATTTCATCCTCTGAGCTACTCGCACCGTAGGCGTCTACATGCAAAAATGTCTGATCAAGAGCTGTAGCAATACATTAAGTTTCCACTGGAAACACTTCGATGAGGTTTTGCGTTGAAGAATATACATTTCCTTGCTGGATTTTAGACAAGTGAAAGCAAGAGGATAACTGATTTCTTCCCGAATCTTCTATTTTCATCCCTGGCTTATTTACGCTTATTCAGCATTCATAAACCCCTCTTAGATGATGCACACTTGACTTTAATGTCAACGAAAGAGCTTCATTGAAGACAGGAAATGTGTTTTCCATTGCCAGCTATCGGCTAAGCATGGAGGAACTGGCTATTTTTAACACAGAGAGAGAGAGAGAAAAACACAGACAGAGAAACAGACAGAGCTATTAACAGGCCACGTCATTAGAGCCAGAATTTCGGATCAATACCTAGTCTTCCAATCTTCCAAATAATAGCCGTTCTTGGTGAGTACTATTGCCAGCTCAGTCCAAGAGCTGAACTTGGTGGGAAGGTATAATGCTAGACATAGCAGGAGTCCAAATCAAAGTAGATCTGACAGGTAGGTATCTAATGAAACCCATGTGTTCGAGTAAAAATTAGATACCTACCTGTCAGATCTACTTTGATTTGGACTCCTGCCTTGAGCAGGGGGTTGATCTTGATGGCCTTACAGGCTTTTTCCTGTTCCATTGTTTTATGATTGTCTAAGCATCCCGGGAGCTGTCAGGGGTGCTGAACCCTATCCTCCAAATAGGTTCTGTGTTTTAGGTAAGCCTTTTAAAGTTCTGAGTAAAACCTGGAGCACATTCACTTCCTCAAGGACATCAGAGACACCAGGCCAAGATCTGGAGCAAACTGAACACACTTCATCTCATGTGATTTTTGGACCCAAAAGCAGCATCAGGATTGGTTGGTACCTGTATCTAATTCCACCAGAATACACTAAGGATCTCCTGGTATAGCAGAGAAAGAATCCTGTCCGAAGCCCTGAACAGCTGCTTCCAGACAGCATAGGCAACGAACGGGCTAGATATATCCAGGAGTCTGAACCAACAGAAAACAAGGTCTCATTTTCCCCTGTTCACTCCCTTTGCAACTCTCAATTAAATGTATCAAGCTGAGATCAACACACTCTTCACTAAGCTTCCCTGTCCTTCCCATTGGTGCTTATGAGTCTGTTCCACTTCTAAGGAAGAGGATAGAGCTTGATTTGACCCTTGGAACTACCCTGGTCTCAGGTTCTTTCTGGTTTCCCTATGCTTTTTCCTTTGACTATCTCTGTACAATATTGTCCTTTGGCTCTCATCCCTCCAAAGAGGCCTTTCTGGTTTCTCGCATTTGTAATTTTGCCATATGCTTCATTAAACCCAGGCTTTTAACAACCTTCCTCCACCCTTCAACACACACTGTTGACAGAAGTTGCTGCACAAGATGCAAAGGGAAAAATGAAATTTGCACACGCTCCGGAAAGTTCCGCAAAGAACAGCAAACGGTGCCCTCCGGCACCCCCTAGTGGGAGAAATTACGTATCGTAGCCGCAGTCCTTGCCCAATTAACTTCCAAATTCTCCTTTTTCCGAAAGCTGTATTTATTTGCAATTATGATTACCCATAATGGCTTTTTCTTGGCACACGTCAGAGGTCAATCAGCATGATTTCAGCATCTTATGATTAACGTTATTGTTCTGCCCTGTTGCACACATCCTTTGCACAAAACTTGGGTGGAATATCATGTACTGTTCAAGACACCACACATGGGAAAGGCTGTTTTCAATCTGGGAAAAGTGCAGGAAATAGGACTCATAATAATTATTGGGGAGGGGGAAATAATTGGGCATGTACCATACCAGTTGTTAGAGGCATACATACAGCATGGAAGCATGAAAGGCAGTTCCGTCGTCTTCATGTCCTGCTTATGAGCTAGCTTCCCAGAGATTTGTGGTGCGTGTTGGCCACTCTGCCCAACTGCTCACTGGACTAAATAGGCCCTTTGCTCTGATCCAACCTAGCTATTCGTGGAAGAATATCAACTCTGCTTCTGTCCCCATTTTACAGACAGGAAAACTGAGACTAAGCACATTCCCCCGGTGTGCAGTTGGGTGGGAAAGCTGAATGCAAAATCACCAGGCCCACCCAGATCAATTAGTGCAGAGTCAAGATCTCAGTGCTCTGGTTATCCAAAGTGGATGCACTCTTTGCATGCTCAGGAGAAGCCTCCCTCATCATTCATGTGTTGCCACCTGGCCTTTTCCAACAGAAGAGAAGCTGCGGCTTCCAAAACTGGCTCACTATGTTTTATTTATCAATACCAGGATAAGAGATTTTGGGAAGGATGGGTGGGAATGAATGCAAACTCTGCTCAGGGGAACGAAGAAAAAAAATTATCCTGCAAAATCTGGAGTTATCCCACTGAGGTTTTGTGTCCTTCCCTCCCTCTTTCCTGTTGTTATTTTTCTTTTCCTTTCTTTTTAAAAAACATTATTTCTTGTTTCCCCAGCCAGGTAGCTTTCAGTTAGCTTCGGGGGTGGTGGCGGTGGCGGCTCGTGGTTTAGTGGTTGAACTGCAGTACTGCAGTCAACACTCTGCTCACGACTTGAGTTCGATCCCCACAGCTCCAAGTTGACTCAGCCGTCTGTCCTTCCAAGGTTGGTAAACTGAGTACCCAGCTTGGTACAGTACTTGGTGGGGGCAGGGAGCAATGTGTGACCTGCATAATTAAAACATTGCAGACTGCCCAGAGAGTGCTTTAAGTGCTATGGGGCAGTATCTAAGCAGCACAGGCTTTAACCAAGGAGCGAAGTAGGGCACGAGGCAAGCCAAATCTAGTGAAAGCTTGGGAAAGTGATCCCTTCTTGGACTACAATTCCAGAATCCCCTAGCCTGCAGGGTCACTGGGGATTCTGGGAGCTTTCTGATGACTGCCTTGTGGTTGCCC
Source organism: Intellagama lesueurii (assembly GCA_037013535.1). NCBI lineage: Eukaryota > Metazoa > Chordata > Lepidosauria > Squamata > Agamidae > Intellagama > Intellagama lesueurii. Next base: position 20,865,390 of record JBAJHW010000012.1, on the reverse strand, counting down.
TCTTTTGCACATTCCCTGGTGAGCATCATTGATGCATCTCCCACCCCAGCCGCCTTCCATGCTCCGCTTCACAAGGCATCCACATCTGGACCCTCTTCACGGTGGGGAGTGTCTCCCTCTGCAGGGAGGGTGGATGTTGCACTCTGCACTTGCTCAGGAACGCTGCCAGTTCTTTTCTCCCTTACTCCCCACCCCCAAAGGTGTTAAAAAGCATTGCTCTTAGCCAAAAAGCAAAACGCAGGCTGCATGATTTATCTCTCTCTCTCTCTCCCCTCAATGGTTTTTCTGTGATCCCACTTCATGTCTCAACGCAGGTACAGGGCAGTATGGTTCGTCATCGTGTGTGTGTGTGTGTGAGAGAGAGTGTAACAATGGGGGTGGGGAGGGTGAATAAGGAAAGGATAGGGTCCCTGACCTCGTGCAGAGGGCAGTGTGGCCCCCTTAAGGAAAGGAAAGGAAAGGAAAGGAAAGGAAAGGAAAGGAAAGGGAAGGGAAGGGAAGGGAAGGGAAGGGAAGGGAAGGGAAGGAAGGAAGGAAGAAAGAAAGAAAGAAAGAAAGAAAGAAAGAAAGAAAGAAAGAAAGAAAGAAAGAAAGAAAGAAAGAAAGAAAGAAAGAAAGAAAGAAAGAAAGAAAGAAAGAAAGAAAGAAAGAAAATAACCTGGATAATAGTTGTCTGCGCCAGGGCGCATCACTTTTGGATACTCTAAAAGGAAACGAACGAAGGAGAGGACAGGCTCCTTGGGCATGGGCAGAGTGCAGGGTGGCCTCTCAGCCTGTGTGCCTCTGTGTGTGTGTGTGTGTGTGTGTGTGTGTGTGTGTGTGTGTAAGGGAGGGAGAGAGGGACGGAGGGAGGGAGGGAGAGCCAAGCGGCCGGTCCGCGGCACCCGCAGCCTCTGCCGGCTCGCCGCCCCCCGAGAGGCGTTCCCTGGCGCAGGGCTTGAGGCTATATAAGAGAGCTCCGCGCCTCGGGCCGGCACAACAGCCGAGAGCCCCTCCGCGCGCCGGTCTCCCCGCTTCGGTCTCCTCGCCCTCGGCTCGCTGGTCCCGCGGGTGCCCTTCGGCTCTCCTCGTCTTCCTCCTCGCTTCTCTCTCTCTCGCGCGCTCGCTCGCTTCTCTCTCGCCTTCCAATGCGCCTGGCGGAGATGATCAAGAAGATGGGTCCCAGCAGCGAGGCGGAGCTCAACATCCCGGCCAAGAACTGCTACCGGATGGTCATCCTGGGCTCCTCCAAGGTGGGCAAGACGGCCATCGTCTCCCGCTTCCTCACCGGCCGCTTCGAGGACCAGTACACGCCCACCATCGAGGACTTCCACCGCAAGTTCTACAGCATCCGCGGGGAGGTTTATCAGCTCGACATTTTGGACACGTCCGGCAACCACCCCTTCCCGGCCATGAGGCGCCTCTCCATCCTCACCGGTAAGCCGCTGCTCCCTCTTAGCCATAAGCAGGGCCGGGACAGGCAGACAGACAGAGTGCGGGTGGTGGTGGAATCTATCTATCTGTCATCCCCGTGCCGGCCAGGGCTGATCTTCCCAATTGTGGTCCAAAAAAAATAAAATTAAAATAATATTATCAATATTATTTGTAGAAATCCGCAGAGGGTTAATAGGAACACGGAGAGCACTAATTTCCTCCAGGGATCGAGGCGTTCATCTCTAGTCCGTGGTAGCAAAAACAAGGAAGAATCTTGTGTTACCCCCTGAAGACGATCCAGTTCTATTTGGCGCAAGCTGGCCGCAGTCCTGGGAAAGCTTGCGCCAAATAAAGCGTGTCCCTCTTTAGAGACCGACAGGACTCTTCCTTTATTTTGGTTTCTACTAGTATTGAGAGCAATTAATAGTTTCTAAAGAGAGATAGCCCTTTGGTTGCGGGAAAACAATAGAATCTTGTTGCGCCCTAAGGCTAGCCTTCTACGGAGGCAGAACCTAACTTGGGCTAATCAGAGGCTCGAAGGGTTGCTTTGAATTAGTTTCTCTTGTCTTATCCCCCCCCCCCCTCGCTCTGTTTATTTGTTTTAAGCTAAGCAAAATCTGATGGTATTCTTTCTGCCTTCTCTGTGCCCCGGGAGACACAGGTTTGGCCAGTTTTGCAGTATTTTGAAAACCTGCTTGGTCACAGGCAGCAAACCTGGTGTAGGGGGGTCTGTAGGTATAAACCGGGAAGCAAAACTTGTCTAAACAGGTTTTTCTTATTAGCTTTTCCACTCCAACATCATCCCCCAGTCCCTCGCTCCTAACTGGCTTGCAGAAAACTCCAGCTGCGTAGCTTTTTCTCTCCCAGAAAGCCATACAAACAGGTGCCCAAAATCTTATCCCGGGAGCTAAAATTCTCTTGGGTCCAGTGGAGTTTACTCCTGGGCAAAGATCCACCCACTAGCAGAAGAGCATTGCTGAAAGTGGCAGGATCATACCCATAATTTCTTTTGAAAGTAAGGCAGCCTGTTTTCAGTTCCCAAATTCCCCTGCAATATAAGTTGGAGCTGTAAATACTTTTATTTTTATGACCCTTTTGTCGGATCAGCATTGGCACTTAGGTACACCTCCGGTTGTTATAATCCCATTGTCTTGCTGTTATTAGAAAAAAGAACGGCACAAAGTTACAGGATAAACCCCCCACTCCACAGAATCTGTTTTTATTTTATATTACTCCTGTTTCATGCATTAGCTGGGATTTCCTGCCCCCTCTATTTATTGAAAAAGAAACATATGAGATTAGAAGTCCTCACGCACCAACTGAGACCTAACCTGTTTTTCTTCTCTCTCCTCCTTTTCTGCAGGCGATGTCTTTATTCTGGTTTTCAGCCTGGACAACCGCGATTCTTTCGAGGAAGTCCAGCGCCTCAAGCAGCAGATCTTGGAGACCAAGTCCTGCCTAAAAAACAAGACCAAGGAGAATATTGATGTCCCCTTGGTGATCTGCGGAAACAAAGGGGACCGGGACTTCTACCGCGAGGTGGATCCCAGGGAGATCGAGAAGCTGGTGGGGCAAGACCCCAAGAAGTGCGCTTACTTTGAGATCTCGGCCAAGAAGAACAGCAGCCTGGATCAGATGTTCCAGGCCCTCTTCACCATGGCCAAGCTGCCCAGCGAAATGAGCCCCGACCTTCACCGGAAAGTTTCTGTACAGTACTGTGACCTCTTGCACAAGAAGGCTCTCAAGAACAAGAAACTCTTGAAGGAAGGGTCTAGCGACGGGGCTGGCGAGGCTTATGGCATCGTGGCCCCCTTTGCCCGCCGCCCGAGCGTCCACAGCGACCTCATGTACATCCGAGAGAAGGCGATTCGGGGCGGGCAGACTAAAGACAAAGAGCGCTGTGTGATCAGCTAAGACTCCTGGCTGGCCTTTGAACTTACCCGGCCGAGAAGGGAAGAATCTCTTCTTAAGTACCAAAAAACTCCTGCCAGTCCATGCGGGTGGCATTATGCTGGCTGCCAACAGTGGCATTTCACATGCCTGTCGGGCATCTTCCCCCATCTCCTCGTGCATTATTCTGGGGGGGGGCTCTTTTCACATGCCCCCCTTCGTTTCTCTCCCCCTCTCTCCCTCTTTTTTTACACTTTGAGGAGAGGGGTTGAGATTGCTCCTGGACGGTCAGCCTTCAAGCGGAGAAGAGACTTTTTAAACACAAACGTTGTGAAAGACAGCAATTTGTCTTCAAATAATTTTTCTTTTTTGCTGTGTTGTGGGCTGCAAGGAGAGCGCCCACATCAAACTGTGCCTGCACAGGGGTGTGACTTGTATGTTGCGATGAAGCAAACGCTCGGGAGAAACAAAAGGAAAGTCTGAATGTTGCATTTGCTGCTGCTGACGTTACCTAGCCAGACTCTTTTGGGGCAACCCTTGAACCCTCCTCTAGCCTCAACTCTGGGAACTCAAGCTGGCGTGGAGGGGAGGGTAACGCTCCTGTTGAAGACGTGATCCTGTTTACATTTTTGTCCTTCTGTGTCTTGATCTTTTCTCGCGGAAAGAGGAAAAACTGTGTTCAAGCAAACCGGCACTTTATATATAGAACTATTTGCTCAATGGACATGAACAAAAATTTCGCTAAGTGTTTCCACAATGTGTGACACACTGGTTTTGGGGGGGAGGGGGGTTGTTATATTTTTTCTATAAAATAAAACTTTGGAAAACAAGTTGATTTTGGTCTCCTTCTCAGTCTTCTTGGGGGGGGCTAAAAGGGGTGCAGTTGCATAAAAAGAATGGGGTGCAGTGCTTCCAGGTGGATGTACCCACAAATTACGAAGCTTGGTAAAGCTCATTTCTTCCTTAATTGACTTCTTTTTTGTTGGGGGTGGGGAGAGGAAAGCAAAAGGATTAAAAGCAATGATGGGAAAACAGGGGAGAGGTGGAAATCGAAGACACCCCCTGTAAAAATCTGTAAACAAGGCAGAGAGATGGCGCAGTAAAAGTCCAGTAGGAAATTATGGTAAACCATACCCTTCAATGCAACCAGCTGCAATAAAGCGGACTGCGTTCTGTTATTTTTAAAGTGGGGGTGTCCAAGGAAATTGAGTGTTTCCATAGACACTAGTGGTGGATTCATAAATTCGGACATGAGGTCATTTTGCCTTCCTTTCTTCGCAGACATCACACAATGGTTGAAAAAAGAGGAGTGAAATGAGGGGGGAAATAATAAAATAAGAGATACTGGCATAATCCATGCATGTGGCCAAAAAAACAACAACAAAAACACCAAACAAACAATCATCCTTGCAAGGAGATGATGGTTGTTATGTAACTTTGCTTTCTTGTCTCAGGCACGGTTCCCAAGTTTGCTTTGCCTGGAGCGTTGAAGGGTGCAGCCGAATCTGGTCAAACCAAACCGTTTTCCACGCCTGGTTGGCAAACAAGGTCCATTTACTGTACTTTGGGAGAACGACACCTAAGGGCGGCTTTTGAAAGTTCATCCTTGCCCTGTTAAGGCTGCGGAAGGGTGGGGTGCTGGGGTGGGGGAGCAAGGCAGCCCTCCGGACAGACTGGAGCTCCCGTGAGCCCTCGCTAGTGCGGGGGAGATCATCATCACCATCATCATCTTCGAACAGTAGAGCTGGAAGGGACCCTACGGATCATCGAATCCAGCCCCTGTCAAGGAGGCCCAGTGGGGGGGATTCGAACTCCCAACCTCCAGCTCCACAGCCAGATGCCAAAACAACAGAGATATCCAGGCTGGGAGACAGAGTCCACCAGGGTCCCCATCCCTAATGAAATGCTGGAGTCACCATTTCTGGCAATCTTATTAATCCGAAACTGGGAATTGAAACGGACAGGATCCTCCGAAGTACCTTTTCAGGATTTGAATTGAAAGCAAACAAACCGATAACGAGATTATTTTAAAAAATAACCTAAGGACCCTGTCTAGTTGAGCATTTTGTTGCTAACTGTGAGAGGCGAGAACCTTAGGGAGGCTGAAACGGTGAAAAATGCCGATAGCAATATGCCCCAACCATCTGGCACCCAGCAGGTACACTGCTCCTGTATAGGGAAGGTTTCAATTGGGCCTGACAATTGATTTACCATCTAGGAATCCTTTTACAAGAATTTCTTTATCCCGAAGGGTGGCAAGCTTGGCACGCTTAAACTCCACAGAAGACAGAGGGCTGGACACCGGAGGAGACAGAAGATAGAATACTACATACGGAAGGGCAGCCTGGGTTGGTCTGTCCCTCTCACCTTTTATTACATCTCAGTAAACTTTTTAAATATTTGACAGCGTTAAGAGGAATCTCATGGGATCAGAGCCCTTAGGTCGATGTGGGGGTGCCTCCAGAAATCCCACAAGGAAGGTGTGAAGTCAGTAAGTCTCCCTCCTATCAATGCCCTGCATCAGGCATCTGGTGGTAGACTGCATCTAAACATGGAGGTTCCATTGAACCTTCCTTGTTCTGATATGCCTAGGTTGCGAGTTCTTGCGCTTAAGGCAGCCAATACAGCCCCACCCACCTTTTGCTGTGCATTACATGGTCCTGGATCCGTTCGTGGCTTGTGTAATAAGCAGGCCGTACACCCTTGCTGATTTACACATACACCTATCTCTTGTGTACATATAGGAGAAGGGAGCGGAAAACCTGTGGCTTTTTTTGAGAGAGAAGATGGAGAGCCAAGTACACCCCTTGAGCTCACCAGAGAATAGGAATGTAGCAAATAAATAATTTCCCATGTACTCCTGCAGAGCCCATAGCCTGGTAGGATGGGAGTTGTAGTCCAACACACATGGAGGCCTTGACTCCCTGGGGTAAAACTGTGTGTAGGTATAACGTTGAATTTGGGGGTTGCGTTGAGAACAAATCGTTTAAGGTATTGGATAAAGGATGGCTGTTGGTTCTTAAATTTCTTTTGGGGTTTCCTTCCTGTAGGGTTAGCCCGCTCCGTAGAGAGCGTCTCGTGTCTTGCACGGATCTCTGATGAAATCATTCTTGCCGCTGCTTTGTGGAAAACTTGCAGGGACCATAAAGAAAACAATTGTGTGTCTTGGCACAGCCAGGATTAAATGTACCGGGGGTGAGCTGCGGGCCAGGCCGTCCTCAGTGACCCCTTACCTGTCTCCCAGAACACACCTTCTCCCGCTCCACGCTCAGATAATCCGAGGCATTGTACGTTTCGGCTTGAGTACAGAATAACAATGAATCGTGCCCGTCTGCCTCTGGAATGGGCCAGCCTACTGTACTCACGCACCCAAAAGTGTGCAAAGAGCACCTCCAGAGACGACGCCACTGTTCACCTTCCCGGTGCAATCTCACAAAGCTACACTGGCTTCCGTGAGTCATCCGGGAGCAAGCAGCCAGGAGGTCTGGCTCCTTCTTCCCTCTCCCTGAGTTGTCCCAAACCACCTCCCTGACGAGAACCTGCTGATTTTTGGGTGCTAAGTTGCAGTCAGGCCTTCTCTGTGGTGGCCCCTTCATTTTCGAATTCTCTCCCATCGGAGGTCCGACTGGCCCCACCCCTCCTTGGTTTCAGGAGACAATTTAAAACTGAACTGTTCTTGCAAACCTTTCATAGATCTGCCCCAGATTCATTTAGTTTTTTTGACTAATTGCATTTTGTGAGCCCCTCTTTGCCAGCTGCCTATTATTCCTGTAATTTCACTGTCTCTCTTTAAAAGTTATTGTATTCTTAGGGATCATGCCTTGTAGGATGCCTTCTCTGGATTTTATGGTTGCTCCGATTATTATTATATTAGGTTATTTTGATCCTGATTTGTTAGCGGCCCAGAGCAGTGGCTTCGCCAGTAGCTGGGCAGGATAAAAATGTCATTAATTAAATAAATAAGGAGGCAGAGTGGAGCATCCAATTCTCAACCCGGCGACCTAAACCCTTAAAACAAATTCTCTTTGCACAGATCAGGTCCCAGATGGGCTCCAGCCAAAGTTTTTGTTTGCACCTTAAAGTGAGACACTTAAGCAAACATCTCAAGAATGGCATATTTACTCAAGAGGAAGAAAACATCTAGACAGGCTTAAAGTCAGGGCCTGTGGTGGCCAATCCCCAGTTCTTTTCACAGAAAACCAGAGCACAAAGGTTTACTCCCCCATCCAGCGTCCCATAAAATTCAGTGAGTCATCCTGTGTTTTTGCTTTGCCTCTCTGTGGATGTCAAAGAGGCATAATCTTTCCTTCCCTGCTGCTTCCTTGTGCTGGAGTCATTTACAGAAGGAACAGATAATTGTTTTCAGAGGAAGGGGGAGGCTGCAGACACACACACAAAAAAAGTGTTTTCTTTCCCGCTGTTGCTTCCCAATCGATGCAGTAAGAACTGGTGCATACGGGCCTCCCTTGAGAGTTGACTTTGTACCACAGATGTGAGGGAGTTGCAGGTCTCAAGCTAGCCCAATTAGAACCACCAAAAAAAACACAACCTCCTCCCATCTAGAAAATGAGCTTCTCAGGCTGCTCCTTTCTCCCCGACACTCTAGTTTTCTCCCCGCAAGGATTTTTTTTTTCAATTTCCAAACCAGAGAGTATTCAAAAATGCAACTTTTCCCCTCTCCCACACAGCCTCAAAGTCAGATTTCACCCACTCAATTCTGCCGAGAACAGTCATGGGCTCATCCTCGGTCATTAGCAAACACTATGCCGGTGCTACATGAAGAAAATCACAGATTCAGGCACCCTGTGCTCTCCTTTGCCACCAACGCGGTCTCCAGGCTGTCCAACAACGCTTCTTCTCTATTCTTTGGGAATTTCAAACATGCAAAGACTTTTATATTTTTGCAACAATTCACTCTTTGTCTTGACCTGCTCCCGGAGGTTTTGAAGCTGCAGCTGCTGCTGTTCAGGACTGACGCCAATGCCTTGCAGGGATTTGACCAGCTTGCGCATCTCTACAAATTTGGTCCTCAGCTCATTCAACACCTGATGGACATCCTGGCTGTCTTTATCCATGCTGAAACACCAAAGGGAGGCGGTTGGGGAGGGGGTGGGGGTGGGAGAGAGAGCAGTAATTAATTAATCATCCTCATGTATCATGTGCAAGAGCGGAAAACAGGATGCAACTGCCACCCTGGCACACGGCCTACGGGTTCACCAGGGGGAACCGGATGGGGATTTGAGAGGAAGTCCAGTCCTGTTAATGCATTATAAACCAGTTTCCCTGGGAAAATTCTAAAACTTTAAGGCTTTTAAAGTATTTATGGGTTTCTTAGCATCATTTCTTTATTGCAGGGTGCGTGGTTGTGGCTTTTTTTTTTTTTAACTTAATTCTCTGTTGCAAAAGTTTAAGTTGTTCTTTGCCTCTGATTGACTCTCACCCTCAATCATCCACCCGTCTTTTACACTCTTTTGTCAACACTGATGTTCCCGAAGAGGCCGTGAATGTTGTCATCACCAAACGGCCTGAGATTTGTTTAAAACGAATCCCTTGTCATTCTAAGTGTATCTGGGTAGAGCTTCGTCTACAGGGCTCCACAGAAATTAAAATGGCCTACCAGTTATAGGAGTCCTGGGTTCAAATTCCTCACTCAGCCAAGAAACTCACTGAATCCGTAGACCCTCTCTTTCTCAGCTTAACTTACTACACGGGTTTGAAGCAAAGATAAACTCATGTATACCACCTTAGAGAAAAATATAGAAATGTAAGAGATAAACAAACAAAAGTTCCAGTTTATTTTCACACCCTTTCAGCAGCAAATTTTGTGGCGCTCCAAATTTTACCACGGTAGGTCAAAGTCCACACACCACCCAGCCTTAGCTTCACTTCTCAGATGTCCTCAGATTTACAGACAGAAGTAGCAGCATCCTGTCCTTTAAAATGTCCTTTGAGTAATCAGTTTCTTGGTTGGAAAATGTACCAAAATATTACCTTCCTATTTTAGAAATACCTATTTTAAGAGCTATGGGGGTACTCCAGACAACCAGAAAGACAAACAAGTGGGTCCTAGATCAAATTGAGCCTGAACTATCTCTGGAGGCAACAATGTTGAAGTCAAGGCTCTCCTCCTTTGGGCACATCATGAGAAGGCAGGATTCTCTGGAAAAGACAATCGTGCAGGGAAAAGTAGAAGGCAGCAGGAGAAGAGGAAGACCCAATACGAGATGGACTGACTCCCTAAAGGAAGCCACAGGCTTGAGTTTGCAAGAGCTGAGCAGGCCAGCGGAGGACAGGACGTTTTGGAGAGCTCTCGTTCATAGGGTCGCCCTGAGTTGGAGGCGACTTGACAGCACATAACGACAACCCATTTTGAGATATGTTTTACGGTCATCTTTGGAAGCAGAACGGAGAAATTCCAACCACCAAGTTATCTCGGTACATACAGACTTTCAGCAATGCCACTTCCGGATGACCTACCCAAAGGATCCTGATAGGCCCGTGAGCGAGGCTCAAATGTCTTTATCTTCACCGCTGGTGGGCCCCTAAACCAGCTCAAGACTTGGTGGGCAGCCCCGCCTGGCCAACCCAGGAGCGAAACTCTTAGAATGACAAGGGAAATAGACAGCAGGCAGAAAACAGAGAGAGAGAGAGAGAGAGAGAGAGAGAGAGAGACCAGGGAAGCCGCCAACCAAGGTTGTAAGAACTGTTTTGCTGGGTCCAATCTAAAGGTCCCTCTAGACCAGCGCTCCGTTTCCGACAGAGGCCAGCCAGATGCCTCTAAGAAGGCTAGGAATAGCCGAAGAACCAGCAAGCCTCCATATCAACTTCTCCCAGCTCATGGTTGACTAGGGTCAACGGGGACGCGAAATCCAACCCCTCGCCTGCCTGGCCCCCTGGCCCGCAGGTAGCCTTGTGGTAGGCAGCCTATATAGCCCAACTTGGCACTCAGAGGAAGGGCAGGGGCCAAACCAAGGCCTGAAGCTGGAGGCAGCAGGAGAAGAAGATTGAATATGAGAGGGATTGACTCGGTAAAGGAAGCCACAGCGTCAAGTTTGCAAGAGTTGAACAGGACTGTTCATAAGACCACCATGGGGGGGGGGGAGGTCACTCGTTCCTGGGGTTGCCCTGCGTCGGAAGCGGGTTTGACGGCACATAACAATCCCATAACCTGACCCCGAGCCCAACCCGACCATCTCCACTTTGAATTCCAGATGTTGCGGGAATCATTTCGGTCACGTTTCTGAGCCTCTGCCGGCTTTTCTCCCTGCTCTTCCGGACTGATGAAGTGTCCTGCATAACCAGCAAGCAGACCCTCATCAGAGCACCCCTGGAAACCTTTTTACAAAACACACATCTGGAAACCGACCCTTAGCCATTCCAGAGATCCTGTCTTGCCCATCTATTATGGCACGCGGGGGTAGAAAACGGCACCTTGGGGGACCCTATCAAAAGTTGCCTCCCGCCCCCCACGACTCTAGACCTTCCTTTTCATCCCTGGAGACCCCCCACCCCCGTGCAAGGGAAATGGCCTGCTTGGCAGGTAGACTGCCCCTGTCCCGCGAGGCTCTCCTGTTGGAAGGGCTACCCAAGACAGTTCACACATATACACACACACGCCTCCCTTCGGGCGATTTACCATTTGATCACGTCGTGCACCAGCGGGAGGAAGGAGTAATCCTCCTGGCCCGGGGGCGGCGGCGGAGGGGCCGGCGGGGCGGGGGCGGCGGAGGGGCCGGCGGGCGGAGGGGCGGCCGGGCCCGGCGGCGGGGGGAGCGGCGGCGGCTGCCCCTGGGCCGGCCCGGCCGGGTATTTCGCTTCGGCCGGCGAGGGCTGCTGCGGAGCCGTCGGGGGACCCCCAGCCAGCCCCGCCGCGGGACCGGGACCGGGAGCCCCAGCAGGGCCCGGAGGAGGAAGAGGCGGCGCCGGCGGCGGAGGAGGAAGGGGCGCCGCCGGAGGCTCCCCCAACGCGCCCGGGGCCGGCCCTTGGGAAGCGCCCGGGGCCGGCGCGGAAGGGTCCTCGGGGCCCGGGCGCGGAACGCCCGCGGCGGCGGATCCGGCCGGCGTCGCCATGGCCTCGGCGGGCTTTTTTGCAAGGGCGGCGTTGGGCAGCTTGCTCGCTTTGCAGGCTGGCTCCGCCCTTTGGCTTTGCAAACGTCTCGCCTGCTTTTTTTTTTTTGCAAACGTCTCTCCTTTTTTTTTTTTTTGCAAATGTCTCGCCTGCTTTTTTTTTTTTTGCAAACGTCTCGCCTGCTTTTTTTTTTTTGCAAATGTCTCGCCTGCTTTTTTTTTGCAAATGTCTCGCCTGCTTTTTTTTTTTTTGCAAAAGTCTCGCCTGCTTTTTTTGCAAAGTTCCCGCCTGCCTTTTGCAAATTCCTCGCTGCCTTTTCTTGCAAGCCGCTTTTCCTTTGTTTGTTTTTTTCTTTTCTCTCCCTCCTCTTCCCTCCCGGGTTCTTCCTTCCCTCCGCGCCTGCTTAGTGGCTGCTTCGCGGGCCCTTCCTCCCTCGCTTCCTGCCGGCGCAGCAAAAAGACGCAATTCTCCAGCCTCTTTGGTGGCATCCGAAGCACATATATATATATAAAACAGCAGCAGGGTTTGTACGTCAGCCCGTGGAAGGCGGCCGCTGGGAGGATTTTGCCTCCCGGGTCGTTTGTGCAGCGGAAAGAATCATCAACATCACGTTACTATCGAATATTTTTATAATAATAATAATAATAGCAGGGGCAACAGTGGTAACAATGATAAAACTTGCAGCGTGGGAGAGTCGTACAGAAATCAATCTGGGGGTGCAGAACTGAACTAGAAAGGGGTTGACGTCGAAATCTGCGGGAATTTACTCCCGAGTAATGCCCCAGCGGCCAAACGGGCGCGCACGCTTGGCCGCCAGGAATACTTTTGTATCATCATGATCACTGTTGCTTTTTATTATTATTATTATTATTATTAAAAATCCGGTCAAGATAGAAACCCGCGATCCTTCCTAAAAGGTCGAAAGTTATGGAGAAAAAAAGCGCCCCCCTTTAAAAAAAAAAGCATTTATCTCTGAAAGGTTCCCGTTCGTTGCGTTTTGCTTTGTTGCGCATGGGTGCGGAATGTGTATATAAAATGTATTTCTAGAGTTGCAAACTTTATTTATTTGTTTATTACATTTATAGACTGTCCCATTAGTACCATGTGCTGTTTGGGGTGGTGGACAGCCATAAAAACACAACCACCCAATCAAAATAAAAACACAGATTATAACATAAAAGAGGCATAAGATGATAGCTTGCAAACTATATGCCAATCCCAATATAAACCCAGAAATGAGGCTCACTCCCCAGCAAATTGGCTTAAAAGGCGTTCTGTTGAAACACTGGTGTCTTCTTTCTCATGCGGGTAGGGTGAGGGAGGATTGAAGGGGCCCGGATCCCTAATGCAGATCTTGGAAGGAGGAGAATGCCAGTGAGAGCAATAGGATGGAATACAGAAGTAACTCAGAAATAAAGAAGGAAGCAAAAATGAGGAAACTGAGGCTGCCGTACCTTGGGGACATCATGAGAAGACAAGACCTGCTGGAAAAGACATCAAATGTACTAGGAAAAATTGAAGGCAGCAGGAGAAGAGGAGATGAAATATGAGATGGATAGACTCCATAAAGGAAACCACAACCTTGAGTTTGTAGGAGCTGAGCAGGCCTGCTAATGAAAGAACATTTTGAATGTTGCACATTCATAGGGTTGTCATAGATCAGAGGTAACTCAGTGGCACATGATGACAATAAAGATGTTTGGGATTGGATTCCATAAATGCCTCTTTTATATTAATTCAACAGCTCCTGCTTTCTCACTGTATTATGGGAGTTCCACCTCTTTGAGGCCTAGCAGCCTGCATTTAATCTAGTTTAATAATCAGACTGGAGACGTGGACTTCATGAAATGGAAGCTGGCATATAAAGTATGGATCAGGGTTTTGTTTCCCTTCCTCTGCTCACCATGATGAATGTTGTGTAAATAACAGTTATATAAATAATAGCTGTGTAAATAATAGTTCTCATCGTAACAGAATTACGAACTGCAGCATCGCCAGTAGCCAGATTAAACTGGGGGAGGAATTAACTTCCCTCCAAGGAGAAAGAGCACATTGGATATCCATAGTAGATGAGCTCAGAAACAGAGGAAACAGATTCATTTTTCTTTCCAGAGGAAAATGCATAAAAGATCAGCCACATCATCTCCACTTTGCCTCCCCATCTTTGTCACCTAATCTAATCCCGAACAGAATCCTGCAATGGTCAGTTCGTGGCAAATTAGTTTTGCATTTTGTCTAAATAAATATTAACAAGCAGGTGCTATTTATATCCCAAACCGAAGTTCTATTCAGAGTGCCGGAGTTTAGTGTAAGGACAGGCCGAGGGCTAAAAATAGCTCATGCAATCGTTCCTAGGGGTGGAAAGAGAAACCCACGGAGGCCTCTTGGCTGTTGTTAAACCGGCCCTCCTCGATTTAAAAACCTAGCAGGTGTCCTCAAGAGGTCAAAATGCAAGCAATAATATTTGGTGAAGAAGATGCTTTGCTAAGGCTTGCATGGTATCACAAGTGCACGAGGAAACAAGGGGGGGGGGGGAATCACTGTTTGGATGACAATCTCCAGAATCCTAAACCAGGCCAAGGTGGGGGAACTGTTGGTCCTCCTTTTAGTAGCAGCCGTGGGAAATGACTACACACAATTCCCAGGTTTCAGAGCCAAGCCAGCCTGAATGCTACTGGCCAGTGGGGAGCAATGCCCAGAGGAGACCTCCGGCCTTCGCTTCTAGGATTCCCAGCTCTCTGCATAGCTGATCCGCACTGGGAAACCGGATGCCAGTGGTTAGACAGATCTTGGGCCTAATTCAGCCAGCTCTTTTGAACATCTGTGTCTGGCCAAACAGGCTTTTCTTCCCTGTAACAACATCTGCCACTACAGAAGAATTTGTCCTTAAAGGATGTTGTTTTGGCTTCAGTGGACTTAACACATACTCTCAGAGCATGAGAGGACGTGGTGGCGCTGCAGGTTAAACCGCTGAAGCCTCTGTGCTGCAAGGTCAGAAGACCTGCAGTCGTAAGATCGAATCCACGCGACGGAGTGAGCCCCCCTCGCTTGTCCCAGCTCCCGCCAACCTAGCGGTTCGAAAGCATGCAAAATGCAAAAATGCGAGTAGATAAATAGGTACCACCACAGTGGGAAGGTCACGGCGTTCCGTGTCTAGTCGCACTGGCCACGTGACCACGGAAGATTGCCTTCGGACAAACGCTAGCTCTATGGGTTGGAAACGGAGATGAGCACCGCCCCCTAGAGTCGGACACGACTGGACAAATTGTCAAGGGGAACCTTTACCTTTTTACCTCACAGCATTTTTATAATTTATAGCAGACTCTGGGATTTCTCAAGTGTAAAAGACCCTGAACAAGCCGTCTTCCTTGACAAGGTCAACACTAAATTTTGAAAAAAATTCCTTGTGTGGACAATGGCTCCCCACGATTCTCCAGCCACCAAGAGACTGCAAAGCGTGATGAAGATTGTACTTTGCACACTCCAAGGCTGTGTCCAGAACACAGAAAGCTGTGCTTTCAGGACAAAGGGATCCTTGCCCCAGACATCCCCTTGGTTAGATAACCCTTTGGGATCTTGAGATAAGGTGTTCCCTTCCGGCTCCTCCTGGATTTGCAGATTCCTTCTGTAAACATGAATGGTGTTTGCCACCTTATGCAGGTGAGGACTGAAAAACATTTCAGGAACCCTGCACAACCTGGGAGCAAAAGGGAGGGTGGGATGATGTGGTTGAGCTGAATAGGAACACGGGGAAAGTCAACAACACCGACTCAGGGACACCGGTCCTTCCTGTCATATTTATGGCTTTTGTGGGTTGCGAAAAAGCAAACAGCCTTGTAACGTGGCCTCCGTCTGAATATATCATTTCAAAACAAGGGGGTGCTTTTATTCAATACGTGGAGCCATCACAAGATGGAAGGGCTGTCGCCTTGCCCTTCTTGAGAAGAAAAATGGACCAAAAATTGTGCACTGTGTTTCCATGGGTGAATTAATGGCAAGTCTCTCTCCCCCCCCCCTCCGCTCTGTGTGTGTATGGAAATGCAAGTGCATGCATGCATGTGTTTGTGTGTCTCTGTGTGTGTGTGTGTGTGTGAGAGAGAGAGTGCCCGGGCACCTGGAAACCTTCATTGTGACACTGAGATGGTTGATAAAAGTATACAACAAATCTTGGCTTTGTTCATCCTTGTGCAATTAACAAGAAACACGTACACACACACACACTCAATCCAATATTACAAGATTTCTTCTTTTTCTTTTGCTCAGTCTTGGAGAGATTTTCTGAATTTACAAGATGGTGCATGACCAGAAAATATCGTTAAGTGTGACCTTCTTCTACGCACTTATAATCGTAGCCACTTTAGATATTTTAGGTCTTTCTTTGATTATTGCCCGTGGTGTGTGCGTGTTTAGCTTCACTGAGGGAAATGGCACTGAGATATTTTGTGCAAAATGTGGAAAATATGACACCCCACATACACAAACACACAAAAGGCATGCCTTGTCTCGGATATTCCACTGCAGGGATTGGGGAATCCTTGTGTTTTGGGGTGCTTTATCCCCCCAGTGTGTAAATGTAGAAAGTAACACTTTGTTGATCCGAGGCAGCTGGAAGGAGCTCGGATGATGAAGGGGCTCCATCGTTCATTGTGTTCAACCCGGCTGTGCCAGCTGTTTTTCCTTCTCAAAGTGGGTCAAGACGATGTGCGTGTTTGTTGTGACTTTGCTTTCAAGTGCCAGCCAAGCAATCTCAAGAATGCAGGAAATGTGATGGAAGACCTTGACATTCAAACACTCAGGGTGAAGGCAGAATATGTCCTTTCGGAGGGCTGTCTCTGTCAGATGTTGGGTAGAGGTTGGAGCAAAGTGCCCCCACTTTTCTGATCCGTGAAGAGCTTCCATTGGTAAAGAATTCTGCATCTCTCATTAACCGACATCTTATCAGAAGGGGCAAAGGTGGGTTTTTAAGTTGCATAATCAAGCAGGAGCAGGCCGTGAAAGCAGACGTTGTTAGCCCACCAATTCGTTGGGAGACATAACAAGAATATCAAGGCATCAGCTCTGCCAAGGAGATTCTCTAAATGTTCCAGTCCAAACAAAGCAAGCTTTCCTACTAGCTTCTGAGAAGGAGTAGATGCAGCTACTGCCTCCAGAGTTCATAAGCCACTGTCTGAGTGAGGGTGGGGGGCAGTTACTGCCAAAGTCCACTGTTCGGGGGCTCAACAGAAAGGGGGTATCTAACCAGCCCCTCCATGAGGTCAGTTGGTGATCTAGATGGGCCAATACTGTTCCAACCCAGCAAGACTTTTCGGCCTTCTCTGTTGCCGCTCCTCAACTATAGAATGATCTTCCCAGGCCACGTTTGGTGCTGTCTTAGTGTCTTTAGAGGTTCGTTTACATGTATTCGCATTAGAGACAAGATGCATCCAAGATTCATCTTACTTGTTCACATTCACCGTGTCATTCCAAAAGATAAGCATGAGGCTTCCCAGTGGGAGAACTGTTTGTTCACTGGGGGAGGGTGGGACATAGCTTAGAAACATTACTTTTTTGGATGATAGTTTCCAGAATCCCAAGCCAACCAGCCAACCATGGGAGCTGTGGTCCAAACCAAGCAAAATCCCCCAATTCCGGGAAAAGGAAGGGATGATTTTAGAACGGCTTTCCCCCTGATTCAGTCACAATGATCTTATGACATTATTCGTGCGCAGCCCATCGCCAGCTTCTGGATGGCGGCGAGGGCAAGCATGAATGAGCAGTTTAAAAACTGGGATGCCCCTAAGCCCACATGTCAAAGAGTTCTTTCTCAAGGGGGATTAATAATTAGCTGCTAATAAAGAAAACATGTATTTGGAGGGCAACCACGCGCGTCTAGATCAAAGGACTTGCTGGACTTACATTCCTGAGCAACATTTTCTTGGAATACTCCTTCACTCTTCAAAATGGGTTATTCAAAGGATCTTTGCCTTTTGCACTGAATTCCCTTCAGCTTTGGACTTAATGTTCATCTTCTGACTTGACTCAATGTGACATTGCCTTGAAGCCGTGTTCCATCACAGTTTGGGGGTTAGGGTTGGGGGGATTAGGATGGCCTGGTCTTAGGGGGCTGGCCGAAGTCCCATGGAATTATTATATCTCTCTGGGTCTCTAAGCAGCTTTCCAGTTTTTGTAGCATATAAAGATCTATTCAAAAGGCAGGAAAAAAAGCTGTACAGTGCCTCTTGATGGGCAGCACTGGAAGATCTTCCCCTCCTGAAACTATCTCAGGGGGTCATTTCATCAGTCCCCACCTGACATAGTGATGATATTTCAGCTCCTTCTTGGTTCTGTGGTGCTCATTCACCCCAACATCACTAGCAAATCAGAGTGTTCGTTGTTGACGTTTTTACAACCTTGCATGCAGCCTGTAGTTTGTTTGGCTGGGAGGGACCTGCAGGACGATTCTACAGGGATGCACAAACGCACACACACACATTTATAGGTATGTGCCTTAGAAACCTAGGGATGGGAGAGCAAACAAGTCCTCTCTTTATTGGCTGTGCTGGTGAGGACTGACAGCTGTCGCAGTCCAATGACATCTAGAAGGCTGACCTTTACCTGCTACTGGAAAAGACCTGTAGATACATCCATCTTGGAGGGTTAGCTGTTGTAGACTCACGAGCCCTAAAATGTATGGCCAGGCACCAAGAACATTTTAAGAAGAGGTGTCTCAAAGGCTAACTACTACTACTACTACTACTACTACTACTACTACTAATAATAATAATAATAATAATAATAATAATAATAATAATAATAATAATAATAATAATAATAATAATAATAATAATAATAATAATAATAATAATAATAGCCAAAACTTTGCTCACAACCTAGGGTTCAATCCCAGGTAGCCGGCTCAAGGTTCACTCAGCCTTCCATCCTTCTGAGGCTGATAAATTGAGGACCCAACACATGAGAGGGGTGCAATATGTATCCTGCATAATTAAATTGTAAACTGCCCAGACAGTGCTTTAAGTGCTATGGGGCTGTATATAAGAAGCATGTTTTTGTTTTTGAAATAAATGAGTAAAGGAGGAGGCCCACCTTTACCCTGCCGCATCTCCAAATCCTGTATCACAGGGAGAAAAGGTCCCATTGGTCAAATGACACCTTTAAAATGATAAGCACAGATCATAGCAAATCTGGGAACAATTTGCTGTTCTGTGCTCTGCCGGATTATACAAGGGCACTGGCTGGCCCATTCCGGTGTCTCTTAGGAGCTGCCAAGGTAATTGGCAATGTCTAATTGTTCCTTCAGGATAACGAGCGTTTGGCTTGCTCAGAACTGGTTGACGGAAGCACTGCTTAAGTTGCTATTTTAAGGCCACCAGCTCTGGGTAACTGAAGGTAGCCAGAACTGGTGCTGATTAAAAAAGAAAGAAAAGAAAATATAAAAACAGAAATCATTTATTTGTGGTGAAAACTTCCAGACTTTTCACAAGGTGGCCCACCCACTCAGGAAAGTATTGAACCCCACTGAAGTCAGATCATGGCTGGAATACCAACTAAATTATCTAGGTTGGTAAAGAGTGTTTTTTCTTAGTCTTCTCATTTTTATACCTCTTTCTCACAAAGTTTACTCCAAAATAAACACTAGGTGTTTATTTTGGAGTGGCGACCCTTCATATATCTCCTTGCAGTGGAAACCAGAAGGCATTTCAAATGCAGTTGGAGGGCTAAATGGTCAGGTGGACTGCTGAAGCCACCGGGGCGCTACTGAGCTTTTAATTAAAAGCTTCCTGCTTCTGGGTTCTATCATGTTCGTTGTTTCCTGTTCTGTGTGGCATCAGAAGCGTTCCCAATGGAATGCCTCTTAAGTGCAGCTGAAGGCAACTATTTTCTGGGATAACCGAGGCTTGAATTGTTAAATTCTTCTGATTAATTAATTATTCTTTCTTCTCATTTCACTGCGACACAACTACTATTTATAATGATATTAAAATGCAAGATTAAATTGTCATTTTGAAAAAGTAAATTGCTCCCCCAGGAGAGAGGGAGGAAGAGCAAAGCAGACGAGACCCCTATTCGATTTTTTTCTGTGTGTGGGGAACGGGAACATGCACGTTTGCTAATTCTTTTGCATGGTAATCCCGCCTTTCCTCCAAAGGGCACATGGTGATATGTGTTCCCTTTTCTCCACCAGCCCTGTCTATCCTCCCAGCGTCTTGTGAGTCAGCTTAAACCGAGACATACCTATTAGCCCAAGATGAAAGAAGGCTAAGTGAGAATCGGGTGGTGGCGAAGCAGGGCCTTTTTAGGGGTGGCCCCATAATTCTAGTGATGTGCTCGCCAAAGCCATGCACCAGCCTAATCACAGATTGAAGTTCTCCTTGAATTGTAAGCTCCCCGTTTTGCAATGAGCCATTTCAAAGTTGGGGAATGTGACTTATTTGGACTTCAAATCTCAGAATGCCTGAGGCGGTAATGTTAACAATTTTCAACTTGTTTGTTAGCTGAAGTCCAAAGGACCTTAATAAATGAAATAACATCTGAGAAATCTCTCTTTTTTTTTATCAGTCTCTCTCTCTCTCTCAATCTCTCTCTCTTTCACACACACACACACACAGAGAGAGAGAGAGAGAGAGAGAGAGAACACAGCTAATATTTGCAGCCACCTTATGTCCAAGACCTTTATGTGGGAAGATACCATATACGTTTCTGACCATTCCTTGGAATCAAGATCCTCCTTTTGGTTCAACGACCCCTTTTGTCCCTGATCATGATATAAACACTTGATGTTTGCTTGTTTCAAATGGCTGTTTTTAAGAATCTTCATTCTGGGCTATTTTTCCAGCTGTGTTGGGTTTTTATTTTCCCCTTCGGGAAGAAAATGGCAGGATTCAAAAGGGCCTTTATGGGAGCTTAGGAAGATGGCTTAGCCACAAGCCGCGGGGCCAAGTCTGAAGGGAGTATGTTCCATTTTCTGAGGCTCCCGGGATTTGAGGAATTTGGACAACAAGACCTCTCCGTACGTCAGGTCAGTTCCTCATCTCAGGCCAAAGAACTGGGATGACGTCTTCTCTGTCTTGTTTTTTCTTAAAACCAAAGACAGCAACCTTTGAGAGCCCACTCACTCTACAGCCTTCTCCCCTGCCAGCTCACAGCAGGAGCAAATAGAGCCGGGGAATGAACACCAAGCCAGAGGAGCGGCCTGTTGTTTATTTATTCAGCTCCTCAAGGCATTGGGGGCCATCAAATACATGATTCTTAGGACAGCCGACAAATACGTGTAAAACAAATAAGAACTCGAGAAAATCAACAGTCGGAAAACAGCAGCAACGTGAGCATCAAAACATCCATTGAAAACCAGCACCATCGTAACTGGCGGAGAATGGCCAAAGACCGACCGGAGTTGAGACCTGGCCCACTGAGTCTGGGTTGAATCCAAGCTCTTTCCAAGCGAAGGGTGTTGGAAATCGCTCAGGGTAATCACCACGTTGGTTTAATTTTGTGCCAGCACGGTGGCTGGAGAAGGTTTGGATCTAACATAATTTCGCTCCACAATCCATCCCTCTTCTCCCACATCCTTTGGTTTGTTTGTTCTTCCACTAGCAGTTCTTAACCAGATCTACGGGCAGCTTACGATGCCAGCAGATCCAGGAGAGATTCCAGCGGCCACCAGACCTTTTCTGCTGGCATAGAAGGTTTTGTGTTTAATCCTAACCCTTTTTACAACTGGTGCATCTTTGAGTTAAGATGGCACTCTAAGGATGCTTTCCAGATAATCATTTTGTTCCGTAACCAAGCTGCCTCGTAGGCAGAACTATGCGGACAGGGCATATGCTTGTTCAGACCTTGTTGCCTTTCCTTTCTAACATTCCTGTGGTTTTCCATGATTTTTTCTTTTAAAAGTAAAGAAAAAATCCAGTGAAAAATCCATTAAAGGAGAAAAGATGGAATAGGAGCAAAATGGTTTAAATTGGTAGAGCGCTAAACTGGTATAGCGTCAGCTGGCCCAAGCTCTTTGTATGCAGATGTTACTAGTTTTGGGAAACATGCAAGCTTCACAACTGGAGGTTTATAAAACTTTAGCCCTCCAGAGATGCATTCCTTCAAACCTGCTAGATCTGAGCAATAAAGTTGTAAAATGAAGCCTGCAGTTGCCCCCGATGATCAGTCAATAACCAAAAGCAAGCTAATTTGCAACCTGCAGAGCTGCAGAAACCTCCTACTAGAAGAAACCAATGTCCTTTACCTCGTAAGGTAACTTTACTTCTAACTGCAAAGCTGGGGTCTTGAAGGACAGGACAGTTAGCTTTGATATCCTCACCTCATGTTTTCTTGTTCGGTGTGCATGCATATCTGGATTGCCCTTAATCAGTGCAAGAAGATCCTAAGCATGCACTCCATAAAACCAAAATGTTTGGATACATAAACGGTAGGCAACGAGGAACCAGATGGTGCTGTGAGGAGAACATTTGAATCCCTCTGAGGACTTCCAGTTTCTTTCCGCATGTTGGCACATCCTTGTATAAATAGAAGAGGGGCTGATTTTTCAGCCCTATTAAAGAGCCATTAGCCAATGTTCTCTAGGAGACGTTGATTAAAACCCTTGGAGGAATGTTCATTTCTGACATTAATGTGGGCTCATCTGGTACTTATTGGGCAGTGGGGAGTGGGAGCTCTGATTGGGGGAGAGTGGGTGGGTGGGTGGGTGGTTGAGAAGGAAGGAGAGAGGTGCCAAAGGACCCAATCCTCTGCTGCATATTAGACTTGAGCAGATGGCTTCTTAATTGCAGTTCTTGATGTTCTCTCAAAGCTCCGTAACAAGCCCATACAGAAGAAACACACTGCTCTGGGACCGGCATCGCAGGGGTGAGCTGGATCTGCACCACGGCATGGGGAAACAAAGGGTTTTCCTCTAGGAAAAAAAGCAGATTTGTTTTCATCCGGGAGAGCATTTCGGGTGACGCGACGTAACAGAGAAATGGATCCCAAATGCAGACTACCGGTCGCTGTAATTGCCCAGCCCCTGATGTTGCCATGAGCTCTACTCTGAGAGATGTTCTTCTGTATCCCCTTACCGGGGGGGGGGGGGGGGAGGATTTGATGCCCTGAGGTTGGTAATTTGTGAGAGGGTAGTGGCAGTGATTTAATCGGGGTGAGTGGTGGGTTTCAGCCTCTCTGTCTTCCTTTCAACACAACAGTGAACGATGTTACAACAGGTCTTCCAGTCTTGACATGACTTTTCTGGCTGCTCCGATTCAGTCACTTACCGACCTGAATCTTACCGAGTGCAGTTTCGATCTTGCTTTATCTGCCCACTTCCTGAGGCGTAATTTTGAAAAAGAAGAAAAGGAAGGAAGGGATCCCAAGGAGAAAGATATAAGTCACCATCCGCAATCATAACAATCCCCGTGAAGGCCTTTCTTTGTTTTCTTTGACTTTGTTCTAGAAACAAGTGTTATTTTTCAACTCTTCCTCTTCTTCTTGCGCCTAGAGTTTTGTGCAGGGCCGGCCCGACCGTGTGGCATAGGGAGGCACCCACCTCAAGCAGCTCTCGAGTCTCTTGCAGCAAATATTATGGTAGGGATTTGATAATATTTCTCACTCTGCTTCTTCTACACCCTCGTTCATAAATGCATGTGTCCTTTTTCTTCGTTTTAACCTTTTCTGAGAGATGTGTGTTTGCATATAATGTATATACAGTGAGCCTCCAGGATAACAGAGCCCGGTTTGAACACAGAACGTCCCTTGTCTTTCTCTAAAGGTCAAACGCTCATGTCAGCTGTTGTACCATTAACCTGATTCGGTGGGAAGATGACATGCCTGTCGACAAGCACACAGGGTACGCCGGATTCCAGGCAGGTGATAATGCAGGGAAGCTATATGTTCCCGAGCCAGGGAGAAGCCCACGTACGCTCTGGGAAAGTACACGGAGTACATAGGAGCCAGGGAAGAGTCTAAGTGGGCTCAGGCAAAATCCATTTCCGTGGAGAACGGGAGAGATCAGGTGGGAGAGGCAGAATCAGGACTCATCCACAGCCTTCTCCTACACCAAAGGAGTGCTCAGAAAATTTAAGCACAGCAAAGGTGTGATGCCCGTTTGGCGCCCAGCGAGGGGCTCAGCTTTCTTTTCTCCGTTCTTCCTTTTTCCAAAAGTCGTTGATAACAAGGAGGTCTGCTACGATGGCGTCAGAGCTGAAGCCCAGGCAACAGCTCAAGAAGAGCCCTGACTCAGGAGCCAGGTCAAGGGGCAGAGCTGGGAGTCAAGCCATGAGCCCAAGAGTCAAAGCCAAGGGGTCCAGTCAGCCGGAAGGCAGAGCCAGAAGGTCAGCAGGAGACAACAAGCAAAGGGCAGACCATCACTGCTCGGGCAGCGTTCCCGTGTGATCTGGAAGTTTGAATAGCACTTATGGAGGGATGCCAGTGGGCCACAAAGGGTGGGCAGATGTGCTCTGTTTGAAACGCTACAAAAGACCATCAACAAGAGAAGGATGCCTTCTTTTAAGAGCGTTCCTGCCCATCTCATCAATCCCAAGGTTAGAAGCCGTGGCCATTCATGAGTAGACAAGGGGTGGGTTGATGCTTCATCCACCGTTCTAGTGATCAGGGTCCACGATCATTTATGCCCACAGTTCAGAGAATTTCACAGACAATCCAGCGTTCTTGTCAAAGGGAAGCAATGTTTGGGTTTTTGGGGGTGACAATGGCCACGTGGTCTTGCTGATGGTGGCCTTTGGAGACTTGTCACCCCCAAAATCTAAATGTTTCCCACCTTTCCTTCCTAAGCTTTGGAGGGACCACCAATCCAGGCTGGGTTTTACATCTGCCCAATTGTGAAGCTGTTATAAATCCTAGAAGAGACAATGCAATGTCTAATTTGCTTTCGGAACTTCCTGCCACAAGATAGGGTGATGGCCATGGATTTAAACAGTGGCCAAAGGGAATCAGGACATCTTGTGTAGGAAGATGACTGCCAGCTAAGACAGCTTTAGAAGGGGACACGTGTGTGTTCTGTGTTGTCAAGTCGGAACTGACTTATAGCGACCCTAGTAAGGTTTTCAAGGTGAGACATTTAAGGAGTGGTTTTACCAGTTCTACATCCTCAGAAGGTTTCCATGGCCAAGTGGGGATTTGAACCCTGTCAAACATCCTAGTCCATCACCCTATCCACTACACCACACTGGGAAGGGGAGATAGGGAAAGAAAAATCATGGCAGATTAGACTATCCGTGATTACTAAATTATGGTTGCTGTCTATTAACCTCCACTGTCTAGGCAGTTTGCTTCTCGGTGCCAGCTGCTGAGGAATGTAAGCTGGGGAATGCAATCGTCCATCATCCATCTCATCATCTGCATGTCATAATACATCTTACAAGTGATGGTAGCAGGCTCAACTGGTTTGATCTCAGAGCAGTGCGATTAACATGGTATAATTCTGACTCGTTTACCCAGACGTTGGCGGAGCCGCCAGCCAACGGTCCCAACAGGCAGGTGGCGGCTTGACGGTGGGTGCCAAGAATGGTTATAATGTAGTTTCCCCAGAGATGTTCTTCATCAGATCGCCTTCTGTCCCACAGAAAAGCCCAGGAGCTGGGCATAATCATTGCTTAAGTGTCCTTATATGCACCGTAAGCCGGTAGAAAGTATAGAGGTCTGGCAGCTGCTGAATATCCCTGTAGTCTAGTTGTTCCAGAACGTTTTTGTCATCCTCCTCTCTTTTTTGACTTTTGAGAACGTCTTTCTCAGAAATGTGTTTAATTGTTGGAGCCCCGTGGTGCAGTGGATAAACGGCAGTACTGCAGTGAAGACTCTGCTCATGGCCTGAGTTTGATCCTGGTGGGTTCAGGTGGCCGGCTCAAGGATGACTCAGCCTTCCATCCTTCTGAAGTTGTTAAATTGAGTAGCCAGCTCACATTTAGGGGTGGGGGTGGTAATGTATAGCTTGCATAATTAAAATTGTAAACCACCCAGAGAGTGCTTTAAGTGCTAAGGGGTGATCTATATGCAGCACATTTTACCTTGTAGTCTTGCATTCTCCTTTGGAGTTTTTCCAGACTTCCAGTTTGGGAACCTGTGCCGTAGTCCTTAGCTCAGTTTTATAGAATAGAATAGAATAACACTTTATTGTCATTGCATGTGCAACGAAATCACCAGAGTGCTATCCAGACAGTGCATCACTCATTCAGCTAAAACTCTTCCGTTTCCCTTCCAGGAAGCATTGTTCAGTAAACAATGACAATGATTGGTGGCTTAATTAACCCCAGGCTTTAGAAAACAAAGGGGTACAACATGATGATGAAATGGCACTGGGTAGTTAGTAAGGAAATATAGCTGGGAATTACAGCAGATGCAACGTTTGATAATGGCTTAAGAATCCTTGGCTTACATTGAGTCCACTGAGATGCGTTCTAAACATATGTATATATATATTATCTCTGCTGTCTCTCTCTGGACTCTTGTTCTGTAATTTTTCTTCTCCAGAATGGTAACTTTGAGAAATTTTCTCCTTGAGACCTTGAATGGCACCTCACGATGTGGAGCAGTTACTCCTTGGAAGGACAACCAACCGGAATCCCCCAGGAAAAGGAGCCTCTGGGTTCTGTAACTCATGCGTAGACTATGCTAGATAGTCCAGAGATGGGAAAAAGTTACCCAGCTGGCTGGGCGAGTGTGTTTTTACAAACCAAAAAAGGAACTCTTCCAAGCTCTGAGATGGCCAAACAGTCCAAGACTCAGTAAATGTATTGCTGTGTATAATGCATGTCTCAGGAAAAGAGGGGTCAGGAAAACAAGCACAGCTCCAGGCAAACTTTACTAGAAGGAACAAGCTATCGGGTGGCCATTTACGCACAACCAAGAAAGAGGACCACAGAGGGCACATATTTGCATACAAATTTTTGCAGACGCTGGTGTTCCGTCTTACACTGAGCCCTGGGTGACGAAGGGGGAACCATTCGGAGTATCAGAGCCGGACAAGCAAGGAAGAGCCACAGGGGATGGCTGTTCCCTTTGAGGAGGAAGGGTCAGCTCTTGCATCTGGGGCCCAAAGGGCCTGTACGTTTGCCAGCAAAGCCTCATGGGGGGAATGTCGGCCCGGAGAGTTCACTTTGCCATCTCAGCAAGTTCGTACACTCTGCATGGGAAAAGTCACTGATGTGGTTGTAAGCAGTGGGAGAGATTTTGTCTCGCCCGAGTCTCTGGAAAGCGACTGCCAAGCTGAGCAAGAGAGGAGAAAAGGGACTCAAAAATTAGAGCAAAATTCTTTTTCTGGACTCCATCTCCTGGGATGCTTGCTGGTTGGACTGTTCTGGGAATGATGGCCATTAAAAAAGGGAACTATCCCCCATCTTTGGGCTAGGAAGACAAACAGCTTGATGGTGTAAGGCTGTTTGCTGTGTTCCTAACTTACGTACACTCACCCTTTCCGTCTATATATTTGCAAATCGATAGAGGCCAGTTTTCTTTTCATTTTTTGGGGGGGCGCAAACGGGAATATTTTTGCTTCCATTTAGGGGCGATGTTCTTTTCATTGACATCTCACTTGGAGCGGAGCATAAATCTATTCCCCCCCCCCTGTCCCTGACATATCCATTTGTAAGAGGCTCCTCTCCCACACCTTTACTGGCTCCCCCCCCCCGCCCTCTGCCCCACATACACACTTTGGCAGGTTTTAATTAAAGCATGACCTCTGTGGAAGAAATAGCAAAGGGAGGAAATGAAGCCACTAATTGCATCAGATGGAGTTTGGAAGAGAAAGGAAAGAGGCGTTGCTGCTCACCGTTAACCCAGCCACGGGCCTTGATGGAGAGGATGCAGGGAGAGCCGGCCGCTTTCTTGGCTGGCGAGATGCTTTCCCGAACAAGATTGGTACTAAACAAGATTGCTCAATGTTTTTCTGGCGCCTCAGTCAGAATGGGATTGCTGTGATTAGTACTTCAGTGGGCCGTGTGATTTTTTTTTTCTGGGCGATGAAGCAAAGTGTAGCTCATTTATTTCAAGCAGGTCTGATGGTTGACGGAACACGAAGGAGGCATAAAGAAGACGTTTGGCTTTTAGGGTGTCTCTGTGTGTACACTTTTCTTTCTTCCTGAAGAACATGGGAGGGCATGCCTCCCTGTTCGGTGGAGGTGGGTGGGTGCCGTTTCGGGGATCCTGTGGGTCTGTTCTGGGTTTTAGTCATGCACTGCACAAGAGCTCTCCGTGATGCTGAACCCAGTTCCCACAAATCGTTTCAGTGGTGTAAATAACTCTGGCAAAGTGCAGACTAAAAGCTGGGGTGAATTCCCAGCGCCTCTGAAATTACACTTAATGGCCACTGCTCTAACTTCTCTTTTTATGTTTTAAAATTCCAGTGGCCCCTAGGTTGGCAATGTTCTCATCAACATTTATACCTTTGGTATTTCTATTCACCATCTCCCTCTTTCCAGCCAATAATATGGATAAAAACCTAATCGCTACTCAACGGGCACTCCATGAAATGAGCAACAACTCACAAATGCTTATGCAAAACAGAATTTGTCTTTCAAATGGTACGAGAGAGGAACTTGGGTTAGTCTGTTTCATCAACCAGAAAACAAAGACAAAAATAAAGATGTAATCATGGCCCCAATTTTGGTGCCAAACTATACATTATAGAAAGCCCATCATTAAGAGAAGGAATTCCTTAACTGCTGAAAGTGTCTAAGTGCAAAGCAGAAGCTTTCCTTCCTCATGTAATCTGCAAATTAGTTTCCTTTGTTTCTTGGTTGGCCTTGAAGACTTAAACCCGGGATTACTTTGAGATCCGATTTCGCAAGCATGAAAGTCTGCCTGGATCGCATCTCTCCAACAGTAACATGATTCGAGCTCTAATCATGCCCTATCTACCTAGTGGCTATTTCTAACCTGGCTGTCCATAGAAATTCCAGAGCATATAGTATATTGCATTCTCAAATTTTCTCTTCTCACTTTATGGGCCCCGTTAAAGCAGTCACATAATTAATATAGCTAATCCTGCTTTCACGGCCCGTCTCATTTTATTGCCATTACAATTAAAACACTTTTTGGGGTGCATAGCGTCTACTCAGCTGGCTGGGAGCCTTCTCTAGCTCAGCTGCCGATGAGTGAGTGGCTGACAGGTATTAGTCTTGGGTTAATCTGAATTGGAAAGACCTCGTTTATACATATCTCTTTTGACTGGTGCATGAAGCCAGTCTGGTGAAGAGGTTGGCGTGGCCTCAGAGCAAGAATGTGAACATTCAGATTTAAATCAGGGCTTTGAAAAACTCATCATTTAGACTTCAAATATTCCTGATTTGAATCCCTGCTGAGATATTAAACTGATTGGGTGATCTGGAACCAGTCTCTCCTACTCAGCTCATCCTGTCTTGTCAGGTGGTTGTGAAAATAGCAGGCAAAATGAAGAGCCCAGCCCTGACTCCTCATATTTATACGAGACTCTGGCCAATCTGGAAGCGTGATACGGCGAACCAATCAGAGAAGTGGGCACAACATAGTACTCTTTCCTTCTGGGCCTGAAGGAGGCATTGACGCCAGAATATACATGTTATTTATTTATTTATAAACTGCTTAGATCTGAAGATGTGAAACCAATAATAAAGCACGCCATATGGAAACATGTAAAAGTAAAATAAAAGCTTTGCGTTGTTCATGAAATTGAGAGAAAAATAGCAAAACCTGCCAGTTCTCGGTGCAAATCCAGAAATAAAAATACTGTTGAAGTGTGTTAGTTGTATTAGATGGAACACTGTGCTGTGCTTGGAGAAATGTTGTTTTGTAAACTACAGCTTCCAGAATGACCTCCAGATGGCATGGCCTTCAAGAAATCAATGTTGCTAAGTTCTAGAGGGTTCTGCATACAATTCAGGGGCTCTGATCGTCATTCCTGTGGGTTGTTGGGTGTCCAGAGTGGCCCCTCCAGAAGACCTCAAGGTCCCCACGGGCATGTTAGGGGAAAGAAGATAGCTTGTTGTGTAATGTGGTTGAACGTGGCCTGTGGTCCCTCGCTAAGCTAGGTCTTGACCGTTGCATTTGCCAGATCTGATGATATAACTTTCCGTAAGGATTGAAAGGGAAAAGGAACAGCAAGGGGTAAGACCAGCATTAGCTTCGCTCCCTGTCTTCATAATGTCCAAGACGTACAGGATTTTCCAACCGGTCAGCCAAATGGGCGCCATGATCCGAGGAGCTGGCGCCCTCTAACCCTTTGCTTCATAGCATCCATTAACAAAGGGTTTTTGACAGGAGAGTCGGTCGGATATGGGGCAGCAGCCCTAATGAGAGGGATTCTGGCCGGTTCTTTTTAAAAGGAGGTTGCATAAGAAGGTAGAGAGAGGGTGGCTTACACGCCTCTCCTGACGTTGTTACTCAAAATAGTCCTGGGTCATGCCCGGGGTGGTTCCAATTTTGGATTTTTGCGGCCCCGTGATAACCGAGGGCTGCCTGCCTGGAATTAAGACATGGCCAGACTTTGCCAAGAAGAGGTTTAGCCCACTGAGCTGAATAAGTAAAAATATGTGCAGCTGGAAACTTGCCAGATATTCTCGAAAAGGTAAGAGGGCCTCTGAGGATGTGAGGATGTAAGAAGAAGCCTCTTGGACAAAGACTTATCTACCAATTCCAGCAATTTCTTCACACAACAGGCAACCCAAATGCAACTGGGAAGCCTACAAGCAGGATGTGAGAGCAACAGCCGCTCTCTGATCAGTCCCCAGTGAGTGCTAATCCACGGTACACTGCCTCTAAACCTGGAGGTTCAATACAGCTATCACAGTTCACAGCCACCGATCACCTTCTGCTTCATGACTTGTTTCACTCTTTTTAAAAGCTGTCTACAAGCCAGACTGCTTGTTGTGAATAATCCATGATTAGGGTTACGCTAAGTATTCCACAGTTGTGACTGGAGGTGTAGTGGAGTCAGGTCTCACAGGGTCAAAGTCCACTGACTCATTCAGTGGCAGGGACTTTTGACATCCCCCATATGTATGCACTCGGTTTATATCACACCTTCCTCTGATGAAGCCAAGATGGGACCAGAGGTACCACCTATTGTGGGCAGACTGTGGCATTTCCCCTTCCACACCCTTTTGAGCCCAGGTTCTGTAAGTTCCCTCCACCAGAAGGGGCACCGAAAATGTCACTTTTTGACTACAAGTCCCAGAATCCCCCAGCTGGCTGGGAGATTCTGGGCGTTGTAGTCCAAATAAGTAGCTTTCCCAACCTCTGCTAAAGCAGCAATTTCTAATCAATTCTGTTTTCCTTTGCTTTCCTTCTTATCTAAAGTGAAAGGGTCACCTGGGGCTTTTCGGCATGCAAAATTTGTATTCTACAATGAAGCGTGAATGGTTTGTTCCTACTTAGCTGCTGCTTTTTGACAGTGGACAGCTTCTGGAGCACAACCTAATGCTCAGTTTGACAGAAAATCACCGTAGTTCATAGCGCACCTTCCTTATGTACAGTTCAAGAGATAATTTTCGTTCTTCTCCCCTCCAAGAAGTGACCAGACGTGGTCTTGTTCAGTTTCAGCAAGACAGGTGTATCAGGTACCTTCAGAGCACAGTCAAGCCCATGTTCTACAGCACACGTGGCCACCGCCGAATATGACCTTGTTGCCCTCAGGGTGTCCCTCATACCTGCTCCGCTTTATCAGCACGGAGAATTCGTTTTGTGAAAAAGCAAACAGCAGTGATGTCATCGGTTGCCTCTTCTTGAACTGGGCATTCGAGAGAGATGGGGAAAAGAGATTGGAAATTGATTTTTTTTTCCCCAGCAGCTGCCATGTGTTTTCTCATAACATGTAATCTAACCTTAATGTTTAAACCTTTATTTATTATGAGTGCCACCATGGCAGTCACTGTTGGCTGTCCGTTGGGGTGAACGGGGTCGTTGTGTGAACTCGGAGACCGGAGTCATTTTGAGGCGCCATCTTCTGCTTTGTCAACACACAACAGTGCGATGGACCGTGAGAGACAAAGGGCGAAGAAAACGTAGACCTTGGTATGGTGGTCCCTCAGAATAATCTAGAAGAGCGCAGAGTGCTCTTGGCACGCTTGAGCAGCGCAACACCCAATGAACTCAGGAACTCATCATCTGCTCAACTAATTTTCAGAGTTTGCTGAGCTACTTTTGAGGGGTGGGGACTACAGATCCCAGAATCCCTAATCAGTGTGGATTCTGGGACTTGTAGTTCTTTTTTTTTAAAGACACCAATTTGTGTACATGTGGGGGGAATTATTGTTAGACCCTCTGACAAACCTAACCATTTTTTTCCCCAAATAGAGACTGGGTGTTTTTTTTTAAAATCTATGTTTATTTACCGATGGTTTCCACAACTAATAATGTGCATTCAAAAGAGCAGAATAGTTTAAAGAAGTGTTGGCGTTAACAGTTTACTCCCCCCCCCCCCCCCCCCGTGTACAAAGCAGTTGTTTCTAATAGGAGGGCTCAGAGCAGCTTGGTGAAGGAAAAGTAACAATTATAATATCTCTAGTCTGTAATATTTTGACCTCTAGAGAGATGTACAGAAGATATTTAACAAGTGGAGAAACCGATGATGCAATTTTCCCCCCCCCACAATGTTTGATTCTGTTTGTTCGGGCACGGATAGAGACAAAGTTTTTTTCCCTCCCATTGTTGGTGCTAATTGCAGGTATCGTTGTGGTTATTTTGCATGCATGCATTTGCTTCATTGTGACAACGGTACATCTTGTGTTTTGTGGCCATTTTACCCATTTTATCACAATATTTTTCTTCCCAAACCCCTAAATGTAGGTGCCCATTCTAAGGTAACCTATAGCACCATTATGTTCTCTAGAGCAGCGGTCCCCAACCTTTTTGGGATCGCGGACCGGCTGAGCCTCTGAGGAAGGTGGGGGGGGGCTGCAGGTGCTCGCGGGTGTGCGCGTGCTCTTGGGC
Organism: Intellagama lesueurii; assembly: GCA_037013535.1. Taxonomy (NCBI): domain Eukaryota; kingdom Metazoa; phylum Chordata; class Lepidosauria; order Squamata; family Agamidae; genus Intellagama; species Intellagama lesueurii. Next base: position 20,833,121 of record JBAJHW010000012.1, on the reverse strand, counting down.
GCATGCGTGAAGCGGTGGGGGAGCGCCTGCCAGCGCCAGCATGAGCGCTCCCCCACACCTTCGCACATGCGCAGGGGCGCCTGCACGCCCGCCCGTGAGCCCGCCCACCCCTTCATGTGGGCGCATGCGTGAAGGGGTGGGGGAGTGCTCACACCGGCGCTGGCACGCGCGCACGTGCGCAAAGCAGCTGTGGGGAGGGGAGTGCGTGCGGGGGGGCCCGGGAGGTCTGTCTTTGCGGCCCGGTCCGGCTCACGCAATGGACCGGCACCGGGCCGCGGACCGGGGGTTGACGACCTCTGCTCTAGAGGATTAGTTACTTCCACAAAATTAATTCAGCAGCATTTTGAAGCTTTCCATAATATCACCAATATAGTCAGTCTTTCACCAATATAGAGCTCATGATCAGAATCCTATTGGTGATTTACGTGTGTGTAACTGAAATTGTCTAAGTTGTGTCATCAAATTTCCACTAATACAAAGAGGTGCTGGTTGCAGTCATGGATAAATGCCTGGTTGTGTGACCAGTCACACATCCCGGAATACAACCAGGGCTTTGTTAACTAGCAGCCATTGGCCATCACGACTGATGCAATTTCATTACATGGGTGTAAATTACCAGTTGGATTCTGGCCCACAGTTTTTAGACCTGTTGGAAGGCCTCTCTTGTGTATGAGAATCAGGTCTATCCACATGTCTCGTTTCCAGTTAACAGCTCTTTTCCTGTAATTTGGAAAGGTGAAAAGGTTTTGATGGAGAACAAGATAAAATGGTCTCCACTTATCACATGGTGAGAAGTCATAAAATAAACTAAGCAAAAAAAAAAAAAATTAAATTAAAGGCTTACGGGGAAAAAGGACGACGGAGCTGTTTACAATTGATCTGTGTGTCCTGATTGGAAGAGGCTGTGTTTACCCACAAATGTTTGATAACATGGAACCATCCATGCGCCGTATTTCATTCTCAGTGTCTTTCAACACGGCTCTCTCTGGGCTTCTGTAATTTCTCATCACCCTCGGTCCCTGCAATCTCTAAATACGGGAACAATCAAGATAGCTCACTGTATTTATCGAGCTGGCAAAATTGATTAAAAAAAAAAAAAGAATGGGCCAAGGGGGAAATTAGTACCACGTGAATGAGGTTGTGAGCAAGAGCTCAAATCCTTTTATGGAGGCGTATTTTCAAAAGGCACAAGAAATGGTATTGATTTGCTTTATTTTTCCTTCTTATTCTTCTTCTTTTAAGTGGTGTCCAAGCTCCTTGCTGTGACTGTCTTTAGCAATCCAAGCTTTCTGGAAATTCTACTTACAGCTTGTTAGTATGGGATCGACGGGGCGAGGAGAGAAAATACATTAGGACCCAACTGGAGGGCAGTACTCAAAAAAAAAAAAAAACATAGAAATTCAGATGCATTGTATAAAGACACTCTCTAGCTGTCTCACCCTTGGTCACCATCTGGAGGATTAAATGCACCTCGAACTATTTTGGTGCCACAGACGGAAATTAAGTTTGCGCCACCAGCTCGCGTGGAGCGTGCCTCACGTGCAGGCGTTGAGCATGTCCTGGTTCAGCACACACCACCAACGAATGCATGGGGATGAGGCATGGAGACTGGCACCATGCGCTGGAGGAAACAAATCTCCCGGTCTCTGGCTGGCACCAAGGTCCTGATCCAACTTGGAGATCCTGCCCCGGTTTTGGAAAGGAAATCAAGGGGGAAAGAAGAAATTAAGCCATGCAACCAAATGTTCCAGTGTGGGTTGAGTTTGCTGGAATTCTGGACTAAAACAGAATGAACAGATTGAGGTCTGAACCCAAAGAAACCATATTTCCAATCACTGCAGATCAGGAGTAAAAATTGGAACGGAATCGGAACGGATGGGGCACAAATTGCTTCTGCCTATGGAGTTTTTATCTAATGGAACCAAGGAGTCCAATTAAAACAACAACAACAACCCTGAAGTTAGCTGGCTGAAACCTGGTAGATTTTACTCCCTTTCTGAAGGTCTACCATGACACCAAATTTCATGGACATCAGTGGAATGAACAAATATTTAAGGCAATGCTGGGTTTCCAATGCATTGACATGACAGATTGAGGAAGAGATTTGGATCAAGCATGGGCCACTCCCACCATAATCAGAATACATTCGCAAGCCTTGAACTTGCTCACAGACCCAGTCGAAGGGGCCTGTACACATCCCAACCTGAGACTCAGGGGACCCAAGTCCTCTTGAGATTTCAAACCAGCCTTTTGGTGAGCCCCAGATGGCTTTCATCATCATCATCATCATCATCATCCTCTTAGAACGGCAGAGCTGGAAGGGACCCTGTGGATCATCAAGTCCAGCCCCTGTCAAGGAGGCCCCGTAGGGGAATCGAACTCCCAAACTCTGGCTCTGTAGCCAGAAACCTCAACCCCTGAGCTAGTTTTCAACTCCTGTTCCGCACTGCTGTTTACAAAATAAGGACACTGCCTGTTCATAATAGCAATTGTCTCCATGTGAAGGAAAGCTGGTGTAAGGAGGACTGTTCCATATCATTGTTTCAGAGAATAAAAGAGGAAATTTACGGGATCTTGTACACTTCTTTTTTTTTCCCCTTCAGAGATTTCTGGGAGCAAGTGCTAAATGTTTACCAGAAGAGCTTATCCATGAGTTTGCAAATGTAAAACATGAGTTAAGCATTAATTGTGTGGCTAGGAATTACACCACCCACTGTGTGATGACTGTTCACAAATATTTGGGTTTGCAAATGAAAGTGAGGAGGAGGAGAAGTTACATAACCAAGAAGAAGGAAGTGTTCAGTTTATTTATTTTCCCTAAACAATCAATGAGGTCAACAACAAAAAAAAGCCTATAAAAATATGGAAAGAAAGAGAAACTTTATACTGAAGGAAGGAAGGAAGGAAGGAAGGAAGGAAGGAAGGAAGGAAGGAAGGAAGGAAGGAAGGAAGGAAGGAAGGAAGGAAGGAAGGAAGGAAGGAAGGAAGGAAACTGACCTCAGAAGCCAAACTAGTGAGGGAGAGGCATCGTTTGTGGCTGGACGTGACTTCAGAAGGGTTATGGCCTGTTGCAAATTCAGCCTAGGAATGGCCAGCTGATCTAGAAAGTGCAGACATGGAAAATGCCAACGTAGAGGACTGAGCGGAGAGAAGTATGGGATTTGGGGATACAGAAGGATACAAAGGACGGCCACTGGCTTACATCTCCCTCTCCCCCTATCTAATAACTCTGAGTCTAGCCATCCATTGCCAGAAAAGGGAAGAAAGACCTCTATGTGCCGAAAGAAACAGATTATTTCAAATTCAGTGCATTCGGGCCATGGACCAAATGGTCTTTCTCTCTTTTCGTCCATGGCCCAGATGAGACATGACAGTTGGGCATCCTTAAAAGTCAAGCTCCTTGAAGGTGTAAAACACATCTGTTCATCCTTGCATGAGGTTGCCTCTTAGCTTGCTTGTGATTGGTCATTGGGAGGTCAACCTGGGCTTCATCGGCAAGTCTGGTGGTGCTTTGAAGGAACTGCATCTTAGGAGGGAAAATGTTTCAGTAACCGGGAAACACCCATTTCCCCCCTACTGGCCACTGGTTTGCAGCTCTTGGTGGTTGTTTAAACAGGTAGAATGGAAGGCAATGGATAGCTGAATGTTTGTTTCAGAGGGTGTTTCAGCTGGCTTTTCCCTTTAGCCTTCCATGTGCTTGCGACTGGCACTCTGCTCTTATCCTGCCTGCTTCGTTAGTTATCAGCAGCCGTGCATTTGGCAACCCTGAAAAGAGACAAAACATGGATTGCTCGTGATGACCCAGCCTTGTTGAGGTTGTACAAACCAGAGCAGCAGAGAAAGTACGGAACATGAAGTTAACCAGGGACCTGTTTAAGAAATGGCAGATTAAAGGTTTCCCAAGATAATTGCTGTGTGCGAATTTGCTCAGTGCCCAGGAGCAATTACTGGCATTGTTTCACTCTAACCTTTGGTGCACACTGCCTCTCTGTTTTTCTCTCAATCTGTACTGCAGGGGGGAAATAGAGGTTTTGTTGCCCTGCTGCTAGCCTTTTTTATTTTGTTTTGAATGGTCTGATCCTGCCCTAAAGCCCTGTACATTCTCGCAAGGCACAAAACAAGCCATTTCTAGCACAGGGAACATGTCACACCTGGCAAAAGGTAGATCCAGTTTAGACTGGCTCAGAATTTAACCCTGTTGCTGTCCCGCTGGTTTCTCTCAGCAGATGCCAAGAAGGGATCAAAGGGTGTCATGAATTTGTTATCCCCTCAAATCTTTATCGTATAGTATATAACAGCTACATGGCTTTCCATTTTCACAGATGAGAACGGGGCTGGGCTTCTTCATAGCCTCTGTTTTGATAACATGCAACACTGCCTGAAGTTACTGGACCCAATTACTTCTGAGAGCAATTTTGTTCCTGATGCATTCACTGACTCTTCACCGACGGCCGTTCCCTGGCCTACCACCTGCATCCTTTGAGTCATTGATAAGAAAAATGTAATGTTCTTAAAATGTGTCATCAACACTTACAAATGTACCTCCACTGCTCCATTGGGTAAAGTTAGAGGCTGTAATCAGAGCCGGCCCTACTGTTAGGCAGGGGGAAGCAGCCAGCGCCAGCAACAGATGTTGGGGGTCCTGGAAAGGCAACACAATATTAGTGATTTGCTTTGTTACGCTGGATTGCTCAGTGGTTTAGGTCTCAGAGCCAGAGGTCGGGAGTTTGATCCCTCACCGTGCCTCCTTAAGAGGGACTGGACACCATGATCCATCGGGCCCCATCCAGCTCAGCAGTTCTAAGATTATTAATATTATTTTTACTGCAGTTTCATGGTCAGGAAAGAGAGAACTTGTGGGGTTTTGCCCCTCATGGACCAAAATAGTTTGGCTAGCCCTGGTTACAGTACACCTTGGATGGAATGAGAAGAGGCGGGATGGCTTTTATCACTCTCTCCCTCAAGTGAAGAATATCTTGGGTCATCCCTGACTATGGACCTGTATCAGAGCTGGGCAAAAGACAGACTGGGATCAATTGATCTCTGGAAGATTTGTAGATATGCTAGGAATTGAATCTGGGGTGCTAGACTCTGAACACACTGCTTTGAGACACATATAAGCCTTTCCCCGTCCTAATGTGAAAATCCAGCACTGCCCCTAAGATCAAACTATACCCCCATCTTCACAATTAGGAGCTGAGTCTCCTGGCCAGCAGGGTTCTGTGAGGGTCAGAGGTGTTGTAAGATGGGTTCCATAAAAAGTAACTTTTCCAAGTTGCCGGCTCAGATCCAAACAGACGAGTCTTCTCTCAAGTGGGGAAATATCAGAGAACCAGCCATCTGGACCGAGACATGATCTCTTGAGTCTGGAAACACAAGAGCTGGAGCTAACACAAGAGGATCCATCCGGATGGTGAAAAAAGGTTGATTTTTTTTGTTTTTGCAAAGGACATTTTTGAAGAGCTGTGAGTAGACCCCGATTAGCCTGATACGAAGAAGCTGTTTGAAACCTTCTAGAAGCCACTGCATCCTTTTACCCTGTGGAAACAAAGGAAATGAACATGTCGGTTAATTGGTTAAATCTAACTCTCCCTAGTTTTGCCCAGATTTTCTTAACTGCTTTCCCTCCTTCAGGCTGCAGCTGCAAACGAACCGCCAATGTGTTAATTAATGTGATGCCTTCATCCTCAGAGAAGGTTTTCCGTGATTGTTGTTTCCCCCTCCCCCCCAAAGGCTGTTTTTAAATTTCATTTTCATTTTAACTTTGTTTTTCAAGAGTAAAAGAAGGTTCGAGGTTAATCCGGCTGGAGAAGGCGCCTGCCGGATCCAGCACCCAGCTGGAGGGTTCTCGTTGTGACTGGTTCTGTTTGGTTTGCATGATGCTGTTGAGGTTTGCTACGCTTTTGAAGGAATTGGCTGGGGGCCGTGTGCCGAGAAACAGGTATTGCATCTGAATTTTTATCCCTTGTCATTGTATTTTGCAAACCTTGTATATGGAGATAACAGAAGACCTTCTTGAAGAACTTTCTGAAGAAGCAGAAGGTTGCCATGCATCCACCTCGGCTGGGATTCAAGGAAGGAGTGAGAAAATCGTGGTTCTCGTGCTTTGATTGAGGCCTTCCTAAAGACTCTCCTTTCCCACTCTTAGAAAACCTGCAGGGGCCGTGGTTCTGGTGCAAACCTCAGCAACTCCAAGCTGGCTTCTCCCTACAAAATCCAGAAGCAGAAATGAACATAGCCCTGCCTCTTCCCATTTCAGTCTTTTCTCTTTTATTTTGATTTTCTGGCCTGGTGTGAGTCCCACAGTGGGTCCCAGATGTGGGAGCACACCCTGAACCCCTACAATGTGCCCAACTGTCTTCTGGGAAAGCCCTTAATAGAAAGCCAGGAAGACTCTATAAACAATATGAAAAGTTTATTTTGCTGAGCCAGTAGAAGGTATCCATCTACATTAGAAACTCAGGCCATGGAGCTAATTCCGGTCCTTTGAAGTTCTGTAGAGGACTGCACACGCTGTTTCCCTTGACGAGAGACTGGGCTAGACCAAGGGAAGGGAATCAAGAGCCAAACTAATCCAGATGGGAGGGTTACCTTCCTGTTGTGGGCAGAACCAAAGGCAAAATGGTGGGACCAAAAATACTAATCACAGTTTAGCTTGGAGTTCTTGCTGCCGACCAGTGGCTGTCAGTGATAACTCCGGTTTCAGGGGTCTTGGTAATCCATGCCAGGTTTTTGTCTGCATTTTGTGGCGCTATCCAAGGTGCTGAAGCCTATTTGGCTAGCCCTTGGAAAATGAAGAGGAAAACCTGGAGTGGATTTATGGCACTCCCAAAACCGGAGCCATGAGTTGCCGTTGCTGCCAGTTAATTAAACCATTGGAGAGCCATTTAAACCTTTCAAAAGGGAATGGGAAAGTCATGGGAGCATGGACTTCTGGAATGAACCCAAATGCCCCATTGGTGATCTGGGAGAGCCAGATTTAACTCCCCATTCCAGGGCCAGATGGACCTTGAAGGTGACCCACCAGGCATCTTCTGATGCCTGGTGCATACACATTCTGAAATCTGGGTTGCTAGAACCCAACTCAAGATTGTGAAACCTCCTCTCTTCGAAGGATGTTGAAGGCCCATCTTGATCACAGAAGTGCTTGATGGAGCTTCCTTCTTCTCTGATGCCCTACATTTGTCCTCTGAATCACTCCAAATGTTCAATTAAGGCCAAAAGTTCATTTTTCCCACTTAACTGGAAAACAGGGTATGCCACGGTGTTATTCCACACATTTACACAGGGACCTAGTTCTATAAGACACCTAATTATGACACACTAACCCATTGAGAGGCTCCGGATTGTTACAACATCCGTTCTTTGGGTGGACAGAAAGGACTCAACCCAACCGACAACTGGAACTGCCCATTGTCACGATCCCCACGTGGCCCCTGCTTGTTTCACCAAACTAAGAGCTCACGCAACGTGTCCTTCAGCTGCCACCAGTTGATTACATCAACATTATTATGAATGATCGAGGACCAGACCATATGTCATTTTAAAAGAACCAAATAGAAATTGTTTATTGATCCAGGTGTTGACAGAACAAGCCATGTTGTTAACTCTTAAACAAACCTTTTTCCACCCTCAACCACCACTCTCCCGCCCAAACTCCAAAACTCTATCTCCAAAACCCTATCTAAACTCCTCCTCCTGCTGCTGAGTCTCTTATACCTCGTGACTCCACCCCTCCAGCACTCCCATTGGTCTATGCAGATAGCATATGAATATTCATAACCTGGGTGGACACCACACCTGTCTTTCCATCAGTTGGGTTGAGTACACAGGCCTTGTCTGACTTCACCGGATGACGAGGATGAGATCTTGGAAGGACAAGACCTGGCGTTTAGCTCCAGAAAAAGCACAGGTGAACTGGAGCGGACATTTTGCACAACAAAATCTAAAGTAAAGGAGCTGGCAGGTTTTTCTGCAGTGGGAAGCGAGAGGGTTTTGTTTCTGCCGTGTTCTCTTTTTGAGAAACAGGTTTCACAACTGATGAACATACATCAGAGGTGGGATGTTTTCTTTAATACAAAGATCTCCGATGAACTAAAAAACACACCCACAGACCAAATTATCGCAGGTGGGAGAGCGTGCCTTATGATGTCCGTAAAAACAAAATTTAACCACTCTCTCATGAGCCTGCGGGAGAAAGCTGTGAAAAAAGAAGGGCCGGTTTTGAGTCCCAGAAGGCGCTCCAAATTTCTCTGGGAAATAACAGCAAAGATTTCTTATCATTATTTTTCAACAAAGCGCCCCTGCTGTCTCAGCCTGTTTGTGTCCGAGGCTTTTTATATCTAGTACAATAAAATCATATAAAAACAGATCGAAAGCACACTGTGTTGTTGTTGTTGTTTTAATGGGGGCCATGGGGGAGATGAACCTGAAGGGATAAGGCCATGAAAGAGGGAACTGAGGTTAGAGCCCTTCAAAACACAACTGAATTTTTGTGAAAATAAGGCTTTCTAAGTGGCTTTTTTTGGGAGGACATTCGGGGGATCCACTCATTCATGGGGCTGCCATCCGCCGGTGACGACTTGATGGCCCATTACAAAACAAGAAATGGCTTTTAAAAGGTGAGGAAGGAGAACCTAAGGTTGGATAGATGCCCACCTTGTAGGCGCTGAGCCGCATCGGCAGCAGAATGAACGGGTAGTATCCTGAGACAGTAAAGTACGACACCCTCTTTCAGACTGAGGCATGGTGTTGTTTCGTTTTTGCTCTTCCTTGTCCCCGGATTTGTGCCACAAAGCAACGAGATAGAAAGCAATTAGCTTCATTGCACTTGGTAGTTAGAACAATTCTGGGCCCAGTTTCCCGGACACCTCTCGAGCGCTCTGCACCTGCATCGTCGGAGAGGACCCCCGCCCCACCTCCCAGTCACTCTGTCTTCCCGAATTGCTGTGCAAAATCGTAAATAAGAATAATTCCTGGACATAATGCAGGGGGAACGAGGGTGAATCAATTACAGATTATCTTGACATGAATGGGAGGCAGTGATAGACCTTATATGTTATGTAAAAGAAGGACTTTGGTGTGTGTTTTGTTTTGTTTTTTAAACGGGAAGGTTCCTCTTGCTAATGATGATGGACACCGGTCTATTTATCACCCGGGTTTTACAGTCTTTTACCGCAAGCCTCAGAGCGATTTCGTGCTGATTTTGCTGGACGGGTACCTGTCGGGCACAATCATAGCTGCCCTAGATTTATGTCCCAATTCCTCATAATGTACATTGGGTTTCTTTTCACTTCAGCTCCACCAGAAGGACGTTTTTTGCAGACTGGTCACTCATCCCTCCATCTTTACTCTTGGAAGGGAAGTTCTAGAAGACTGAAGAAAATGTTATTGTGTGCTAAAATTTGCAACATCTTCCCCAAGCACCTTGCACACCTGGGAAGAGCTGGGAAGCAGGCAGCCTACGGTGACACTAGAAAAGGTATTCTGGATCGATTTGGTTGCCTGCTGTTTCTAGAGTGGTCGTTCGACTAGATAGGCGGGGTATAAATGCAATAAATAAAATAAAATAAAATAAATAAATAAATAAATAAATAAATAAGCAGGTGAATATTATCTGGGAATGTTTGAAAAGAATGGTTGACTCTCCTGGCCAGCTGTGCCTTTAGTCTGGGTCAGATCACATATTAAGGGAAATGTACAAAAGCTGTGAAAATGTTTTCCCTCCAGGCATGTGATTCCTCCAAAGCTCCATGCCCGAGTGATCAGCCTTGCCAATGAAACCAGTGTTTTGCTCCCAACAGCCAATCCCAAAACAAAAGCAAATTAATTTGCAACACAGGGAGTGAGGCAAACTCACACTAGGATTTTTTTTTTAAAAAAAGGCATTTTAAAGGCACATTTAGCATCTGGTTGACAGGGACTTTTACGATCCACCTTGGAGCCCCCACTGAGTCAGTGGGGAGAGCCGTTCTGTGACTTTTAGATCAAAGGTGTGGGGTTCTTTTTGTAAAGTTAACAAAGAAATAAAAAGCCAATAAATCACCTCTTGGCTCCCTCGAGTATAGAGGAAGGGCATTTTCTCTTCCCCAACTGCTCGCAGACAGAATGACAGCTGAGTGGATATATTGGCTGTTCCCAAGGGCCTTGAGTGATAACACCAATCTGGTGGCCAGGACAGGGTGCTAACATTCTTTCCTTATCAGAACCAGCCTGTGTGCTTCACAAAAGCTAAAGGAACAGCAGACAGACGGTGTAAAGTAACATTGCCTGCTCTGCCAGGGCCATGGAGGCAGATACAAACCATGTGCGGTCCCATAACAGGCTGATCATGCTTGAACTTTGGGGACCATGCCCATTTTCCCCAGTGCATGGACATGTTCACCTTTTTTTGTGGGGGGGGGGGGGAATCTAATATTTTCAAGCTCTTCTTTTACCTGATCTCGCTGATAAAATTGGCACAGTTGTTTTGGTTCTCATTGTTCAGAGCCGGCTCTGTTTGTGCTTAGAATGAGGGGAGACAAGATAGCAACCTTCAACGATCAGAAGGGTCATCATCCACAAGAGTTGGTTTCTGCTGCTCCAGAAGGGCAGGATTTGAATCATCAGGTGGAAACTGGCAGGAGCTGAGAAGTGTGACCCCTGAAAAGAAACAAGAAGAGGAATTTGCCAGTGGGGCACACGTTTGAGAAGGGGATCAGCCATCCTATAGTGGTTGGAAGGTGAACCCCTGTCTTCCGGTGCTGCTGCAGCTACAGGCTCCCTGCACTGAGCAGGAGGGTTAGACTAAATGCTCTCTTAGGATCCTCCCAGATCTCTGGTTCTTTGTCAGGAGAGGGATTGAAATTTTGCACAAACTCCAGTTTTCCAGCGATATTCTCTATTTCTTGATTTCCTTCCCAGTTTGTGCGCCTATCTTGTTTTCTCAGTTTGGCCCCAAAGCTGTCTACGAAGTCCAGCCTTGTTTCCTCTCATGAGAAAATAAGAGAAAACAAATGAGAAAGGGGGAAAACATGAATCAAAAAGGTGACATGGAACAGGTGTGAACAGCTTGTGATTCCACCGTTCCTGAACTGAACACAACCCACCATGTACAAGGTTGTGGTGAAACATCAGGGGATGGACAGAAACCCCATGGTCTGCAGGAACACTGGGCTCATCATGAAAGTTCACCACCCTAAGTGTCCCATAATTATTCCCTTTCCAGCTCTGTGGGCAAGACACCAAGTCGTGCAGACTTGATGGAGAATAAAGATAAAGCTATGGTGGAAGACAAAAAGAAGACTGAAAGATGGAGCTTCTAGTTCTGAGGTGGTCTACAAAACGGCTATAGGACCTCTCGATATAAGCGCCCAGCATTGTGTTGTTGTTTTTTTCCTGCTAGGCTCGCAGCCAACTCTCTGTGGTCTCCATGTTCTTGGATATTGACAGAGGCCATGGCTGAGGATCAGATAAATGCTTATGCCGACAACCCTTTCTTAAGCCAGATGGCTCTCCTCTCTTCTTCCCTTCTGGGAACACAAATATTTGTTATAGACAACCTGTTATTAGAACAACAACAAAAACCCTTAAGGGCTGATAGTGTGTGAATGTCACAGCAGGAACTCCTGTCATTTACCATAATTTGCAAATTAGCTTCCTTGTTTCTCTTTTCTTTAGGACGTAAGCATGTGATTGCTCTGAAGAATGGTTTCTGAAACACTAAAATCATGGGACGGCATGTGTGTATTTCTTTCTCTTGCATGTTATCCCTCCAAACACTCAAATCTTCCAAGCATGAAAACAAAGCCAAGCCGATCTCCCAATGACCCATCACAGAACAAAACCAGGTCAAATAGCAATTGAGACAAGCTCATGTCAGAAGAAGCAGACGGCCTTCCTCTTAAAGGAGATGTTTCTTCTATCATGTAACTTCATGGTCTAATTCTGCCCTCCTTTGCCAATTAGCTCCGTTGGCCTGTGCACGGTTTTGTCTGAAGACTTAATTCCTCAGATTTGTTGGATTTCGATTTGTCTGTCTCGGTCCCAAGTCTGGAACACTGACATGACTTCAGGTCTACTGAGAGGAGGCCTGTCATGTTTCGTTCACTCCCGGAGGTAGAAACAGATTCTGGATCACCTGTCCTTAGAGGTGAAAATATGTGAGTATTGGAGGGACATGACTGAGGTGGCCTTTCGGATTTAAGAAGTCAGCCTTCAAAAGAATCCTTAAATCCTAAAGGAAATCCCAAAACAAAGCAAACTAATCTGGGGGAAAAAAACAGGACATGAGAGAAGTTCCTTCAGCAACAATCACTGATTTTAAGGATTTTTCTCATCCAAGGTGGGGTTATCTATAATGCCTCTTCCTGCCTTCAGAGTCCTCTGTAGTGTAGCCATTATCTTAAAGGGGTTTGGTCTCTGGTCTTCTACCTGGCAGATGACTTCCTTTCCTACCTGTCGTGACTTCACAGTATTATACTTTCCCAGAGAGTAAGAATGGCTTTCACCTTTTACCCCTTTTTGAACACTCCATGTTCCCACTGGGATTGTAAAAATGCCTGTTGTGAGAATCTGTAGCTGTGCACAGGGAACAACCACTAAGCTTATCGCTCTGTCCAAGTCCGTTCTTATCTTTATTTCTGCTGCGGGGCTCTCCTGTGTACACACTTTGCAAGCCTAGCTCGGGATGTTATGTCAGAGAACAGCATAATTACTGAGTAAGAGAATGAGCGGCAAAGTTGATGACTGAGAACTCTGATGACCGTTCTTTGGCCTCTGTTTTTTATTTACTAGAAGTGAGGAAGGGGCTATAAAAATGGGTCAGTGTGACAGTGAAAACCTACCGTCTTGATCCATCTTGAACCACTTTGAATTGTTTCCCCAAAAATGAGGATGGGGGAATTGTCAGCACGTCGACATTGAAGAAAAAGAAGGCAACTTAACTATATAGATACCAGGAGGTGCTAACATGCCGCGCTTAAAATTTTAAGGTTTATGCATGACGCTTTTTGATTGTTGACATGCAACGGCACTCAGGAGAATCCCTGCAATGCAATGGGATGGGGAATTCATGGCTGATCCCAATTAAGGTGACTCTGAGATGGCCAACACATCTAAAGCGTTGAGGCCATGCGGCTTGCTGAAAATGCGAAGTCAAATTTCAATTTAATGTTGCCGTTTTTGTGTTTTTATCTTTTACCTGTTTTTTTTTTTCCAATCTCTTTGAGTCCTGATTTTTAGAGGAAGGCAGGGTCACAACCAAATCAATCAATTTTAAGAGGCAGCTCTGGAATCTGAAATCCAGTTTTCATATTTTCAGTCTGCCACGTTGTCTCGAAAAAGGTGGACATGTTCAAATGTAAAGGATATTTTTTAAAAATGATTAAAGGAAAAGCACAGGACCCAACCCTTAAAAGCCGCTTCCTGTGGGTGAAAACAAATGTTAATAGAAAGGCATGTTTTCTGTTCTTCCAATATGTTTACCTCAGGAGATCTGATTTCCTGCGTTTTGTACATCTAAGCAATCAAATCCACTTAAAAAGCAGCTATTTACTTTTCAATGCCCGATCATGCTTCTGCTTTTGTAATCGGATAGCTTTTGCCATTTCAAGGAGCACTCCTTCTAGATGTGGGATCAGCATCTTACCTAATATGGCCTTTGGCACTCAGTCAGTCACCAAAACCCAACCAGAATTAAAACATCTTTGCCTGCCAGAAGAAGAAAAACAGGGAGGGAACCAGCCTGACTTCCTTTGGTAGGAACAGCCGCCCACAATGCTCTTTGGAATACTGGTACGTAAATATTTTCCAGTTTCTGAATATTTGGAAATGTTGCATTCAGCTGTAGTTGTTACCCGTTCAAAAGGTGAAAGGACAGCTTCTAAAAAAAACATGGACCAAAGGCGGTTTTCCCCATAGCTTTGTTTAATAAGCAGGGTTGCCAATTGTTTCCACACACCTGGCTCCTGTGCCTCTTTCACGTCTAAAACAGCAGTGTCGCCGACAGGTGGTTCTACAGCAGCCTTTAAAACTTGCAACCTTCCAAATCTGTTTGTCTACAACTGCCTGGGAGCCCTGGAAATCAGAATCTGGAAGGCACAACATGAAGTAGAAGTTAGACCTTTAAAATCTTACATAACTGGTGTGCATGGTAAAGGAAGCAAAGAGGCAAGGCACCAGAAAACAGGAAGTGTCCCCAGTCACTGGAATGCATGGAAGCCAGATTCGACCTTGCGCTCAGAGTAATAAATTCCTCTTTCTCTCCTGGGTTGCTGCTTGAGTGGAGTATTTCTAAAGATCCAGGTGCATTAGCGTTCACCTTTTCCCCAACATAAACAGCCCTATCTCAAGGCTTGGGGTATGGTTCTTTTCCAACGTCAACAACCTCCATTAGGCTGCTGGCTCTTATTTTGGAGTCCCGGGGGTGAAGAATTAGGTGAAATGTCCCCCTGCCTGCATCTAATTTTTCTGCCCTTGCTCTGGAGTCTAGGTTCCCAAAGTGGTCTATATGGACCCCCAGGGGTCGATTTCGACTTGCAGGGGGTCCATGTCAGAGAGAAAAAAAATTGGGTGTGCAAGTTTAGACTTGTATCAAAGCTTTGCAGGGGGCAGGGGGTCTACGGAAAACAAATAAGTCGGCAAGTGGTCTACGGGGCAAAAAAGTTTGGGAACCTATGTGGGTCTGGACCTACCAGTAAATCAGGAAGGGTTAGTTCTCCACTCTTAGGAATGCGACATTTAGGAAGGTCTCCTCAAGCTTTCCATCGCTGCAGGCCATGGGGCTGTACGTACAGTAACATGACATTTCGTGATATGTGCGCGTCATCCCATGAACAACCCAAGGCGATGATGCTCCACAGGGCAGTCATTTTAGGGCAGTCATTCCCGCATAATTCAGGCAGATCGGCCTTCCAAAGTGACAAGAACCATTATGGGACATGACAAGCGTCTTGTCGCCTTGGGGGCAAATGTCCAGGTGCTCCCTGCATCCAAGCAATGATCTCTGGGAAGCCCGCAAACAAAGTTTGAAGCCGGAAAAGGGGATATGTCGCCTGCAAAGCCACCTAGAACCTTCGGGTCTGCTGCAAAACAGAAAATGCTCCCTTTTATTGGGGTTTTGGGTTGGAAAGTTGGTGGAAAGCTTAAAAGAATTATTTTATCCTAGTTTTAATGGCTCGTTGTGATGCTGCCAAAATTCTTGAGTCAATATGACTGTTCAGGAATTGGTATTCTGGGTAGACGGTCTCTCAACAGGGACCTGCCTCTTAGTCCGAACTTTCCAGGAGTTATCCAAAGTGCTGAATCCTAGCTTCCCAATAGGGGCGGGGCCTTAGATGTCTCTTTTGATGTTTGGACCAAAACCCAGGTGGATTCCACCCATACGATCCACACACGCACCATCAGTGCAACAAAGTGCTTGGCACATCAGACTAGGAACTGGGGGACCTGGGTTCAAATTGGCCTCCAAGGATTGAGAGATGTGGGACCAGTCTAACTCCTTCAGCTTGGCCCTACCTCACAGAGTTGTTGTGAGGAGGAAGAGAGACTTCTAAGCCTCCTTGAGAAACTTGCAGGAAACATGGGAAGTCTATGTTACAAATATAAATCTCTAAGCTAGACAGCTTCTCAACCAGCCTTTGTAGCTATGCCTTTGATCACCCTTTGATGGACAAACATTTAATAATACGATAATTCTGAACTGCAAAAATATCCTTTGTTGATTTCTGCCACTCAGAAGACCAGACTGGGCAGTATTTTTTTTTTCCTGGTCAGTTGGCAAGCCTTAGAAAGAACAGGTGATAGGTTGCTTCACACTTCTTTCATGGCGGTTGCCACATTTTCTTGTTGGCCTTGTTCCTATGCCTTTCCCAGCAGCAGGACAGCAGCACATCCAGGAGTCTGAGCATCTCTCCCTGGCTTAGAGAGAATCCCAAGGAAAAACCAACATT
This sequence comes from Intellagama lesueurii, assembly GCA_037013535.1. Classification (NCBI taxonomy): domain Eukaryota; kingdom Metazoa; phylum Chordata; class Lepidosauria; order Squamata; family Agamidae; genus Intellagama; species Intellagama lesueurii. Next base: position 20,817,192 of record JBAJHW010000012.1, on the reverse strand, counting down.
CCCATTTATTTTTCCGTGCAGCTGTATGTTCAGGAAGCAGGAACAGTACAAAAAAAAAAAGTGGGCAATTATTCTCAGTTCCCCTTTTTCTCCGCACAGCTTCTAACCTGTGCTGATAGTCAAGTTGACATTACTAGGTCAAGTGTTTTTGGGTTGGAGAGCTCAATCACCCATGTATGTCAAAAGGGAGAAAAGAAAGCAGGCCTTTGCGTTCGCCGAACAATAAACCTGGAGATGCTTCCATCTCCTTCCTTTAGAGAGCAGCCTGATGCGCAATTTCCACAAGAAGGGAGGGCAAATTCCCAGACCAAAGAGACACGGTTCTTGACGACCATTCCTTCTGGCCTCAAGTCCTAGATCTGTGCTCCCCCCCGACCCCTCCAGGTAGAGTTTTATTTCTGGATTGTACTTGCTGGCTTAGAAGATGCACGTCCTGCTTCCTGTCGCCAAGAGGTTTCAGAAAGGAGGCTTATCACACCAGACTCTCACTCCAAAATCACACTCGGTTCTAGTACAGGAACAGAAGCGAAGCGGTATCGGTACGGAGTTGGGTCTATTCGAGCAGCAAGGTCAGCGTGCTCCTCCTGTGTTGTTTGTTTTGCACATCACAAATACAGGGCAGCATAATTAGGGCAGGACAACCAGGGCATTGACTGGGTGTCGAAATTCAGAGGGGGGCAAACATTTTCTGCTCACAAGGTGTGAACCTGTCTCTTAATATTTGCTCCGGGAAGGGCAGGAACCGAAGCATAGGTGAGCATGTGTGGAACCCCCCACTCTCCAGGCAAAAAGGAAACACAAGACAGGCTGGCTCAGTGAGCCACCAGTAAGGCTGCTATCTGCTCAATCTCAAGCCAGAGGTTGGGAGTTCGATTCCCCGCTGTGCTTCCCTGACAGGGGCTGGACTTGATGATCTATAGGGTCCCTTCCAGTTCTGCAGTTCTAAGATGATGGCAATGATGATAATTAGGTTGTTACGTGCTTATTCTTCTCCATTCCTCTGTTCTCTCCCTGCATTCAACAATCTCCCATCATCTCACCTTAACCAATAGCACACCAAAACCCTGAGCATTTTCGGGCTTGTTTACATTTGCAGTTGCCGCACAATAAGCTCCGTTCTAAATGGAATCAATATAGAAATCGTGTGATACATGGTATTTCGGTCAGTGTCTGCATTCTTAATCTTAGAACGGCAGAGAGGGAAGGGACCCTCTGGATCATGGAGTCCAGCCCTTGTCAAGGAGGCACCGATGGGGGGAATCGAACTCCCAGTGACCTAAACCACGGAGCTATCCAGCAGTTTATCTTGGGAAAACGTTTAATCCGTTTTTAAGCTGCGTTGTATAACAAAATTGATAATTGTAGCTGCAATGGTACATTACCTGTGAACAATAGGTATTCCACAGGACTGTGTGAATGGCTCAAAGGAAAATGTCCAGCCAAGCAGTGAGGTTCAGATGCTCAAAGGCAGTGGCTTCAAAGGTCCGTTTCATTAAAAGAGAGGATGAAGGTAGCACCACTGATCAGCCACGAGTGTTCATGTTCAGACACAGTATTCCAGAGGCTGGGAAAATTTGCTTTCCCCCCCTATTTCGGACTATAATTCCCAGGGACACCCCACCCCGAGGAACAGGGTGGCTATGAGAGTTTAGGTGTTCTAGCCCCTAAAAATGAACTTTTCGAGGATCTGTGCAGCATATCTCTAAGTCACTGTTGGTGGGAGAATGCTGTTTAGACATGGGCACGAACTGCTGGTTCGGTGGTTCATGCCGGTTCGTTTAGCAGGCGAATGGGTGTTTGGCACTTCAAAGCCCCACCTTCTCCAGCAGGTGTCCACTCAGAGGCCTGGCTTCCCTGCCCTGCCTCCTCCAGGTGCTGCCTCTGAGTGGGTGCTTGCTGGAGGAGGCGGGGCTTTGAAGTGCCGAACACCTGTTCAGCTGCTAAACGAACCAGCACGAACCCCCGAACCAGTAGTTTGTGCCCATCTCTAATTGCTGTTACTTCTTATGCTCTCCTTGTGAGTTTCCAAGACGCCTCTAGTACAGTGGTTCCCAACCTTGGGTCCCCAGATGTTCTTGGACTGAAACTCCCAGGAGCCTTCACCGCTAGCTGTGCTGGCCAGGGTTTCTGGGAGTTGTAGTCCAAGAACATCTGGGGACCCAAGGTTGGGAACCACTGCTCTAGTAGAATGGAAAACTGGATGCAAGGTTAGAGAGAGCAATGGTTTAATGCTCTTGGAGTCTTCCATGGGTGCATGGTATTAGAGGGGCTGGGGATGATGGGAACTGTAATCCGACATCTGGAGGCCAGAGGTAGGACCATGGTGAATTTCTGGTTCTTTCACCCCCAGCTTATAAGCACAGAGAGCCTGCTCAGAGGGAAAATGAGAGAGCTAGCTGACAGATAACATCTAAACTACATGGCCTGTGTACACATTGGCTAAAGGGCTCACGATTCTTTCACCAACTTTGTCACGACTGACGTAGAAGGGTTCCTGGATTCCACAGCTCAGCTCTTGCAAAGTCCTATTTTAATTGCTACTGGCCATTGCATTGCTCAGGGAAACGCAATGATGAAATAAAAAGGCGCTCTGATGAAAATAACAGCACTGGCAGATAAGAAATCTATAGGGATGCATTGTTAATTTGAGGACTAGCTGGCAGCGTGCCCTGGATTGTCGGCTCAAACCCGGTGACCCTACGATTTGGAAACTCACAAAGCAACAGGTTCATTCTTGGAGTATGCCATCATCTTTATGAGCTAATTTTCCTTGATTGTAAACCAGCTAGAAGAGTGCTCTTGAACATGGAGGTTCCATGGAGCTTTCGTAGCTCATAGACATCAAGAGGCATCTCTTCCTCCGTGATTTTTGTCTAACCTCCTCTCCAAAGGCATCTAAGCCATCTCTAATCGGTGTGGCAGTGAGTTCCACCATTTAGTTTTTCAGGAAGTCCCCGGTTTTGCCCGTCCTGATCCTACTGCTTGGGCCCTGGATACCTGAAGGACCGCCTCCTTCCATATGAGCCTACCCGGCAGTTAAGATCTAGCCAGGGGGGCCTGTTGAAAGAGCCGTCCCTCAAGGAGGTAAGAGGGATGGCTTGTAGACAAAGGGCCTTTTCGGCAGCTGCCCCCAGACTATGGAACGCCCTCCCGACTGAGATTCGTCTGGCGCCGATGCTGATGACATTTCGGCGCCAGGTCAAAACCTTCCTGTTCCAGAAGGCTTTTAATTGAAATAATATCAACTGTGGGTCCTGATGGCAATTTTTAGAGTATCTATTTTAATTGTATTTTAATTGTTTTATTTTTTATTGTATTTTAATTGTTGTAAGCCGCCCAGAGACCTTTGGGTAGAGTGGGCGGCATATAAGTTAAATAAATAAATAAATACTGCCAATCAGTTTTTTTTTAATTTCTCTCTCTTTTTCTCTCATTCTTTCTTCCTGGAGTTGTAGAAGACCCAGCCAATTTATCTTGGGATGCTGCCCTTAAAACCTTCTTTGAAATTAAACCCGGCCCTTAGGCGGAAAGAGGGTCGCCTTGCCTTGCTCTAGACCCCTTCTCCAGATCATACATATGGTATAAGCCATCGCTCTCCATGCACAAAACGTGCAAAGCTGCTGAGTTGTACAGCACTCATCATCAAGCTGGAGGGTATGAAAGGCACAGAAGTCCAAACAACGGACTGGGTGTTTCAAGACAGGGAGACGTCCATTGATTCACCATTCTGACCCACAAAGTATTTAAAAAGCCCCAACATGTACGCCTCTTGTGGTGCTTGAAAATATTTGTAGTAATATTGCCATACCCACCCACCCCCCAAACTAAGGTCAAGAAATGTAGGGATTTTGCACTGATAAACACAACCGAGCCAATCTCCAGCTCTGCATCCCAGTTATTTTCTCTGCTTCTCTCTGCTACTGATGATGGCTTTGGTAGGAACAGTGTTCCTACCGAGATGTAAGCCACCTCAATAAAATCCCCACTCCCTAGGGGAAGGCTGAAAGCAACCTTTTCTTTCAGCTAGTTGTAGAACCCTGCCAGTTTCAATTCAACAGCTCGAAAATGCCAAGACCCCGGCTGATGTTCTCCCAGCCCAAGGAAAAGAGCTGACCAAGCCCTTCTTGACGTCAAAGGACTTGGAGGGCTCAGTACTTGAGCTCCGGTTGGCTGCAAGCAGCAGTCACATACATGGAGGAAGCCATCTGAGGGATTGGGAGAGAAGGATCTTGGAACAGTTGTCGATTGCAAGCTGAACAGGAGCCAACAGTGCAAAAAGAGAGAGAGAGAGAGAGAGAGAGAGGCAAATGCTATTTTAGGTTGCATTAGCAGAAGTAAAGTCGTCAAATCCCGAGAAGCACTAGCCTCTTTTTGGCACTGGTTAAGCCTCATCTAGAGTATTCTGTCCAGTTCTGGGCTTCGCACTTGAAGCAGGACGTCAACAAACTGGAACAAGGAGGGTAATAAGGATGATCAGGGGATTGGAAACCAAGCCCTAGCAGGAAAGACTGAAAGAGCAAGTTCAGCCTTGAGAAAAGAAGACTGAGGGGAGATAGGATGGCACTTTTCTAATCCCTGAAAGATAAGCATACAAAGGAGGGGCAGGATCTGTTCTCCATCATCCCAGAATGCAGGATAACTAATAATGGGCTCGAAGTTACAGGAAGCCAGATTTAGGCTCAATATCAGGGAAATGTTCTTAACTGTTAGAGCAGTATGGCGATGGAATCAATTAACTCGGCAGGTGGTGAGCGCTCCAACGCTGGAGGCATTCAAGAAAAAGCTAGACAACCATCTGCCCAATATCCTTTGATTAGGATTCCTGCCTTGAGCAGGCGGTTGGACTTGATGGCCTTAGAGGTCCCTTCCAACTCCATTATCCGATGATTCAATGAGACCTGTTGTCCAAACGGAATCATCTCCGCATTCTGAAAAGGTGACTTCAACGTCAGCATCTGCGTGCCACTGGAGTTCTGCAGGATGTATCCAAAAATTGAACTGGGCTCTTGCAGAAAGCACTGGATCCTTAAAGATGCACATTGTAGCAGGCGAGGGAATAGACACCTGAAATGTTGTGGCTAGCTCTGATATCAGCAAAAGGACTTATTCCGCTTTTCCCACCTTCCATGGGTGTATGTTGTCTACAATAAAGCTTTCCTTGGAAACAATCTCCTTTTTGCTAGTAGTTGGCCACACAAGGAGCAGCCTGAGAATCTGGGCTTACCCGTGTTTCTAAGCAAGTGCTAGAGATGGAAAGAGAGAAAGATTCTTGGAAGACGGTTTGATGCTGGGAACAATGCAGGTTGATCCCAGCACATCGCTTTGATATGGTAGAAAGCATCCCTTTGTGGGTGACGTCCTCTGGTGGCTGAATCGCGACCTTCTCAGTCTGGATCTTTCAAAAAGATGAACAAGAAATGAAGGATTTTGGAAGACTGTCCCTCTTGTTCCGAGGTTGGAATCTTGGAGTTTTGACAAATATTACATAAAAGATAGAAACATCTGAAATATGAATTTACTGCCAGATGCTAAGAATTTTGTGAACTAAGAGGGTGACCTACGATTACTTGTTGGTATGTGCTGTTAAGCTGCTTAAGAACCTACAAAAAGTCCCGAGCTCTGCTCAGGTCTTGCAAACCTAAGGTCATGGCTTCCTTATTGAATCAAACCGTCTCAAGTTATAATCTTCCTCTCTTCCAACATTTTCCAGTGAGTCTTGTCTTGTCATATGTGCAAAGTCGGATACTTCCCGTTTTGTTATTTTAGCTTCTAATGTGAGTTCTAGATCTTGATTTGATCTAGAACCCCCCCTTTTTTTGTCTTTCTGGCAGCCTAGCATCCATAAAATAAAGGCCAAGCAACCCTAAGGGCACACGATGTGTGGAGCTAGAATACTTGATTTGGAGTACGTGGCTGGGGAGCCAGAGATCGGGAGTTCGATTCCCCACTGCGCCTCCTAGGAGAAGAGTCAGCCTGAGTATCCTTGGGCATGTTACATGGTCCCAAAGCAGCCCCAGAAGAGGGAAATGGCAAACCACTTCTGAGTTCTTTATTCCTAGGAAACTTTGGGTAGGGTCACCCTAAGTCAGAATAGACTTGATGGTACATGATTATTATTGGAATACCTCGGTGATGTAATGAAAACGGACAACTAGAGTTTAATACAGCTGATCATTCAGGGCAAAATAAATGGGAGAAGAAGTATAAGAAGCTCTTTACTGGAGGCTGGTATGGATTTTGGCAAAGCATGGCTGGTCCAGGCCTTTTCTGTCCAACGCCAGAATACCCCGAAGAATGGATAGGAGTTCCTAGACATCCCGTCTTTCCAACCCGCCTGTTTTCTACACTTTTAGCAGCAGATCATTCTGTAGGAAATAACCACCACTAGCGCCATGCCTTGAAACAGAGTGAGGATTTTGTTGCGGGGAACGGCCAGTTGAAAAGCTTCCAACCCTTGTAAGTAGGAGCACTGGCAATCCCTTTCTTTCCTGGAGCAGGGGAGGGGCCAAACAAAATGGTGCCCCTGCAGTGTATTCTTGGACCGAGTTCTCCTCCAGGAAGGGCCCTTCTCGTCCCCTTACCGCCGTGCTGTCCGTTCCCCTCAATCCACAGCACATCACGGACAGTGTCCTGCTGAGTTCTCACTGGGCTGTTTTGCAGATTCTCCACCCGATCATCGTCATCACTAAGACTTTTGAAAACCATAGGATGCTTCCTTCATGTCCATCGGCGGTCCAAGCTCTGCACCACAGTAAGATGGATGCAAGGGGTCAAGTTGATCTCTCCCCACCTGAGACCTCTTTTTCTGGCTGAGAACTCAAGGACAGAGGTGGTTTTGAAGACTTTGCAGACAAGCACATTCCGAGGGTCATGTTGGCCAAGGTCAAGGGTCGCCAAAGAGCAGAGGCTTCAGTGCAGGTGAAAGGGGTAGAAAGGTCATCATCTTCTCTTTCGAGGCTCCAGTCCTAAAGATGGGGTGGATGGCTGACCCTGGGATGCCCATTGTGAGAAATGAAGTTGACTCCATTAAGAAGGCATCCAGATGTGGAAGAGATTTGACTGCCATCATTGGCCAGAGCGTGTGGGAGTCTGCCTCTGGCAGCAAAGGCCGAGAGGCGGTATCAAGCGGTCAGAGGAAAAAGCCAGATGCAGTGTGCCCTACCTCTGTTCTCCCAGCTAGCCTGGCCATTGCCGTTGGGCACAGCGGAGGCAGGACCAGACGAAGGCACACTGAGTGAAACCCAGTAGCCAGCGGACACTGGAGCAAGGATTAAATAGGGATTTGGTGGGTCAACGCTTCCATCAGTTCCACTGATTCAATGGGTCTGCTCTAGTTGCAACTGACTGTTGGATTTCAGCCACTGAGGTTTTGCAGTACGTCGAGGTATTAGGGGCCAAGTAGCATGATAAAAAATGTGTACGACTATCTAAAACTGGGAGTCTTCAATGATGCACTACTTGAAACGGAGCTGATGAGGCTCAGTGAGTTGGGCGGCCTGGTTGCAGAGCCGGGGGCTGGGACTTTGAACCTCTGCTGTGCCTCCTGGGAGACGCTCCAGCCAACATCACCAGGAGAATATTTGCCTGATGGGGTTCTGTACCCTGTGCCGCCTGTATGGCCTTGCAGAAGCCTTACTGTGGTCTCACAGCACCACCAGATGGAGGGACTCAGGAACAGCATCTTTAGTTCTAGATAGTCCTGGGTCGCCATATGTCAGAATTAAATCTTGCTGTAAGTTCTGCAATTGTGTACTGCTAGTCTCTCTGACCTCCGTGACTACCTAGGGTGGCGCAGGGCCTGGGGTGGTTTTAAAGGGCATTTTAATGCAGTTTTAGAGATGGTTGATAGCAGTCACATTACTGCAGCTCTCTTAGCAATCATGAACCAGCAGTGCAAGAAGTAATGTTAATGAGCTAGCTTTCCAAAATTGTTGTGTGTAACAACTGTTACTTTTCAAAGAGTGTCGTGAGAAGGAATTACTTAAAAGTAATTACATTACTTTTAATTAAAAGTAACTTGACAAGCTCTGCCTGCGACCCTCCATCTCCTTATCCTGTGTCAGTCTTCCATAGCGTATTCCCAACCCTGCACAGCCCCATACACAACATGAACCTAAGGAACTCGCGCAGCATGATCTTGTACATGTCTACTCAGACGTAAGCCCCACTGAGTTTAAATGGGGATGCTTATGTCCAGAAAAAAGACAGATGACGTTGTCCGGCAAATTATTTTAGCCTGGAATCTGAATACGAAGGTTTAGTTGATTCTCAATCCAATTTATTCGGCAATAACATTGCCAGTTATAGAAACAGATAGATCTAGGGCAGTTCAAAGTTTTTACACTGAGGAAAAGCCCAACCGGGAGAAAAAAAGATCACTTAATTGAAACGAGGCCTCAAGAGGCTTCAGCCCTGAAATCAGGCTTTGATTCCAGGGTTCAAACATTAACAATCTGAAGTTATATCCACAACATAGAATTTCTGAGGACTCTATGCACCTGTTTTGGGTTTTGACTAAGAACTGGTGGGTGGGGACCAGAAGTGGTGATTTCCAAGGACGCGCCTGTGTCCCAGAAAATTTCCAAGGTGCTTTGCTGAGGGAAAGAAGATTGGAGTCCTGGAAACACAGTCATCACCCCCATTATTAGCAGAGGCAAAGGAAGGCCACCGTCTTTAGGGAAGCCACACAGAAAGCTGAAAAGTGGCCGAGGGAACCCCCTCCCTGGTCCAACCCGAGCCAGAGATGCCCTCTTGGGCCAGAGAGAGTCAGGCATAAGAAGAGGGTCTGGCAACCTGTCCTGAGGTTGCCTGGATCCTTTGTCCCTTCTGTGGCCCACCATGGGCAGCTTTGTAACAGTGTCAGCAGACCGGGGGTCGGGGGTGGGGGTTGCCTCCCATCACACCATGTCTCAGGTCGGGGGGGGGGGGGGAGTTGTTCTTGACCCTCATTTCCGTCCCCGTAGCCAAACCTAAGCCCCTTGCCCTTTCTGCTTTGGGGTCTGTGTATGGATTTCGCCCTGAATTACGCCCCACGGCTGCGCTTCGCTGGGTTTGCTGAGGAAACCCCTCCCCCAAGCCTGGCGCTACAGCCCTCGCTTGCTATCCAAGAGGGTTTTCCAGTCATCGGCCCAGGAGCACAGCCGGCGCCAAGGAGGTAGGAGCTCCAGATGCTTGTTGTGGCAGGCCGTGAAGAGGACATGCTCCCAGCTGGGTCTCTTCTCAGCTCCTGGAAGGCAGAGCAAACAAAGGATCCGGATTATTCAGGGTTTCATACAGGAACAGCGCAGTGGTTTAGCGCTAGGCTTCTGACTACTTCAGAGGACTGGTTGCTCTGGAGCGTATATTAGGTGAAAAGAAAAGAACAGTCATCACGGATACGTTTAAATAAACTGAGTTAAAGGTTTGCAAAACCAACAAAAAATTGTGTCTATGGGGGGGGACACACACACAAAATAGAATAAGTGAAATAATAAGCAGTGCAATTCTAACTCAAGCTCCTGTCTATAGGATTAGGAGCAGAAGCGTCTTCTGCCAGTGGATCCCAGAGATCTGCTACAGAGTGATCAGCAGAACGGCTCTGCTACTGAAGATCTACTAGCAGAAGAGACCACAAAAAACTTGAGTGGCAAAGGGGTGAGGTGAAGAAGCAGCCTGGGACAGACCCGATCCAAATCTCCACCACCCCAGAGACACAGGCAGAGGGCTAGTGCTAAGTTAGACCAGGGTGAGGGTAAATCCCAAGTAATCTCCTGCATCCCTAGCTTGGAAGGGTTTGGTTTCTATGCAGGTTCAGCTGAGTGTGAAACTCACCTGGGCCCTGCCCACCTTGGCCGGTTAAGATTACATTCTATACGACCCTCGGGGTGCAAAAATGGAAGCCACTGAGTTTCTGAAATTCAAAGTACGGTGGTTTAGCCCAGCGGTTCTCCAACCTTGGGTCCCCAGCTGTTCTTGGACTACAACTGCCAGAAATCCTGGCCAGCACGGCGAGTGGTGAGGACTTCTGGGAGTTTTAGTCCAAGAACATCTGGGGAACCCGAAGTTGGGAACCACCTGGATAGCCAGAAGGGGTTCGTATAAGCATAACAGATGCACAGGGAAATATTGTAATCTAGGAAGGACTCAACTATTTCCAGTCATCTATCAGGGTCGTTCCTCTTCTTCTTTTTTCCTTCCTAGGTAAAGGTAAAGGTTCCCCTCGACATTTAGTCCAGTCGTGTCCGACTCGAGGGGGCGGTGCTCATCCCCGTTTCCAAGCCGTAGAGCCAGCGTTTTTTGTCCGTAGACAGTTTCCGTGGTCACGTGGCCAGCGCGACTAGACACGGAACGCCGTGACCTTCCCACCGTGGTGGTACCTATTTATCTACTCGCATTTTTACATGCTTTCAAACGGCTAGGTGGGCATGAGCTGGGACAAGCGACGGGAGCTCACTCCACGTGGATTCGATCTTACGACAGCAGGTCTTCTGACCTTGCAGCACAGAGGTTTCTGCGGTTTAACCCGCAGCACCACCACGCCCCTTCCTAGCTTCCCATAATTCCCCATGCTGGATTTAATTATCCTTTGCAAAATTCCTTAATAACGTTACAGCTTTTGCTTAGAAAAAAAATGTTTCCACGAACTCTTTCTCTCTCTCTCTTTCCAGCCTTTGGTCCCTTTGGAGAGGTAGGAAATGTTATGCCATTGGAACACAACTCCCAGCATCCCCAGTGCACACTAGCTGGGGGACACTGGGAACTGTAGTCCAAAAAAAGGAACTTTCCCAAGCTTTGGGGCATCCTGATGTCCTTTGTCAGGGCCGACCCCTTTACCTATAATGTCTGGCCTGTCGTCGATCAGCAAGTCACCCGCGACCACTGTCTTATCCCGGGTGAGGACGATTCGCTCCAGAAACTCCTGGCCCAGATGCTTTTCCACCCAGGCGTACTGGAAAGCAGAAGGAGAAGAAATGGCAGATGAAAAACTATTTGTGGGCAAAGGTTGGGAAAGGATGTTTTCCTGCAGAGGTAATGGCAAACCACACTGACAGAAACCCGCCCCCCCCCCCCAGACCCAGTTAACCAGAGGGCACAATGGTAAGGCAAGACGTGGGAGAGATATCGTGTGATCCTAATCCAGCAGTTTACTGGGGTTTTGAATGAAGCCACCATTCGAAAAGCCCAGACATGGGGAGAGAAGGGTCAGAGGGAGAGAAGCACAGAGTGGACATCCGATCCAGAGCAAAGCGAGGCCAAAGCAAAATGAATCTTAAGTAATCTGGAGCATCTGTTTACCGGGATCGGGTGTCGTCCACGTCAACGCAGCATCAACCAGCCAACTCTCTGCTCAGCTGGCCCACAGCTATCCTAACCTGTTACTCTTGCATCGTTCGCTGGCCGAAGACGCATCCTGGACACCCCTTTCTCCATGAAGGAAATTTAATTAGATCCCAATGACTGTAGTCACTCCTTGCATATTAATTACCTTTTCATAGGGGCAATAGCGATACTTTTTGATGGGACTCGTGCATATGAATACATCTGTCCTGCAAAGAGAGAGAGAGAGAGAGAGAGATGGAGGGGGGAAATCTACTTTTCATTCATATATCCTATTTTCTTTTCTGTTAAGATTTCAAAGTACTCTCTGTGGATGTCACAAGCTCTCTCAGAGGGACGGATCCCCTTGGCTCATATCATCCCATCAGCATCCCCAGCAGCTCTGCCCTCTTCACTCTTTGTAACTAAGGGGAGACAGAATCCCTCTACAAGCAAAGAAGGAGCATTTGTCTTGAACAGTCATCCGTGGGGTAAATCCGGAAGTGCTCAATGGGACAGCTGCCCTCCCCACAGCTGTGCTTCAGAAGAGAACCCCAAACTCGAAGGCTCCATCTTCATCAGAAACAGGTCTTTTGTAAAGCTAATGGGTCTTAATCGCCTCTTCAAGGCCAGGATGCCGCTGCAGGGGGATGAGAGCCAACAAGAGTCAGGGGAAGGCGCTCGACCCACAAATGCCTTCCAATATATAATATATTTATTATTTGTTTACTTATGGATGTTTTTTGTACGCTGCCTTTCACCCCACAGGGGACCCAGGGCGGTTGAGAAACAATTATTATACAATAATCACCATGAAAAACAACATAGGAAACTATACTAAAAAATAATTAAACATCTGTCGATAAGACAGGCAGAGTCAGCACTCTGATGCCTTACTGGAGATTTTGTGGGGTCTCCCATTCATCCCTGAATAGATCTGGAACTGGGATTTCCCCCCCTCCCACTAATCCCATTGCCGAAGACACGCAGCTGTCACTCATACTGATGGTGGTTCCCCTTCGGTTACGTGACTACAGCTCTGTACTCACGCTTCTAATTTTGCCATCTGCTTAACAGCTTCCACAGCTCCTGGCAAAGGATCGAGTTCTAGGAAGAAATACTTTGATTCCCAAATGCTGATAGCTTTTTCCTGCACAAGAGTAGGAGTAGAAGGGGAACACCAGAAAAGAAGCTTGTCATTCAATCAGGTTCTTCGCGGGCTCTCTTCCCACAATGGGAAACATCATTGAGATCCGTTCATCAGCAATATTTGCAATCAGTTGTTTGCATCCGTGCTTTTAAAAAAGAAAACCACGTTTGGCTCCAGGAGTCATTCTGTTCTGTATTCTGGAATCCTCCAACCACAGCTTTCAAGTACCGGTTGGAGGATTTGGGCGCTTGTAGTTTTAAAAAGTAACTTCCCCAAGTTCTGACATGGCTGCCCACCAGCTTCTGCCACCTGAATCAGCCATTTCATTTCGGATAATGGTAGGGCCGGCCTTGCTTCCAGCAAGGGATTTGGGCCACGAGACCAAAAAAATCTACCGAAGCAGCCATTTGGGACACTTTAAAGAGAATGTAAACCAAGGGCTATGTCCTAGAATCTCTTACGATGCCCAGAAATCTTGTTTTGAACCAGTCTTTGGATCATAGAGCAAAACATGGAAATGGCTTTTCCCCCCCTTTCTTTTTGGATGAAAACTTCCAGAATCACCAGCTAGCATGACCAGTGGGGAATGGTGAGAGTGGTATTTTTAAATAGGTAACTCTTCCTCTGCATGAGAAGCTGCCTTTTAGCAGAGGCTGCTGACATTTCAAAATGTCATAGAAGGCCAGATCAAACAGTAGAAAGTGAGATGAGGAAAGAAGGAAGGTTGATGATGGATAGAAGGAAGGAAGGAGCTGATGATGGATGGATGGAAGGAAGGAAGGAAGGAAGGAAGGAAGGAAGGAAGGAAGGAAGGAAGGAAGGAAGGAAGGAAGGAAGGAAGGGAAAAGTTTACTCTGCCTGGGTCTGTATGGTTGTTTTGCATATGCCTTGGCACCATCTTATCTCAAATTTCATTTTTCCTGCTTCAAAAGATATTAAAAGCAGTCAATAAGCAGGCTGAACGCAGGGTGTTGTGGCACCCTGGAACTGTAGTGCTGTTAAAACAGCCTGTACTTTACGCTTTGAACAAAGACCTAAGTATGTTGCCTTGTAAAGGCAGCGAGCTATGATTTTGAAAAAAACAAAACAAATCAAAGAAGACAACCCACTGCATTCACAACACTAGAAACTCTATCAACTTGTCAAACTGCATCCCTAGATGCAGAAAAACAGGAGATGGGATTCTGAAGACGTTTCTACCCCCTCCCCCCCAACAGTCTTCACTTTATTTGGATTTTGAGAAGATTAGCTGAGTGCCTGAGTACCGGGCAGGTAAAGCAAATCCAGAATAAATGCATGCAGGTCATAACAGGGGTATCTCCTCATTATTTTTCTATCTCATTGCTTTGTCAGCACAATTGAATTGTGTCAAGGATTTTGAAGAAATGTCACTAAGGCGTCTGCTTCTCCCCGCTCGGCCCTTTCAGGCAGTCCTTCACACTGCCAGTATGAAGTAACTTGACTGAGTTAATTGAACAGCAGCAGAGTGCATTGAAACGCATTGGCTGGAATCCAGTAGTAAGTTGCAACTAGAGCAGGCCCACTGAATCAGTGGCTCCATCAATTCAATGGGCCTGCTCCAGCTGAGACTTACTACTGGATGTCAACCATTGTTATTACATGAACCATCAGTAGATCACACACAGTCTTGTACCACAAATTATAAATATCATCTCTTGGTTTCAGTACAAAGGGAAGATTCTGAACACTCCAGAACCATTCAATCAATTTTGCACCAAGGTCTTCTTCAAACACTTCTGCTACAAAAGTTCTATAATTCTTATGTAGTTTAATTTAATTTCTGCCTGCCATGTGCCCAGGACCACTGTGCCCTTAGAAAAGCTAAGACTGTAACCAGCAAATAGGTGCAGGCATCTCTTGTTGCTCCGTCCTTCTGTGATGTCACAGCAACCAAGCCAATGGCAGCCAAGGAATCATTCATTAAATAAAAGAGATAACTTTCTGCTGGTCACTGGGATACTACAGCAAGGGCTCACCCATGGGCAAAGCTCATCATCTGTGAGGTGGTGAGTAGAGAGGGGATATTCCTATTTGAATATACGAATGCGAATCATATACACAGATCCCCATCCCTAGTGGCCAGGGATGCTAGGAAAACCCACACCATCCCCTGCAACACAGAAGCCCGGTTTGACAAGCAGCTTTCGAACTGGACCTTAAACCCGGGTTCCAGCCTGGCCAAGGATAAGGGAGAGAGCCTTTCCCTTTTCAGCCTTTCCCCTTCCAACTGACCTACCTTCTAGGGTGGTTGTGAAAAAAAGTGGGGCATGAGCCGCTGGAAAGCAACTCTATGCCTCCAAAGGCGAGTCCCTCCAGGCCACCCCCCTGTCCTTCCCGAGCTTCCTTGGTGACCTTGCCCGGTGCAGGCCCCTCGGGGCAGAGCCCCGTTGGGAAGGCAACCGAGGAGGAGGAGGAGGAAGAAAACTCGACTCACGCTCAGCTCGGGTGCCAGTTGCCCGTATTGCTCGGAAACCCAGAAGCCCCGGCGATCCTCCAGGGCGATGTAAGGCTTGCCCGGATACTTGGCTCGGAACTTCTTCAGGAAGCCGCCTTCGAAGTCCGCCAGCACCCCGTCCATGTCCACCAAGACCCGCAGGCGCCGGGAGGCGGCCCCGCTGCGGCTCCTCCGAGGCTGCCCACCCAGGCACCCCATGCCCAGGGCCAGGAAGGGCGCGCAGCCTCTCCGCGCCGGCTGCGGGTGCAGGAAGCCGCTGCCCAAGAAAATCATGGCAGGGGGTGGGGAGATGCCTCTAGGAAGGCTGGACGGGGACGCGATCCGGGGCCGGGGATCGTGCCTGATTGCAAACCAGCCAACCCGCCCGCCTTTTCCCTAGCTGCATCGCGGGCCAGTTTCTCTGCAATGCAGGAGTCTGAGGACGGGATGAGGTCAAACAAGTCCGGGGATTTCCTTATTATTATTGCTATTATTGCTGCTGCGGGTTTTTTTTTGTTTTTGTTTTTTTGCTGTTTTGCAGCCTGAGGTTCTTGGCAGCAAAGCGAGACGGCTGCGATCCCTCCCCTCTTACCTGAGAGGGAGCCCCACCGGACTCAATGGGGTTGCCTGCTGCCTAGACGGGTTGCGACCCGATTGCCCTGCCAGGGGGGAGGAGGAGGGGGACGGGAGGGAGAGGGCAAGCCGGTGAGGATTTGAGACCCGGGCATCTGGGTCAAAAGAGACGGGGGGGGGAGAAGGGCGAGGAGGACAACTGGGTGCAAAGAGAGGAGAGGGCTTGTTTGGTTCTCTTGCAAAAAGGCAGGCGCCTGCAAGAACAGGAGAAGGCTGCGTCCTTTCCCCCAGGATGGCCGGCGCCTTTGCGCGCCGGGTCTGTCAATTGCGCCCCCGGGGCTGTCAATTTCAGCCCACTCCGAGCCGGCTTTTGCCTTCCTAGGCATGGGAGGAGCCCATCCAATCCGGCAGCGCGATGGTCCTCTTTCCCCTGGCGAGGAGGAAGGCGAGGAGGAGGAGGAGGAACCGGGGAGAGGGGAAGCGAGCAACCCCAGGCGCGTCGCCGACGCCGCCTCCGCAGGGTTCCTGCAAGCGTGCGCACGACCTGCGGCGGGCACAACCCCAAGGGCCACCCGAGGCAGGCTCAGAGCTAGAAGGGGTGGCAGATTTCCCTTATGTTCCCCCCCCCCCCCGTGCTGTGCTGGTTGTAAGAATGCACGCGCACACATGCAAAACAACAACAACAACAAAAAACACAACCTAACACACAAATATGGATCAAGAGGGATGCATGCCGTTTGGAGCTCCCTTTGGGACGTTGGGCATTTAGGTTCCAGAGTTATGATGCGTGTGTGACATGCTCTTCCAGGATCAGGTCCAGACTTGGGGGGGGGGGGGGACTTCCCGCTACAGGCGTCCACACGGGGACTATCCAATTCGGCTGGAGCTCCCATCTCCTTGGAAAGCAGATCATGGCAATGGCAGCCCTGCCGGTTTTCCTTCTTCTGCCTGCATGGCTCAGAGCAGCCCCTGGTAACAGAAGCTGTCAGAAAGGGGTTGCAATCAGGGCTTGAACGACTGAGCTCAAAGTTATAATGATTTTGTGAAGTTGCAAGACCCGATTGCAAGGCACCACCCAGACAGCTGACGGGCAAGCTGTTTTTTAAATATTAGTGCAATTGCAACTTTTTGCAAAGTGTGAATCTCCGAGGCGCCACAGCATTCTTTGCTGTTCCTAATTTTTTGCTATCTTTATTATCACCATTTTTAGCTTTCCTATACATTGCTATGAATACCGTTACTCATAATGCCGGTTGTGGAGATACATTGCTGCAAAGCCCAATCCTTCCCCTATCAACAACCCCAGAAGGTGGAAAAGTTTCTTAATTTTATTGTATTGTATATAATTTTTGGACTACAACGTTGTAGTCCAAAAACAAAAAAAAAGTAACGTTCCCAGAACCCCGACCAGCTCCCTCCGCTCCCCTCTTCAAGAAAAAGAGGGCTGGCCAGCTTCTGTTTACATCCCCAAGGCCCACTTCCGGCTGGAGGGCCGGGAGGGAGGCCAGTTCCCATAGTAACGGCCCCGTCCGAGGCCGCCGGAAGTGACGGCAGAGAGGAGCGCGGCCCGCCCGGCGGCACCTGATTGGCCCGGGCGCGGGCTTGACGTCACGCCGCTGGCCGGAGAAGGAGCGAGGCGAGTGAGCGGGAGGCGGCGGCCGCTTTCCTCCACCTCCTCCTCCTGCCGCCGCCGACAACAAGATGGCGTCCGCCCTGGAGCAGTTCGTCAACAGCGTCAGGCAGCTCTCGGCCCAAGGTGACCGACCGCCGGGGCCCCCTTCCCGCTCCTTGTTCCTTCCTCGCTTCCTCGAGCGAGGGGCGTATTCCCACGTGTACGGAGGCCCCCGCCCCCCTCTCACCCGTGTCTGTGTGTGTGTGAATGCCTCGCCTCGGGAGTCTGTGAGGGGGGCCCTTGGGGCTGTCAGAAGAGAAAGCGAGCCGTCTCATGCCCCCCCCCCCCAGTTCCTGGGAGGGAGGCGTGTGCTTACACGCGACAACCCGCCGTTTGTGTGTGTGTGTGTCTGTGTGAGTGAGTGAGAGTGTGTGTGTGAGAGAAGGCCCTCTGAGTAGGGGTGAGTTTCAGCAGGTGGCGATGCCCACCCCACCTTAAGGGGGTTGAGGGACGCCTGGCAGAGACCCACAAAGGTGGTGGTGGTGGTGGGCGAGTGGAGATGCCTTACTTTTCAGAGAGAGAGAGAGAGAAAGAGAGATCATATGAAAGTGGGGATGATATGTTATGTATCATATGCAAGTGGGGACAATATATCATATATCTCATCTGAACGTGGGCATCATAGATCATGTACATCTGGGGTGCTTGTCTTCCCTTCTCTTTAGATGGCCAGCTCTTTGCTTTGCAGGCAGGGCTCTCTCTCTTTTTTTAAAGAGCATCTTCTCACTCCCCCTTTATGCATGTTCTCACTCTTCTGCTTTGCAGGAGCCTTTCCCCTTTTACAAGCTCTTTGTGTTCTGCTTATATAGTTGTGCTAATGTAGTGTAATGTTGTTAAGTGCAGCCTCCCCCCACATGTTTTCCCACCTTTTGTTGTCGTCTTCTCTGTTCTTTGGATTTCAAGCTTTTTGTGGGCAGGGATCTCTCCCTTCCCTGTAATGCCCTAATGCTTTAATTTTATCTTAGTGGTGGGCCATGATCAAATTGGAAAAGCCCTGGGCATCTTGCATGCAATTGTAGCAGTGATACTTAATTTCCCCAGGTTTATCTGATTATAATACCTTGCATAATAGTAGGTTCCTGATGTTTTGCTATCTTCTGAAATATATTTAGAGGGATTTTGTATAATAGCAGCTTCTGTGTACTTGACAGAGTTGTGGGGCCTGGGAAGCGATGATAATTTTTAAATTGAGCTCATGTTTTTGGCTTAAAACTTTATTTTCAGTGTATATATTTATGACTCAGGATGAGATTAAAACCACCAAAATGATCCTATAACTGTTTCTAAAAACTTTTAATTGTACAGCTTTTAATTTTAGTTCTTAATTTCACCACTCCAAAAGCATATAACGTTTCATATTTCTATAATAGCATTTCTCAAAGAAAGAGGATTTATTCCTCCTCAGACTCAGATTGCGTGAGGCTTTTTAAAGACCTATTCTCTTGGCAGAATCAAGCTTTCCTTTTGAAATAAACCAGATGCTTGAAGCTTCAAAGCTTGAACTGCACTACGCTTTACTAGTTGTCCTACTGATGCTGTTTGTTGCATTGGTAGAGTTGGAAGCCATTGTTGTCTTACTCTAAATGCTGCAAGAAGGAAGAGAGATTATGAATAATGTGCAGCTGGTTTACAGAGCTGTCAGTGGGAGATGCTACATTTTAGCTGGAAAATAGCAATAATCGTCTGTTTTCTTTTGTTATTTCAGGGCAAATGACCCAGCTTTGTGAATTGATTAACAAAAGCGGGGAGCTGCTAGCAAAGAATCTCTCTCACCTGGACACTGTACTTGGTGCCTTGGATGTACAAGAACACTCCCTAGGGGTTCTTGCTGTTTTGTAAGTGATGCTTCACTTCCACAAGAGTTTTCTAGCCTGCTGTCAAGGGATCATTAAAAAGGTGGTTCTGGGGAAACACTGTGTGACCCTGTGACCTTTTGTGTGTGTCCTTCAGGCCTCTCCTCCCTTATGCTTAACATCTACATGAAGCCACTAATAGTTGCAAACTGTTTCCATACTCATCGCTTTTACAAAGGATGTGGAAGCTCATCTTTTTAAGCTGGCCTATGAAAGTGTTTCATTTATTGGGCTCCTTTTAAATGTCTCTTGATTTTAATGGCTTTTATAGTCTTGGGTTTTTTATTTATTTTAATGATTTTGTTGTTGTAGTTGAATCTGTTTTTACTGCTTTATGTTTTATTATTATAGTGAAGCCGCCTGGAGTCCTGCTTGGTCATGGGAAGGCAGAATGCACATGCAGTAGATAATAATGTTGAGATTATAGAATCACAGAATTGTAACAGTGCCAGGGGTTTTCTAGCCCCATTTCCTGCCAGTGCAGGAATATATGTCTTCATTCTCTCCTCCATGTTCTTTACTTCTTTCTGTTGTCTGTGTTCAAGTTGGGTATTGACAAGTAAAGCTTGTGGCTGCCTACCTCTGTGTCACAGTTCATGGATTCATAGAATAATTGAGTTGGGAGGGGCCTTTAAGGCCATTGAGTCCAACTCCCTGCTCAAGACAGGAATCCAAATCAAAGCAGATGTGACAGATGGTGGACCAATTTTTTCTTGAATGCCTCCAGTGTTGGAGCACTCACCACCTCCCCCAAGGTCATGGGTTCCATTGTCGTACTGCTCTAACAGTGAAGAAGTTTTTCCTGATATTCATCTTAAATCTGGCTTCTTGTAGCTTGAGCCTATTATTACATGTCCTGCATTCTGGGGTGATCTAGAACAGATGCTTCCCCGCCTCTGTATGTTTCATTCTGTCAGAGAATTGAACAGTACCCAAAGGTTCTGCTGCTTGGTACCTGTCTTCGTAAGACCCTAGAGCTGCTAACAAAAATGAATACCCATGAAGTGTGTTTCTCTTTCCTCTTGTTTTCAGGTTTGTGAAGTTTTCTATGCCCAGCGTCCCTGACTTCGAAACATTGTTGTCGCAGGTCCAGCTTTTTATCAGCACTTGTAACGGGGAACACATCCGATATGCAACAGACACTTGTGAGTTCATCCTGCTGTCCTGGCATGTTGGTTATACGGGATGCGTTCTCTCTGTGAGGGTTCTAACGTCTTTCCTTTCTCTCCCTTGCCTCTAGTTGCTGGTCTGTGTCACCAGTTAACAAATGCCCTCGTGGAACGGAAGCAGGTAAACCAGGCCGAGCAGAGGAGATTAAACCATGATTTTTTTTTTTTAGATTTCTCAGAGCACTAGGATAGTAGATGTTTTCCTGGATGTAATCCTGGACTTGCTGCAGTCTTTTGCATCCTCCTTTCCCCCCCCCCCCCCCGCCCTTTTACTTTGGGAAATTGGGATGCTTCTTGGCCATTGACCCTTAGGGTCAAGGCAGGATTGAATTATAACCTGGGCATTTTCAGGCCTAAAGGCACATGATTAATGGGGTGGTGTTTCACTTCTCAATGTTGCCACCGCAGGCGATCTGCAAACTCACCTAACAAAAGGCCTGTTTTGCTTCTGACAGCCCCTGCGAGGCATTGGCATCCTCAGGCAAGCCATAGACAAGATGCAAATGAACACCAACCAGCTGACCTCAATACATGCAGATCTATGCCAGGTAACACACGTTTGCACTCCCCCTCCTCCTCCTTGTCTTTCTATCAGCAGAGAAAGACAGGTTTTAATTGATTTGCATATCAATCAAGATGTTATGAGATGCCTGCCTGTGTGTATATTTCTACTGATTTTTGGTGTGTATGCTTCTAAGTGTTTTTAAATGGTGGCTTTCAAATATTGTTAATTCTTTGATAGATAGATAGATGTTCTATTGTGTTTTTAATTATGTTTGGTTACATTGTTTTAATGAATAGTGAGCTCCTTTGAGTCCCTCCATTGGGAGAAAGTTGAATGAATGAATGAATAAGAAATTAGGAAGCTAATATCTCAGTGCTTGGCCTTCAGGCCTTCTCACAACAATAGTTGAAGTAAAGTAAAAGCCTATCACTGCTTACTCAGGGTGATTTTGCATTACAACTCCTGAGTTATGATGGCTTCTGGCCATGTAGAGCCTTCTCCAGAGCCTGCAGTTCTCTGGGTCATCGGTAGGTAGTGGGTAGCTGGCCACTAATGAATCATGATCTTCCCCATCTAGCTTCTTTCTCCTCCTCCTCAACTCTGCCCTAGGAGCAGAAAACATTGCAGGAGATGATAACACATTTTGGGTGACATTTAGCACTGCAGGTAACCTAGGCTGCCTGTCTGATGGCTTTAGGCAACCTCTGCTCTTTTGTATTAGGTTGCTTTCTTATCATGGCCTGCCTCTCTTTCAGTCCCCCACCAGAGAGGTGCAGCAGGGGACTAGAATACTTAAAAGGCTGTTCTTCTAACAAACAAGCGGTCAAACCAGTTTGGGGGGCGGGGGGCGGGGAGAGAGTTGCATTGAAACAAAACGAAGTTTATATAAAACATGACTTTGAAAAAAAACTTCAAAAATCCAATATGTGCAGAAATTAAAATGGGTTGACAGAGATGAATAGTAAACTTGGAGGCTTGCCATGATACATGCGGGCTAGGGTTTGGCTAAGGTTTATTCTTTGATATTGTGTAAGTTTTATTCTTCTGAAAAATATTTCAGCTTATCCACCGTAGTGACGATAGCATGTTTTAGAGATGCAGGGATTCCCCCTGCAGTGCTTTGTAAAGCTTTGAATTGCCAGGACGATGGTCTGAGGAATCTTAATGAAAACCTCTTCGCATTAGGGAAACAAAGATACCGGTCCTACCAGTGTTTTGTCCCGGGGTGTTTGAAACCTAATGGTGTTTGTGTTTCGTCATTACATGCAATTAAAGTTCTTGTTTTTATCCCTGTAAAAATCCCAGTTTTATTTTTAATTACAGTATTATTATTATTTTTGTAACTCTGGTCTGTTTCATTTTAGCTCTGTTTGTTAGCAAAATGCTTTAAACCTGCCCTCCCATATCTAGATGTGGACATGATGGATATTTGTAAAGAGAACGGGGCGTACGATGCAAAGCACTTTCTATGTTACTACTACTATGGTGGAATGATATACACTGGGCTTAAGAACTTTGAACGGGCACTCTACTTCTATGAACAGGTAACTTTTCCCATTTTTGTTTACTGTTTTTAGCATAGTCATTTAATTCTTTTAAAATATTTGTAGACTTACTGTTTTTGCTTTTAAATATTGTCCTTTTAATGATGTAAACCACCTTGTGTCCTTTTAAGGAGAAAGGTGGGGTCAAAATATTTTAAATAAATGAATATATCACTTTCTCTTTCTTCGTATTCCGAAAGGGAACTCTGTACACCACAGGAGGTCTTGCTCTGATGTTATAAAAGGCCCGTAAATACAATGAAGAAAATGATGGTGTTCTTCTAACAAACTGTTGTACCTGCCCACAGTGTATAAATGCATGTTGTTTTGGGCCGATCAGAAGCAGGAAAGGACAGAACTGTCCTGACCACTCTGCAGAATTACTCCTTCTCACCAGCCCAGGGTTGATTCTTAAAACAGTCCATGTTGGATAGATATATGTTTTCCCGAAAATAAGACGTAACCTGAAAATAAGCCCTAGTAGGATTTTTCAGGATGCTCGTCATATAAGCCCTACCCCAAAAATAAGCCCCAGTTAAGTGAAACCCCGCCCTCCACCCTTGTGCAGCAACCGGAAGAAGATGACAGGACTGTATTTGAATGAATGTAGATGGTTGTACATGAAAAAAAATAAAACTTCCCCTGGAAATAAGCCCTAATGCGTTTTTTTGGAGCAAAAATTAATATAAGACCCTGTCTTATTTTCGGGGGAAACAGGGTAAAATGCAGTCATACTGTACTTTCGGTGACAAGGTGTTTGCCAAGCCTACTGCTGGCCAAGGATCCTCCTTTCTCTATTCCAGCCAGGTGACTTGCTCATTACTAGTCCTGGGTTTTGTGTCAAACTCTTCTGATTTGTCACCTCATTCCTCTTTCTTTCTGTTTTTGCGTAATTGCTTCTTGGCAGACTCGTTTTAAACAGTCTTTGCTGAATGCTTGTAGGCTTAGGGCTCTCATGTTGGACACATGTTCATTATGTGCCTCCGCTCCCGTGATAGTAGCCCTGCTTGCTGGACTTCTCAGTCGACCAGTTCCTTCAAGGAAGACCTGCAGGGTTGTGGTGGTGTCTGTTTCCATCAGTTCTCATTGCCTTTCTTTTTCGTCCCCTTTCCTCAGGCTATAACTACTCCTGCCATGGCAGTCAGTCACATTATGCTGGAATCTTATAAAAAGTATATCCTAGTTTCATTGATACTCCTCGGCAAAGTGCAACAACTTCCGAAGTACACCTCCCAGATAGTGGGTAGATTCATTAAGGTAGGTCTCAGAAATCATGTCATATGCTGCAGTTAAGAGACAGGTGGGGTGGTCAGGCTGGCACAGAATATGAGGCGGAGAAAAACAGAGTTTTCTGTTCTGCCTGAGAAAAAAAAGGGAGACCAGAGCTGGATCCCAGGGTAGGCTGAGACTGCTTAGAATCTCTGCAGTTGATTAGGGCAAGAACCCGGAACTAGGTAGCAGCGAGTGAGGTTCGGGGTTTGGTTGCTGGAATCAACAGCTAAAAAGGAACAAGAGTAAAGCAAGGCGGATGATGGGGAGAAGAGACCCAAGAGTTGAGAGGGCTGTCGCCGATCAAGGTCATCCTTACAGGGCTTGGTGGGCCAGCTTTTGAAACCATTTGTTCCTGGGGGTGGCTTATGTGTTGTCAAACTGAGCTTCCCTAAAATCCACCTGGCTTTCTCGTTGCAGCCACTTAGCAATGCCTACCACGAATTAGCGCAAGTGTATGCAACCAATAAGCCGTCGGAGCTGCGGAACCTGGTGAACAAGCATAGTGAGATGTTCAACCGGGATAACAACATGGGGCTGGTGAAGCAGTGCTTGTCATCTCTCTATAAGAAGAACATTCAGAGGTTAACTAAGGTAAGGCTGCTGCTTCTGGGGTTTTAGCACCATTGCAGTTCAGAGCAGGTTTCTTAGGCATTCCTGAGAATCTTGTGCAGATACGTTGTGCGTGAAGGGCTTCTTTCGAATCGCAGAAACTCTCAGCCTGTTTCTCCCAGATGTTTTCTGAGCAACAACCATCCAGAGTAATTCCCAATGAGAAAATGTGAACGATGGCTATGAATTATCTGTCTTACATGCTGTGAGATATAACTTCTTGGTGGCTGTACAGGATATTTTCAGTGTGCTAGATTGAGGTATGCACGACAAAAAGCAAAACAGTTTTTACCCATCTCATGGCTTTGCTCTGCTTCTGAATTTCAGACGTTTTTAACACTGTCTTTACAAGACATGGCAAGTAGAGTGCAGCTGTCGGGGCCTCAGGAAGCAGAAAAATACGTCCTTCATATGGTAAGCGTTGGGTGGGAACTCTTTTTAAATAGTAAAATTCCAACAAAGTCAAGTCAGTCTAGGTTTATTTAAATATGTCTTTTATGGCTACGCAGCATGCATGCAGGTGTACAGCTGATATTAAATACATTAACAGCAATGATCCCATTCAGATGTCCTAATAAACTAGGGTTTTATTGGAAAATTGGGATTTTCATGCTCAGCTAGTGCACTCTTGCACACTGCCTGGTCAGTGTTCCTTGGCTGTGTTTGTGAGAGGCAGGCAATGAGCAACCTGTGAGCTTTCCATTCGTGTATCTCTCTCCACCATCCCCTCTGCACAGTAAAGGATTAGACTCTCAGCTCCTGCCATAGTTCTTTGCCCTTCCCTTTGAGTAGTAAAGCCAGAATAGATTATGCAAAGCAGAAGACCTGAACTTACGTAATTGGCTAGCAGAAGCATTGACACAGAATTTTGGTACAGGATGACGCTCAGTGCTGCTATGGGATGCCAGGGTTGGGTTCTTCTGGGACTGGTGTTAACAACCAGCTGGAACAGGAATAGCTAAAAAATTTCTGTGCTGCCTGGTTTAGGTTCTCAGCGAGGTTACCAAAGCTGGTGAAAGCCAGCTTCGTGCAGGGGTTAAAGTGTCAGGCAGGGAATCGCAAGATCCCAGTTGAAAGACATGAAACTCACCAGTTGACTTTGGACCAGTTATTTTTGCTTCAGCCTGACCCACCTCACAGGACTGTTGTGAAAATAAAATTTATGGTCAGGAGAATGATACGTGCTGCTTTCTAGCTCACTGGAGCAAAGCCTGGATATAAATATAGCAGTTAATAAATAAACTAGTAGAGAGCTCCAAGCTTACACTTGAAAGACCTAAACTTAAAGGCACCTTTTAAAAAAATATTTTCCCTAGATAGAAGATGGTGAAATTTTTGCAAGTATTAACCAGAAAGATGGTATGGTCTGTTTCCATGATAATCCCGAGAAATACAACAATCCAGCTATGCTTCACAACATCGATCAGGAGGTAAGTCACCTTGGCTGTGGTCCACGGGAATAAGAGGGGAGGATGGATTGGTGCCGTTCCAAATATGGGTGTGCTTGGTGGTGGAGTAACGTCTGTATTTTTCTCCACATTATTGTTCTCTATAAAGTTTTGGTTTAATAAATACGGGTGTTGGAACTGAAGGCAGTGGGTGTTCTGAACCGTATGGCTCTTTTTAGATGCTGAAATGTATAGAGCTCGACGAGAGACTGAAAGCCATGGACCAGGAGATCACTGTGAATCCTCAGTTTGTGCAGAAGGTGAGTCACAGGCAGAGGCCAGCTCTGTTGGCTCCCGCGCGTCCTTTTCAAAAGGCTGTTCTTTTCCTGTAGTGCTCACTAAGGACTCGGCCCTTTCTGATTTTGTACTCGAATGAAAAACAAAAGTGGATCTGTCTCTCTAAAAAAATATAAATTATAAGGGAGGGTAACTTTGGTTGGCCAAGGGGAGGCAGTGATCTACCACCCCCAGAGCCTTTGGCAACACCAGCCCTTTCAAATGCCTCCTGTAAAAAGACAAGGAAACAAAGAGCCCAGAAGCGGGTGTTCTTCTGGTTGGAAACATGGGTGGGTTTTGTGTGTGTGTGTGTGTGTTAAATGGTGTGGGAGATGATGTCCGCTTTTCAGCACCCAACGTCACTGAGGGCTGCCCTTGACCCATATTTTTTAAAAAGTGGAAATGAGTAGAAGGTTGTTTCTGGGTTTGGAGTCGGGGGAGGCAAGTAAAAGATCTTGGAGAGGTTTTGAAAGAGCCTTAAAGTAGCCTAGAGTCTTGGGGACATGATTGCTCGTTTTGAGAAAGGGTTTGTTTTTTCTTCTTCCTGGGATTGGGGAGCTTTTTTTTAGGGGGACACACTGGGAAACTTGGTGGCTTGCATGCGGTCCACGGGCTTGACTATTCCCACTCCAGTTCCAAAGACCGTGATTCATTTCTGTCTGTTGGGTCTTCGAAATGGCTTTAGGGTCATTTGTATGCTAGGCATGTCTCCAGCCTTGATCATCTCATAATGTGGGAAGCAGCAATTTAAAATGACAAACGGTCGTGAGCATTTTGCCTCTTGGAATCTATTTGCATTCACATCTTCGGTTTTTCATCATTTGCTACTACATGGCTTAACCTGTAGATGAACCTGAGTTAATAGGAAGCTATGACTCTGCATGTTACTATTTCTGCTTGGAAACCGGTGTTGACTAAACCACTCTTACTTTTTTCCTTATCAGAGTATGGGTTCTCAAGAAGATGAATCAGGAAGCAAACCATCCAGCTATTCGTGAAAACCACATTTTTGCTTGCTACTCTGTTGTAGAGCCAAAAAGCTAAAAAGTACCACCTTTAGGATCAGAATGTTTAAAAAAACAACAACAACACCAAGTGGGGAATTGACTATTTTCACCTGGACATTGAACTAAATTAAATGATGTCTTCTCAGTAGTGTATGGTTTTAAAAATCTGCTCTGCAAAGAAAGGAAAAAAAATTATCTCGTTCTGTTGTGGATTTACCTTGAGATTTAACATCGTTCATGCATTAAATAATTTACTTTTTGTTTTATGTGGCTTGAATGATACTGTTTCTGAAATGGCTCCTTCCCCCTCTTTTCCATGGAAGAATTCAAAAAGTTTCCCATTAGTGATGTATTTACTGACAAGATGAAAACCAAATTGAGCTGGAAGCATTTTTTGCTTCCTTTGTTTCCTGTACATAATCCAGTCTTCTGAGTGCTTTGCATGAACCAAATAGCTCACACTGAGAGAGAGAGGAAAAAAAAACAACAGCTGGCCCGTGACTTGACTTGGGGGCTGCTGCCGAATTAGAGGTCTTGCAAGTTTGCTTGGCAAGAGGATGGGTGGAGGATTTCAGTCCCCCCCCAAAAAAAAACACTCTTGCTGTGCTCCCTCCTAAAATGGGAAAAGGGGCATTACTTGACACTGTTTCCATGGAGGATCCTGTGATCCAGCTGCTCCGTGTGTACAAAAGCCCCCTCCTTCTACGCCTCCCGAGAACATTCCTGTAATCATGGCCACCGCCCATCTGTTTCTGAGCAGCACCTGAAGCGAGAGGAGGACCCAAAGTAACTGGTCCTCTGAGACAGACTAGAGAGCTTTTTTTTAGTTAAAAAGTATGAGTATAAAAGACTCTTCGCTGTTCTTTAAAGCTTCATAAGGAACATACACTCTGAATCGACCCCAGTTCCCTCTTAGTAAACGTGACCCACGTGTTCATAATGGATCACTGTGAGCTCGTGGTCTGCTTTGCAGTTGGAAGTTCTGAGTGATCATAGTTTCCAGGGTGGGATGACTTCCCCATATTGTCATGTATTTCAGTAGAGGGAGGTGGCCTGGTCAGGTATTGCCTTGTTTGGTGAACTGGTGGAAACTCTTGGACACATGGGAGACTCCTGGGCATAAGCCTATGGGAACTCCAGGCTGCTGATAAAGCTCAGTGTAGAACTTGAAGTACATACTAGTCCTTGACAATAACGAGGTGAGGGAAAGTAGCTCTTCTCTCCACCTCTACAAGGGGTGATTTTGTGTGTGTCTCTGTGTATAGATAAATTTGTCTAAGGCCTAAAACAAAATGCCAGTGGGAATCTGCACAGTGGACGGTGCTAAAACCTTTTTGTACTGATTGGAGTGTCTTGCGACACTTTATACATTGAAATAAGGAAGCTGATGAGGTATTTAACATTTGAATATGGTGAATAACGATGGGGCTATCACAGTGATGTAAACTTGGGCTTTACTTGCTCAGAATTCCACGCATGCAGTTCTGTTAAGCCACGGGGATAATGTGCTTCTTGGTTTTGTTTTGTTTTTTAAATAGCCATATCAGTTTGTAATGCTGGCTGAGTGATCCTGGGATGTGTTGCTCTCAGGAAAAGTGATGTTTTCAAGCTGCAGTTGAGAGCGAGGGCAAGTTACTATCTGTAATGTGTTATTAGAACTGGTGTAGAGGAAAAACGTTACTGTCCGTTGGTGCCTGCCACCCATAGCAGGGTTTTGTGAAAGAACTACTGTATTCTTGATTGGATGATAATGTGATCCAGCAAGATAAAACACATATGTAAAGAGGGGTCCTTAGGAATCCCTTACCACAGGTCACTTAGACCTCAGTTCATAAAGAGATGCTGAGGATGGTTGTTAAACTTGGGAAGAGTGGATCTCTTACCAGGAAAAAGTTTAAGGGTCTTCTGTTCAGTGTTTCTGTCTGTGTGCTCTTCCTAGGCCTATTGGTGTTCTTGGAACTGAAGGCAGTTCTTGGACTTTAAAGCGTAGTCTGGAGGCTGCGAGAACAGCCTTGCGTGTGTGTGTGTGTGTGTTTGTGCATGCAATTTGCCCAATAGTCTAGTACTCGGTCTAGACAAACCAATGTGACTTAGTATATGGCTACTTCCTAACTTCCTGTTCACAAATGCTGGCTTACAAAAGAATCATGGTTAGCACGTGCACTCACATACAGGCCTAAAATGCCGTAAATGTTGACAAGGGAGAGGGGATGCATATCCCTAAGATCCCTGATCTGCAAAAATGTGGGGTGTGCAAAAAGTGACGCATCAGAAATAACGACACTAATAAAGCTTCCTTTTTCATAGACAACTTTCCTGAAGCTTACTATTTCTACAGCATTTATTTAAATGGTCAAAGTCCTGACCTTGCAAGTAACACTGTTAAGACAAACCAGAATTGCAGACTGGGATAAAGCATGGCCAACAGGAGATTTCTCAGACTTTTATCTCTTGAGGACACGGCAGAGGGGAAAGCTGAACAAACAATATCCTAATTTCACAGTTAATTTTGGATCCTTTTTGCTACTCAGGCACCAGTATGGACAGTAATCACACTTTGAACAAACGATCTGGCACAAAACATAACCTGATTCTAGGTTTTACAGTTGTGGGCTTGAGGTTTTTTTTTTTTAAGTCTTCCTGAATTCTGTTTCTAGTTTCATAGTCAACTAGTTTAAATGCAAGCTCAGTACAATGGATACACAGCTGAATCTCCAGAACAATAATTGGTTGATGTGCATCAGTACCTGTGTTTAGAGTGGTTATTATAGAAAAGTAACTTTTATGAAAATGTAAAAGAGATCTGACAGAACAATCTTGAGCTTTTTATAAAAGGGAAATGTGTTTTTAATTAGAGTAAAAGTAGCATTAAGCTGAACATGTTCTGAGTGATCAGAATATGGGATAAACAGTATCTTTTATCGTCTGAAACTCAGTGAAAGATGATGGGCCTGAAATGATGCTGTTGGTTGATCTAAAGGACAAAGTTACAACCTTCAAGCTTCTTGACTCCGAAAGATGCTTGTGTGGCAGCCTGTGCCACTCTCCAGCATGAATCTTGCATAACATATACAGATTCTTGTATCATATTCATTTCCATTTGTTGAAAACGTTCTCCTCTCTTCCTTTAACAATCAGTACAGGTGCAGTCTTTATTTTTTGTGTGTGTATGTGTGAGTGTGCACGCATGTGTGCTTGTTACAGGTATTATTTGTATATAATAGGAACGATGTGGAGTTTTTGCATTTTTGCATGGCTTTTTCTGGCACGTCAAATCCTAAGGAGTTGTTCTTCAATGTACTCTTTAGTGACAAAATAAAAGACTGGCAAACATATCTACTTCCATGTTTGTTGTGAACATCTGATTCCTCAGGCTGCAGGAGATACGGGACCAACCAATGTAACTGGAAGTCTCAGAAAAATACTAGGAAAATTATTTTACTTTTTTTTACATTGTTAAGGATATTAATAATAAAAGGTGAGTACTCACCTTGTGTATCCAGTGTGGCATAGTGGACTCTGACCCAGGAGGCTTGGGTTCAAATCCCTGTTCAACCTAGGAGACTCACTGGGGCTGTGGAACTATCTTGAAAGTCTTATTAGGGTCTGTATAATTTATTTTAGAATCACAGAGCTGGAAGGGACCCTCTGGATCATCCAGTCCAGCCCCTGTCAGAGAGGCACAGCTGGGAATCGAACTCTCAACCTCTGGCTCCGCAACCAGAGACTTCAGCCACTGAGTTATTCAGCAGAGTTGGTTTCGACTTGATGGCACAGAACAGCAGCAGCTTACCTTGAAGAAATTGGGATCCCTGAAGAGTAGAGGAAGCTTGGCAGTGCTTTTTCTCCTCCTGGTGCGACTTGATATCTTTCCCCAGGTGCCAGATAGCAAGAGGGCAGCAGATGCTGTCGCCTGGAGAAAAAGGAGAAGGGGCTTAAGTGGGTGGGGAGTGATCACCTGTCTGCTGCAGTAGCCGTTTCCTCTGAAATGGGCCACAGTCTGCGGGTTCAGTTAACAAGAGTAGCAGGTAGAATATCTGAACTCCAAAGGAACCTTTTACACAGCCTTAAAATGAATCTTTTGTTTCATTTTATAACAACAATAATAATCTTAGAACTGCAAAGCTGGAAGGGACCCTCTGGATCATCGAATCCAGCCCCTGTCAAGGAGGCCCATGGGGGATTCGAACTCCCGACCTCTGGCTGTCCTTAAACCATTTATATATATATTATAAGCTGCCTTGAATTTTTAATAGGTGGGGTAACAACATGCTTATGCGAATACGTCTCCTTGCTTGATGATGAAAACTGTAGCATAGTGACAAGACAGTCCAAGAGAATCAACCAGCTAACTTTACTCCTCTGGGTTATTCACTCCGAAATGATATTTACTGATCAACCTGGAGTGGCTATGGGCTCCGAGCAGGGAACGTGTAACTCTCCAGATGTCAGGTTACAACTGCCATACACCTTGACCAATCAATTGCTCTAGTGGCTGCCCACCTTGAGGTCCCTGTTCTAGCAGATGCCAAACGCCTGCTCTCGCTCTGCTATTAGGAAAAGCACAGCTATAGACCACTTTGAAGAAGATCGCACAAGACGGACACTGCAGACTCCTCTTAACGGACGTCAGATGCAGCCTCCCCCTCCAGCCCAGAGATCTATGATAGCATTACAAGAGGGGGCCTTGTATCCATACTTACTATCCCCTTATGCTGAGATATAGGCTACCTTTTCTTATTGGTTTGTGCAAAGGTGTGGTATTGGGGCTTTGTGTGGCCTGTTTTAAGGGCCCCCAGACCTCCCACTCGCTTCTTTTCTTAACAGATGAGAAATTACGTGTTGCTCTTCATGGAAGCTGGGACTGAGCCTTTAATTAAGCCATTGCCCCTGACCATTTGACACCCCACAATACTTATTTTAAGGCACTTCGAGTTTCCTTTATTTCATTTCCAGTTGGCATTTCTGGAGGGGTGCGTTCTAACCCCTGGAGTGTCTTCTTTCAAATCCTCCTTTTTTCTAACTCCACCTTTTTTTTTTTTTGCTGGTTCTTGTCCTCTGACCTTTGTGTGTGCAACTAATATGAATAACAAAAATGACCATTGGCTTTAATGTGACTGTTCATAGGGAGTAAAATGCCCCTCTGTTTAGCCCTGTTTCCAATTCTCACTCCTTCCCCTTCTCCTTCTCCTGGGGTGAATTTTCGATGGTAAGCTCCTCGAGGCAAGAGACCTGCCCGCCTGTCACCTGATGCAATGGCTGTGTTTCGCACATTGGGGGGTGAAATTGTGCTAAAGTTAACAGAGCACAATAACAAAGATGATGCATCTCCCCTATAAAAGCCACCCTTTCCTTGCATTCTAGCTGCCAACCCTGTCTCCTCCACCATCTTATTACTAGTTGTCACATGATGGTCATAAGACATGCTGGGTCGTACCATCTCCTATGGGAAAAGGGGACAAGAAGGCTAAGTCTCTGAAAGCAACAATCTCTGGGTCTCCGTCCCGTTCCAAACTACTTAACGACGTTTCTTTTGTGGGCAACGACCGGAGGTGGGCACGTATACCAGCTCGGTACTGCGTGCTGGGTGAACCCCCCCCCCCCTCTTTTTGCAGATAGAGCAACCCCTTCCATGCAAGCCTGGGTAGCCCTGGAACGAACCATTTTTGCTTCCGGGGGGAAACAATGAAAACAGTCAAAGAAAGGCTGAATGCTATGAAATGAAGCTTAAGAACTGCATTGTTTCCTCGGTTTGTGCTCTTTCAGGTTTTTCACGGCGTGCTCCACTCTTTTGCCCCCGCGAGGCTTTGCACAAACGGCCCGGGTTCGTTTATTTCCCCCCCTCCGAGAGGGCGCTTAATGGTTCCTCCCGTCCATCCCGCATCAGGCGCCTTGGGCTGGCTCAGAAGGCTGGAAAGGTGCGCATGCGCGAAGAGGGGACGGGTAAGTCTAACATAGCCCCTTTGAGTAAGAAGCAACCTCAACCAGGGCTAGGAGCTTGGCTTGGCACCAAGGTCGGGACCGGGAGCGGGGTGGGAAGGAGGGGTACAGGTGTCAGCACGTGGCTGGGGCACTGTGTGTGAATCCAGCCATTCCCTCTGGTAGGCAGGCAGGCAGGCAGGAGCATGTCTAGAAATGTCAAGAAGCAGGATCTGGTCCCTTCTCCCATTAGAATGGGGACCGTTCCCCACTGTTTATTTTTCAGTTTTTCCTTTCGTGGGGCAGAGGTTCATCTCCGTTTCTTAATCCAGGCACTGAAGCCACCAGGACCAGGAGTAAACCCTAACCCCCATCAAATGTCAGGTTGCAGTTCAACAGGGCGATCCGTTGCTGTAGGACTTCATAAGACGCTTTGGCAGAGGGGGCAGTTGCCCCCTTACAAGTGTGGGTTGGGAACCTCAACTGGCCAAGCGAGCTGGAGAACTGTTCTTGTAATCCAAATAAATACATATTATATGCATCAGTTTTCCAAAGTTTGGTCCGGTGGAAAGAGGCCGTAGAGAACAAGGAGGCGTGAGAATCCCACTAAATCGTGGTTTTCTAGTGGAAGAGGTGGCATATTGTACTATGTTTCTAATTAAAATTTTATTTTCTAGATTATTTGAATGATGCTGTTTTCCTCTTGATTCTCCCTCCTTGTTTTCCATCCAGGGGCTAAGCAAGTCCAGCCCAATTTGGCTTTGAAACCTGGAGATCAGTTTGTTCGACGTGGGGTTGGTGACATACTATTCTTCCAATTTCTTTCAGGATCTCTAGTTTTAGGGTATAGTTTTGTTGCCCCCCCCCTTTTTCACTCCATAAACGATTCTGGGCTTGAGATCTGCTGCCTTGACCCGATGCGTGTCCCAAACTGGGAGGCAGAAGCGGGTCTCGGAAGAGTCGCCGGTCCGTTCTCAAAGCATTTTCTGTTTTTCTTTTGAAATTTCAGCGAGTTGGGCAAAGGGGCCGGCATGAACGCCATCGTTGTCCTTTGCCACTTCTGTGAGCTTCATGGGCCACGCACGCTTTTTTGCACGGAGGTCCTGCACGCGCCCCTTCCTCAAGGGGCGGGAAGTGGAGACAGCCCCGGGCCGAGCGAGCAGGCGGACGAGGAAGAAGGAGGCATTCAGATGAGCAGCCGGATCCGCTCCCACAGCCCGGCCGACGGGGCCAGCGCAGATTCCAGCAGCCCGGGCCCAAAGAAGTCCGATATGTGTGAGGCAAGCATAACCCTCTTAATTATTTATCTGTTCATTCATCGTATGTCTGTCTTGCTGTACCGCTGATGGGCTCCCTGTCCTTTCTCTGGTAAGCCCATTTGTCTGCTTCTCTTGGCGTGTTTAGGGGTGTCGTTCTCTCCCTGCTGGGCACCCCGGCTATGTCAGTCATGACAAAGAGACCTCCATCAAATACGTCAGCCACCAGCATCCTAACCACCCACAGCTCTTCAGTATCGTACGCCAGGCCTGCGTCCGCAGCCTCAGCTGTGAGGTAAGCCACGCAGCAAGCCATGTGTGTGAAAGAAAGAATGAATGAATTTTGTTGTTGTTGAAGTAAAGCACATTTCGTGGAAAGGTAGCATCCTCTCTGTGGAATAGTGAGAAACCCCACTGGCGCATGCCTCTCAGCAGTAGACATGTGTTGCTGAAGTATCCATGCAGCAAGACCAGCAATGGCCAAGATGTTTTATTTGGCGTAATCTTTCTAATCTTAGCAGAGTTGGAAGGGACCCTATGGACCATCGAGTCCAGCGCCTCTCAAGAGGAGGCACAGTGGGGGGAATCAAACTCCTGACCTCTGGCTCTGCCGCCAGATGCCTAAACCACTGAGCTATCCAGTGGATTGCAGCTCACATCTTCGGCTGCATCATGCATCTGATATTGGCAACTACAGACTAATAAGAAAAATTCAACTACCTGTGTTTCTCAACCCTTTACCAAGCTCTTCTGGGTGTGTAGTGCATGGCCGTAGACATTAATTTGTGTGCTTTTATTCATTTGTGTGTTTTCAGCTTTTGTGACAGTTACTTTACTTTTCGTAGCATGCAGTGAGACACTGAAGCCTCACTCTGAAGCCCAAGGGGCCACCTTAATTTAGCTAAATCACTTGGCCTCAGAGATTTAGTAGATTTTCCGTTTAACTAATTTATATGTGCTCTCACCCACCTTGCCAGGTTTGCCCAGGACGGGAAGGCCCCATCTTCTTCGGGGATGAGCAGCACGGCTTTGTGTTCAGCCACACTTTCTTCATCAAGGACAGCTTGGCCCGTGGTTTTCAGCGTTGGTACAGTATAATCACTATTATGATGGACCGCATCTACCTCATCAACTCGTGGCCTTTCCTCCTGGGGAAGATCAGAGGGATTATTGACGAGCTGCAGGGAAAAGCCCTAAAGGTGTGGGCATGCTGTGATTTAAGCAGAACTTGGAAAAGTTACTTTTTGGGGGGGGCTACAGTTGGCATTCTTGAGCCTATTTCTGTTGTTCACATGCGGCAATTGCTTTCCATTTTCCTTTGGCTGGGTCCCACATGATGCTGGTGACATTTGCATGTTTGAACTGAAGACTACATTTTTTGCTGAATAACTTGCATGACTGTCACCCTGCACTAAAGCATGACTATCACTTACCCTGTGTAAGCTAGCATTGCAACTCGGTCTGCTGCGTTTACTAGCCCACAAGAACATTTGCTAGTCTTTTTGGGCTTGAAAGCAGCAGCTTATAAGAGACCCTGGCTGATTGCTTAGGTGTGATTTTTAACTTGACTTTGCAAACAAATATTTCTTTTCTTCAGTATTGCATTTGTGAACCCCACTCAGTTTTAGAAACCCAAGAATTTGGGGGGGGGGATTCATTTTTGGGGACTACTAGCTCTCAGAATCCCCCAGTCAGCATGGCCGATGGCCTTACTGGCCCAGACATTCTGGGAATTGCAGTCTCCCCTCCCTGTTCCAAAATAATCTTGTGCAAGCCCAGGTTTAGCATTGTGGGAGACTGGGAGGAAATTGTTTCCTACTCAGCCCTATACATCTCTGACCATTGATAAAGGTTGTGAGCTGTTGGTTTGATGCTGGTCGAAAAATAAGAGTGCGGTGTAATGAAATGGGGGAATTGCTTTCGGGGTATCCAAAGTGTGTTCATATTATAATCCGTTTAGCAACCTGTTAAGGTAGTAAGTAGCCATGGTCTCTGTTTGAGAGGCTCCAAGACTTTCTGCCATTCTTCTTCTAGAGAGTAGCAGCTGTTACCTTCCTTTCCAGTGACTAAGAGAGAACAGGCTTTTGTCAAAGTAAGATGTCTTGGCACTTCCCTTCTGCAGCTTTCCTTTTATTGTGGCTTGTCCCGCAGGTCTTCGAAGCGGAGCAGTATGGATGCCCTCAGCGTGCCCAGCGGATGAACACGGCCTTCACACCTTTCCTGCACCAGCGGAATGGAAATGCGGCTCGTTCTCTCACCTCCTTGACCAACGACGAGAACCTTTGGGCGTGTCTCCATACGTCCTTTGCTTGGTGATGCGCTTTCTGTGTTCTGTCACTGTCACAACCCATCAGGGCTCTTAACGGCCAAAAATATCTTAGTAGAACTGCCTGTTAATCTGTGGGTTGATTGATGTATTGAACAAAAAATTAAGGGCAGCCTTCGGTTGTTTAACTTCTGACAGAGGAACATCTTAACATCTGCTTTATTTATATTTGTTCTCTATTACCTACAGAGGAAGGCTTTTGATATGTTCTGCTTTTTCCATAGTACAATAATGAAACAGAAGCAAAATAGACCCAATATTAAGCAAGTACAATCTCAACCATTGGCACAACCTGTAAAACTTGGGCCCTGATAGTTTGTGCAATTAAAGCATTTGTTAGTCGGTCTACCGACTTTAATCAATTAGGCTTTGAGCCCTTATATGGCCATAACAGTCTGTTACAGAGAGTGTCCAAACCCTGATGAAGTTTTGACGTTCACATGGAACATCAATCATCCAGGCTAGAGTTCTAAAGCCATTGTTTATTTCATTGTCTGTTAAGGAAAGCAAATACTTTTCAATACTGATACTTTTGCTTAGTTAACTGCAAATGTTCTTCACTGAACTTTTTCATTTGAGGGTACGATATCTCTTTTTCATTTCCTCAGGCTTCTGAAGGCCTGTGGGAGCAGACTCACAGAGAAGCTACTGGAAGGAGCACCAACAGAGGACACTCTGGTTCAAATGGAGAAACTAGCAGGTAAGTTAGCATGGGGAACCTTGTGTCTAGGAAGCAGTGTCGACCCTTGGGAAAAGTCAACAGAGAGCTGGAGGCAACAATCTGAAGTCCAGTAGTAAGTCACAACTAGGGTAGGCCCACTGAGTCAGTGGGGACTGGGTGAGTCAACTACTCTGTGAATTTCATTAATTCAGTGGACCTTCTCTAGTTGTGTCTTGTTACATACCATCAAGTTGCCTCCAACTTCTGATGACCCTATAAACCATTGTGCTGTGTCTTACTACTGGGTTTAAGCCAGTGAGTGGAGCCAGAGGTGAAGCTGGGTGGATTTTGCAGTATCCTATAGATACCTTTCCCTGTGTTGACCCATCCATTCTCTAACTTATCTACTCGTATATGCACATACATATGAAGAGGAAGCCAAATAGCCAGAGAGACAACAGAAACCCAAGAATGGGCCTGCAGGTGTGTAGAAAGAAGAATGAGGGTGAGGCATAGCTTAGCCTGAGAGAATATAGTTCTGGTCTCCGGTGAGCCATCAAAATGGCTTCATAACTGCAGAAGTTAAGATTGTTGTGAAACTAATAAGGAACAAGGATGGAGGAGACTATGATGTCTTCTGCCCCACAAGCTTCCTTCAGGATGGTACTCTCGGAACATAATCTGAAGGCATATGGTAACAGTGATGTTTTCAGAAGCTGAGCAGTTTTAGGTCTAGTTAGTGACTGAATGGGAGACCACCTCAGATTCCTCTTTGAGTTCTGTGATGGAAAGAAAGATGAACGTACAGTATTTACAACATAAACAAAACAGAAGTGCTCCTGTCTCCCTTGCTTTGGTAACAGGAATGTTTTAGTTGTGGAATGAAGGAATTTGATGTGGGAGAGAACAGCTGCACTCATATCCTGCTGGTGGGTTTCCCATTAGCAACTGTGCAGCCACTGTACGAACAGAATGCTGGACTAGACAGAGATTTGGTCTGATCCAACGTGTTTTCCCTTGTTCATATGTGTGCTTTGTATACATGATCCACAATTGCTGTGCCCTTCCCATGTATCTTGAGGCAGATGGCCAGATGCAACTGAAGCGTGGAACCATAACCTCATTCATTGAGGTCTCTTATCTCTTCTTTTCCTCCTAAGATCTTGAGGAAGAATCAGAAGGCTGGGATAACTCTGAGGAGGAGGGAGAGGGTAAATTCCCAAACCAAGCAGATGTTAGAGAAGGCCGCGAACTAGTCAAGAGTCCAACAGATTCCTCTCTCCTGGTGGACTGTGGGAACTGGAATGTACAATCCAGAAATCAGTCTGTTTTCCGATCGCTTCGGCACTTGAGACAGGTAAGGTTGGGGTGATTACTCTGAGGCTATTTAACTTGACTGCATTGTTTGTTTATGATTGAGAATACCATTAGCACTGCTGTTTTTCAAAACAAATTGAAGAAGGAGTAGCTGCCATGAGATGGTTCGCCCGATCAGTGGTTCCTAGCCTTTGATCCTCCAGCTATTTTGGACTTTAAAGCCCAGAATCCGTGACCATTGACCATGCTTACTGGAGCGGTTTTTAGTTCAATGATGTCAGGAGAGCCAGAGGTTGAAAGCCACTGCATCAGAGAACTTGTGCCAGGCGGCCTTCTTTGGAAAACTAAAGCCAAACATGGAAGTGATGGCTTTTTCCCATCCTAATGCTTTTAGGGTGGCTTTTTTATATTTCCGTGTTAGCAGACATAGGAAACTCTTATGCAGAACTTCTCTAAGCAAAAAGGCCTTGCATTTCCAGAACTTTGGCAGTACAGTTGGGAGCCCATTGCACAAAACAGGTTGAAATTGGCAAGAGAAGGCACTTAAAAAAGAAAAAAAGAAGAAGAATGATCTTCACATTGTTCTGTTCTTTCCCTTCAGGTTCTGGGTCCATCAGCTTTCCGTATGTTGGCATGGCATGTGCTCATGGGAAACCAGGTTATCTGGAAAGCACGGGATCTAGACCTCGTCCAGTCTGCTTTTGATGTCCTTCGGGTAGGAACATATGATTCCCTTATCTATATTATAATGTACAATTAATTGAAAGAGGTCTCTGGCAATGACTGGCCAGACTTCCGTGATGTCATCAGAGCCAGGCTGGGGGCGGGCAGAACTCTTGTCCTTTTTCAGTATGAGAACTGTCTTGGGTAGTCCTGCTGTTGAGTGAATCCTGTGCTTCCATTTGGATTCTCATTTATTGCTGTTTTTTTTCTAACTAGACAATGCTGCCTGTGGGCTGTGTTCGAATCATTGCTTACAGTGACAAATACGAGGAGGCTTATCGGTGTAACTTTCTAGGTCTCAGCCCCCATGTGCAAATCCCATCTCACATACTGTCATCTGGTAAGACAACCTTTCTCTTATTTCTAATCCTTATACTGTACCTACATTAATACTGTACTTACACAATTTTCAGTGCTATTTTTTTTCAGAGTCTTGTTTTCAGAGGTGTTTTTGGAGGAGAGTTAAGTCTATATGATAACCCCATTCTTCAGTCTAGAAACTGTTGACCTCTTTTTGTCGCTTTATGATGTCTTTATTTCCTGAATTCGTTACTAATGTTGAACATTAATGAACTCTTTACTCATGCTGAATTGCATTTGACAAATTCTTTATCTCAGATTTTGCTTTCCCTTTTTTTCCATCCATTGTTTTTCCAACAATGTGCCTGTTTGAAGTTAAGCGAAAACTCTCTTATCGAAAACTCTGTTCAGGACTTGGGATGCTCAAGGGGAACTGGGCGTTACTAAGCGAAAAGACAGTTGACAATGTGCAAACTCAGTTGCGGAACACTTGCTTTGTATAGAGAAGGTCCTGATTTTTTATCTGTTCCCTTCTCTTCTACCCTGGGAAACTCAGGTAATAATTTGAAGTAGCAGTAGAAATACATTGGTTTTTTTTTTTACAGCTTTCAATTACAGCTGAATAGAGCTAAGGGTAACTGATTACTACTGCCTAGTACTCACTTCAAACTCTGGAGCAAAGGTGGTTGTAGCAGTGTGTCTTCCATGTGTATGTATTACATTTGTATCCTGCCCTTAAGAGTTTAAAGTACTGCGCGCGCACACATCCATTTTATCTTTGCCACAACATTGTGATACAAGCTTGAGAGATAGCGATAGTCCACGCATGTATTCAGTGAGCCATGTGGCCAAGGTGTGTGACAGGTGGAATTTGAACCTGCATCTTCTCAGTTTTAGTCTCAGCACTGACTGCTCTTACCATCCTCTCACTGTGATGGACACACAATAGTTGTTGTGTGTCAACTATGGAGGGAAAAATTGCCATTCAAGGGAAACATTGCAGTGAGCCACTGTTTCTGAAAATCTGGAATAACAATATGGACTCCCCTTGTTGTAGAATTTGCTGTCCTTGTGGAAGTCCGTGCTGCTACGCGGTCAAGCCTCTATCCTGTCTTATTTGACGAAGAGCAGGCGCTCAGCAAATACGAATTTGTGGTCACCAGCGGGAGCCCTGTGGCAGCAGACAGAGGTAAGCCATGTGGCCCATCAAACTGGGCCCATTTATGGTTTGGTAGGTAAGCAAATATCCAAAATACCATCAAAGTACACGTTGTGATAAATGGGAGATGTTCCTACCATGTTGCTTTTTTTCAGGACCCATCAGGAGTCTTGTAGATATTTGGTAAAAGAGGCCTGTTTACAGAAGAATCTTTTTTTCACTTGAATCTGTTCCGTTTTCCTAACTAGTGGCATTCTTCATTAAAACCATTACGTCATCTGCCACATGCATACCTGATTTAGATTGAGCCATCTTGTGCAACGCTCTGCCTAGTTCTAGTGTTGCTATTCACATGGAGGAGGAGTTCTGAAGCCTCAAAAGTCCCTCTCTTGGACCGCGAGGCATCTTTTTAAACAGCTGTATAGGACGTCTGGAATGTTAACGGGCATTTACATGTTTATAGTTATAAAAGATGAGCAACTTTCTTATTAAAGCCAAGGAAAGTTAAAGGTGAAGGGCCGTTGAAAGCTCAAGTCTATAACATGGCTGCGTGTTTTCTATACTCCCATGCAGTTTTGGATTTTTAGCTTTGATGTAACTGGAGATCCAGGATTGGGTTAGTTCCGTTTCTTGATAACAGGCCCAAGACAAAAACTGTATTTTGTTACATGCAACACAGAGACCTAATGGGCTATATAAATACGTTTTATAAGTACCACATTGCAAGCTCATCCAACGCTCGTGGCACAAATGCCGGAGCGTGATCGCTGTGCCTTCTGTTTCTCTCTGTGCAGTTGGACCCACCATCCTGAACAAGATCGAAGCTGCCCTCTCAAACCAGAACCTTTCTGTAGAGGTGGTGGACCAGTGCCTTGTCTGTCTCAAGGAGGAGTGGATGAAGTAAGTGGCTTGATAACTTCGGTTGTATAAAGCGTCAAAAAAGCAGACTCAGACCCTGCACAGCCCCAGTGCCTTGAAGAATTTGATCTGCAAAACAATACAGGGATGACAGGACATTTTTTTCTACTGCAGAAGGCTAGGCTACCTTCCGCTTTGATTCAGAGCTGAGCAAAGTTCCAGCGCCCACACCGTCGCCACCGGTGTGGGTGTTTGCATCTATTGCTTTTTTCTTATGGGCTTTGCCATACCTGGCATGGGCCTTCTTTGAAGGAAACAGCTGTTTACGTAACTTGTCATATCTGTATTTTTGTCTGCTACAGTAAAGTGAAAGTCCTCTTCAAATTCACCAAAGTGGACAGCAGGCCCAAAGAAGACACCCAGAAGTTGCTGAGCATTTTGGGCGCCTCCGAAGAGGACAACGTGAAGCTCTTGAAATTCTGGATGACAGGCCTGAGCAAAACCTACAAGTCCCATCTGATGTCGACGGTTCGGAGCCCGACTTCTTCAGAGTCTCGAAACTAGCCTGGAAATCCTTTGGCCGCTCTTGGATAATTTCTTGACCTTTGAATCTGTGAACTTCACATGGAACGGAGCAGCACGGACATTCTGCTACTCCAGTTTTAATGAAAAATGAGTGGGACCGAGATGACAAGAGGAAAGGCCTCCTCTTGGGTTTGTTGTTATCTGCATGGAAGGCTTAGCTTTTCTCCATTATTGCACTGGTTTTTGTTTGTTTGGGGGCTCGTTATCTTCCTCCTGATGATCATTCGGAAATCCACATCTTTTGATTTACTGCCACTAACCGGGATTATTTTTTTGGGGGGGGGGGGGGTAGCTGTTGTTTTACGGAGTACTTTTTAAGGAAGCCTGAAGGCATAACATATAATTGCCAATCTTTTCTCCTTTGATATTAGCCTGGCAGAGCAGACATCTTAGCAAGTAGGCTTCGTTGATACCCGTGTACGTCCATAATACACCCGTGTTGAGGGAATACCTTTTAAAGTACCTGATCGTACATGTTGTAGGAATTTGTCTCCGAATTACGCTGTGGCTGGATTAATATTATTTTAAAATATATCTACCTAGACAAGTATATGAATGTACTTGTCTCCTGTGGGAGATGATTTCTTTAAGGAAAAATACCTTTCCCTGTTGTCGATTTCAGTATATTTATATAGAATATTTATGATTCAGCTTGCAAAGCAGTAAAGGAATTTTCTTCCCCTTTTGCATATTTTTAGTGTCTTGGATAAAAATTATGGTTTGACTGTTCAGTAAAATATTGGTTGTCTAGTAATAACACCGCTTATTTTAAGCAATGCCACTCTTAAGTTGATAACGTTGAAATAACCACATTTTTCAAAGGAGTGTACTGATAGAAAAATATTGGACTTCTCTGTGACAAGGATTTCTTAAATATGCAAAATATTCAGCAGTGGGTTTTTCAATCTGTATTGCAAATTTAAGGGAGAAGACCAAGGTCATATTTGTCAAAGGAAAATGAAGAAACTCTGACTTGGTTTCATTTAAATGAATACTGTAATTTATTGTGATAGAACATTAAAAAAAACAGAGGCAAGTGTGGATTGTATGATCAGCTTTTCCGGAAAGAAGTGATGGCTTTATTGCTTTTTCTGGTATAACTGGCTTGGAAATGTTAAGTTTGAACGTGGGGCACAAAGAAAGAAAAATGAGGAAAAGGAGCTCTGAGGTAAAAAGAAAAAAGGCAGTTTGGCGGTTGAGAAATTCGAACGGTGCCACTGTGGGGGAGGGTGGGGGGAAAAAGCGGGCCGCGCATGCGCATTAGCGCTCCTCGACTTTGTGGGTAAAATGCACCTGGTGGGAAGCGGGTGGCGCGGCTTTGCTAGGGCGCATGCGTCGTGGCGGAAAAAAGGCGGGAAACGCAGCGGTCGGGTGTGTTTGAAGCCAGGCAGCGGCGCGCTGAGGCGAAAGCGGAGGCGCGTTGCGGGAGGGCGCATGCGCCGCGGTCCAGGCGGCACGCGACGAGAGGCGTGAGGCGGCGGCAGCGGCATGTGGGGCGCCGGAGGGCGGCTTTTGCTGGCGGTGGGGCTGGGCGCGGCCCTTGAGGCGGCGGCCGCTTGGTTCCTGAGGCGCCTCCGAGCCGCCCAGGCGCCGCCGGTCCGCGAGGTGCTTTTCTTCCCGTCGCGGGTGACGTGCGTCGCGGAGCTGCTGGCCGAGGAGGAGGCGGAGGCGCGGTCCCGAGGCCCGTGCGCGTGCCCGCTGCCCCACGGCGAGAGCGCCCTCCGCCGCCTCCTGGCCCGCCTCTTGTCGGCCCGGCGCTCCCTCGAGCTGTGCCTCTTCGCCTTCTCCAGCCCGCAGCTCAGCCGGGCCGTCGTCCTC
The DNA here is from genome assembly GCA_037013535.1 of Intellagama lesueurii. Taxonomy (NCBI): domain Eukaryota; kingdom Metazoa; phylum Chordata; class Lepidosauria; order Squamata; family Agamidae; genus Intellagama; species Intellagama lesueurii. The sequence continues at coordinate 20,773,442 of JBAJHW010000012.1, read as the reverse complement.
CTGCACCGCCGCGGCGTCCGCGTCCGGGTGGTGACCGACACCGACTACATGGCCCTGGTCGGCTCCCAGATCGGGCTTCTCCGGAGAGCCGGTAAGACTCCCCCCCCCCCCGGGCCCTGAGGGGGGAAGGGGGCGGCTAGACACCGACGCTGACCCACAAGGGCTATGATGGCGCCCCTAATTGCCCCAGCGTTCGTTGCCAACCCATCTGTTAATTAGTATTCCTATTACTGCTACTACTTGTTTATAGGCCGCCTTTTCTTCCAGTAAAGGGACCCAAGGCGGCTCACAAGGTGCCTTTCAATTATATTGGTTCATGTTTATATTTGCTCGTTTTGTGGTTTTTTAAATGATTTGCATGGACTGTTTTTTGTTTGTTTGCTTGCTTGCTTGCTTGCTTTAAATTACTTTTGGGCCACCTGGAGTCCCCTTTGCCGGGAGAAAGCCGGCATAGGAGCGCGAGAGAAATAGATACATAATAAGGAAGGTGGTGGTTCTGATGCAGTGTCTCCCAACTGGGGACAGTGTTTTCGAAGGGTTCGGGTCTGGCCTTATTGTTGTAGCCCTTGTTAAATAGTTACTTTCCTTGTCCTTTTGGAGTGGGATATTAAAGTTAGGAGGGTGTATGTGTGAGAAAAACAGGCCCTTTGGGGGAGTAGGAAGCCTCTCCTTTCTGAGAAAGGGTGACTTTACCCCCTTAAAAATGCCTTTTTATGCAGACATGGCGGTGGGGGGGGGGTGTTTCAGGTTGCTCTGCTCTTATAAAAAAGGATAATGACTCAAAAAGATTGGATACCATTGCTCTCTAGATAGAGTAATTCTGAATACTTTGTACCTAGAAAACCCTGGAAAGGATTGCTAGAAGTTGAAATGGACTTGACAAGCATGCAAACATGGCAGGTTAAGTTTAGAGGATTTTTTTTGATACAAACGCTTTTTTTATGGAAACATGATGGGGGCTGTTGCAGGTTACTTGGCTATTATAAAAGGGGGTTGTGACTTGAAAAAGGTTCTAATGGATGCTGGTGATGCAGCAGCTTTGTAAGGGACGGTTTCTGCCCTGTGGGTTACATAGCATCCATGGGAGACCTCCTCTCCCCCCCCCCCCCCAATTCTGTCTTTAGAACTGCTTTATTAGCTAGTTGTGCTTTGTTTGGGGTTGCTTCATAACTTTTTTTTTTCACCTTGCCTAAGTGGGGATGAGCAAAGCGGGCTGGGCCAGAGCTTTGAGGACTTGATTGGATGAAGAACAGAGCACAGCCAATTTTGCTTTTCCCTCCCTTTTTTCACCCCCCCCAAGATGAGGTGAGGGAGGAATGAAGCACCCCCAAAGGTTGCAGACCAGTTGCTGTGCTGCCCCCTTTATCTTTGGGTTGAGGAGATGAGATTTCAGGAGATGTTGCGGCCTTGCCCACAGTCGTTGTCAACAAAAGATTGTTGCGTGATTCTGTTTTAAGGTATTTTCTCTGGAGATAAAATGGAAAATGCATACAAGGTATATGAAGTGGAACAGAGAGGTGCACACCATATTTATCTATAAACTAATCTGGGCCAGTAAGTCATGGTGATACCCCATGCCATGTAATGGGTGGCATAATAGACTAGGACTCAGGAGGCAGGGTTCGACTCCTTGCTCAGCCATGGAAACTCACTGGGTAAAAACATTTCTTAAATACTTCGCTTGCCTTGAAAACCCTGTTAGGGGCACTGTCAGTTGGTTCCAACTTGAAGGCATATAACAGTAAGTCATGCTTGCATCATTGTTTTAGGAAATATCAGTGGAATCCATGATCTAAATCAGGCTTTTTGCTTTGTTCATTTAAATCAGTGATGTATATTGCCTTGATTGAGATGAGTCTATCATGCCACAATGCCTGTATATTCATACATGTAACACACACATATCATGTTCTCACCCTTAACAGAAGATCTTGTGAGGATGGAGAATGGGGTGGGATGTAATCTATCCCTTGTCAGCTACAGTCTCCAGAAAAACTATGCACTCTGTATTGAGTGTAAAGTTGGCTTCAGTTCATACATTATTTTAGAGATAGCTGGCTGGATAGCTCAGTGGTTTAGGTGTCTGGCTGTGGAGCCAAAGGTTGGGGTTTCAACTCCTGCAAACAGGGCCAACCTGTGTAGCTCTGGGTAAGCTGAATGGATGCCTCCTCCCCAAAAAAGAAAAGAATTGTAAACCACTTCTGAGTATTTTCTACCTGGTAGCTCCTGAAAAGGGTCACCATAAGTCAGAATTAACCAGATGGCACACAATTACTATTAATTGCAGTGCTTGGGTTTGAATATTATCTAGTGTTTATTTGTTTCAAGCTTAAACCAATTCCTCTGGTTGAAATAAAGTCCATTTTGCATAGGAAGGCCTGTGTGAACCGAGTTGGAGAAAATTTATGTTTCGTCTTTTCATGAGTTTCTAGAAATTTAGTGGCTGTAGTTTCTTACATGAGAGCCTGTGTGGAGTAGTGCGTAATGTGAAATACTAGGACTCAGGATACCTGGCTTCAAATCTCTGCTCAGTCATGGAAACTAATGGAGGGTAGGCCATAGTAAACATCTACTTGAACATTTTACATAATTTGCCAACCCTAGTAGGATCACTAGAAGTCAGAAGTGAGTTGATTACATGTAACAGCAACAATTCCTTGTTTAGCTTTCATTAGAAATAACTGGTTTCTTTTCTGTATGATTGAGAAACAAATTTTATGGGAAGACAGAATCAAAAGTATGGACTGAATGTGCTCTTCTGGTTTTGTAGGAATTCAGGTGCGTCATGATCAGGAGCCTGGCTATATGCACCACAAGTTTGCTATAATTGACAAAAAGATGCTGATCACTGGCTCTTTGAACTGGACCACTCAAGCAATCCAGAATAACAGAGAGAATGTGCTGATTGTGGAGGACAAAGATTGCGTGAATATTTTCCTGGCAGAATTTGAAAAGATTTGGGAGGACTACAATCCAGCCAATTACACATTTTTCCCAAAAGAAGGAAAGCAGGTACTAAAAAATAAAACTAAAGCTTAACAAATGACAAAAAGTTTCATCTAAAGATTATACCACTGTACGTATTTGAGAACAGTGCAATGATTTTAAAGGTTACTAAACAGAAAATTAAATACAGTGAACAATTAGTATATTATTGTTCTGGAATAAGATTCCCCCGATGAATGGAATATTAAAACATATGCTTTATTTGCTGAAGAACAGGTTAAAATGCAGAATTAATACATAAATGTGACTTGTCCTGGCAAAGAGTGGCAAACTTAAGAACTTCTTTGTCCTTTTGCTTCTAATGGATTAATGGATACAGAAACAAACTACATGACATTCACATTAGGTTAGGAATACATGTTGCAACCAAGGGCAAGATTTTAGGATAAACACTCAATTCTTTTATAAGCTGAATCAGTTTCAGGAGTGAGTGGTTGAAGAAGTGTATAAAATAAGTTGGCCTTGATACCTACTCTGAAGTATTTATAATCATACTTCAAGGAGAGATGATTTCTGATAAAACATAGAATTAGGCAAGCTTAAGCTTATTTACTTTAATAGCTCAAGTGCATGTTAGATTGTGACCTAAATACTGTACTTGTATACTTCTGCATTTCCATTCTAATTTGCCTTCAGACTTGTGAAAGTAACATCCAGCTCCTTTTTGCCTAGTAACGAGCTTCTACAGAAACTGTAGAGCTTCCCATTAGCCATTCTACCAATTGTGAGAATGGAATATTGTTATGATGAAAAGAAAAATTACAGGTTATTTTTAAAGATTCTTTGTTATGAAGTATCTTTATGCCCAGCTGCCTAGAAAAGAGGCGGAAACAGCAATGGGGATAGTACTTTTCCTCTTGCCTTACATCTTCTATTTAAACTGTTTTGTTGCCTGCAGATGTTCTAGAATAGAATTCCTGTTACATTGCAGAAATTAAAAACCAACAAAGTGTGGATTCTAAGGGTTTTACTTCAGACTTGAAATTTGGCTTCCTTAACTATTAAAGCTGTGATTTCAGAGAGAAAGTGTAGTGTCACAATACTTTGGGACAGTAGAAATTTCACTGTATCTAGGACATGGCTAGTTGTCCTTGGCTTTAATGTACACTTTTTGTGTATGCCTGTAAAGTTATTAGATTTTTAGGAAGGAAGATACTGGATTAGTATCCAGATACTAGCAGTGTCTTGTTTTCTTCTTGCTTCATCATACACCTGTTGAAAAAAAGCTATTTTATTTAGCATTGCTTCACTTTCAGCAGCAAGTTCCAGTCTTTGTTATGCTGATAGTAGCAATGTTAGTAATAATTTATTTTTCTCATTTGTCATTATATCTGAGTTCTCAGCCATCCTTGTAGCTGATGAGTATGTATCGATCTGTGCTAGTGCACAGATACTTCTGTTGCTGAGTTAAGTTTACAGCCTTTCAACTCATGTTTGTAAAATACAAGTGCCTTTAAAGTTTTGGTACTTCAGTTGAAAGGTACAGACACACAGGATAACTGCCGTAATCCTCTCTAGATGCCCAAAGGAACAAATCTTATGAAACTCATTAAGTTATTATCATTTCAATAATTCTTTTTGTTTTGTTTTCATCTTTATACACCTGAGGTACGAGAAAGGTAGAAATTGTATGTAATTACAGCCTGTGTGTGCTACATAGAGTTATTAATGAACACAGCATTATGGATTACAGCCTTCCATTTTGTTAATAGTATATATTGTTCCCAAATATCTTACTTGCTATTTCTTTGTCAAGGAGGTGGCTAGACTCTGGCCTGTGACCTAAAAGAGTCAACAAAAACTTTCTCCGCAGCATGTCAAGCGTGGTGCAAAAATAGTTTATTATGATATAGTTTTATGTATAGTTAGGAAATTATATTTACAAAATAATAATCAGCTACATCCATGGGAACCCTAACATGTCACACAACGTTTGTAATGAATAAATATTGTGACATAAGTGATATTTTTATTACATTGAACAACTGAAGAAGGAAATAGCTTTTTTCAAAGCATGAAAATTAAACAGGAGAATGTAATCTTTCAGATTCAATAGAAAGCATCTAAGTACATTCTTTGTGAGAAGAGGGGCAGGCTGAACACATTACTCAGTAGGTATTTTTGCAGGAACCTCTGTTCAGTTCTCCAGTGAATTAGTTTTAGTTGAAACTTTACTCCTTTGAATGTGTCACTGACTGAAACCCTCTTGCTTAGCATAGCAAGGTGCAACTAGAGTAGGCCTGTTGAATCAATGGGAATCTGATGAGTCAGCTCTTCTGTAAATTCTACTGGTTCAGTGGACCTATAAGTATGACTTTCTATATTAAGCAACAGGATTTCAGCCACTGCTTCAGTGATAAGCACCACAACTGCCCCCTAGTGAACACTTGCATGGCCATGTTGTAAATGTTGCAGAGCTGCAGGAGTTGCATTATCTTCATGCTCGATTCTTGGTTATGCTTCTGTATGATGCAGTCATTTGTGGTCAGTTTGGAGATTTTGTTCCTGTAGGTCTGCTTATCAGGGAGGGAGGCTTACAGTTGAAGCTGAGACAACCCTCAGTATTTTCTGTGAAGAGGCTGGTGATGAGTGTGCACAAGTACAAGCTCATATTATGAATGTACAGCGGTTGCCCACCCTCTTAGCCACAAATAGGTTTCATCCAAATGCACGATCGTTGCTTTTTAAGTAGATTCAAATTAGTGCTGTACTGGAAGAACAAGATTGCAATCCTGAGCCAGTCATCCCTGACCATATTCGTTAGTTCCCTTGGCACTAGATGGTGTTCTGCTGTGAATGCACCCTCTCCCTCCCCCCACTTCCGTTTCATTTGCTCTCTAGTGGATTTCAAGGCATGCCTTTCGGAGTGCTGAACATAACTGTCAAACTCAAAATATTTGTTTATGTGCCTCATAACCACTTTCAAAATTGTGCAGTCTATAATGGATTCCCGTTTTTTTCTGAGAAAATTTTCAGATTCTACTGGTAAAGATGACCTCAGCACTTCAACCTCATTGAAACTACATTGTAATGAAATACAGTATAATTGTAAATGGGCAGCCATCCTAGAGTTGACTGTATTCTGCCATGCTATTACAACATGTCACACAACGTGAAAGTGACATGTGGATTTCACAAATCAAATCTACTTTGTTCTTTTATAGAAATCCTTTATTCTGCAAGTGTTAAGTTACCATGCAAGAATACTGTTGTATTTTTAGTGATAGTTGCTACCACCATCTTACTATATATCTGCACACCCAAGAGTTGTTTATGCCACTGCTAGTTATATTATTATTAAACTGAATAGGGAAGAAATTCAGTGTATAGGTAAGTAGGCTTAACGTGTTGAAATACTGTACGTGTTCTTTGGACATTGCCAAAACTAAAAAGGTATCCGAGAAGTTTAAAAATATATTTGTAACATTCAAACAAACCAACAAACATTCTGTATGGGAACACAGAGCAGGTTTATCAGGTTACACTAATTTCCTTTTCCAAGTCAAAAGGACATTTGTATTAGAACAAGATTAAAAAAAACTCACCCCAAAAAACCCTCCACTAGTTTTTGAGTAATAAATATTTACATTGCGTGCTTTGAATACTATACAGGTTTTTAAATTATTTTTAAAGAGAATAACAAAGCTTTTTAAAAAATGGGAAAAATTACAAAGGAAAGATAAGCTACACTGAGCGTGCATGTGCTTAAAGTGTTCACAACAAAGTACTGCATATGAACCACCAAAATGCAAAAAGTCCAGTGGGATTCTAGTCAAGTATGTTGTCATTACAAAAAGCGACACTTTTTAAAAACAACACATAGGGCTACTTGCAGGCAGCCTCTGCCACAAGAAAAACAGCCTGCTTGGATTTTGCAGATCAGCTCAAGCAATCCTCCTTTTCCATTTGTTAACATGATAAAGGAAAACAAAGTTGCATTAACAGAGAGAATTATGTTTCAGAAAGAGAAGGGAAGACCAAAAAAAAAAAAAAAAAAAAAAAAAGGATCTGCAACATACAAGATTTAGGAACGCATTATGCAGGTGTATTTATAATTATACATCCATCTATTTTGAACTTTCACTTAGATCACACATTTTGGTTATTTTTGTAGTGTAAGTTTGTGTAAAATGCAGCAGGTTGCAACAGAATATACCTATTTGTTCAAACATATATATATGTAGTGTCCTTTAAGAGCCATTCACAAAACAAAGTTCTCAGAATATCATGTTGCTTTGCTGTATATAGAGAGCACCTTGGTCACAATAGTGCAGTCTTGCACAAAATAGAAGTTGGATTATTTTACTGTTTTTAACACCAGTTTCAGGGTTTGAGAAACACTCGCTTAAAAGAGAGGTGACATTTCTGTTTTTGAACATATATAAATCAAGTATGTAAATCTATCTAAAATGGGTTTGCAAGACATAATTTGTTCTTCTGGCAGGATTCACTCAAGTTGCAGGTACAAAATAATTGAAAAACAAGTTTCTTCTGCTGTGTTAGAAGCCTTGTCAGTGCTAAAGGAAAAAGAAAAACATGACTGCATTTTAAGGGACAGTTGCCATGCTCCTTTACACCAGTAGCTAAGACATGCTGGTTATCCTAATGTTCACTAACTTATCTGCAATTTAAGGGGACAGAAAAACTGCCAAAAAAAGAAACTGCCAGAAACATAGCAAGAAAGCACAAAATGTAGTTTTGCTATCGTGATCGCAAGGGTCCTGGACCTCAGGAACTCCTGAATATTGCACAGCAAAGAAATTTTGATGAGCTGTTTTAGCCATTCATGGTAGCAAAGGCCCATGGACTAGTAACATCGTGGCCCATTTAAATATGGCTAGCAGCAAGAAGAAAATTACCCAGACTCAGTTACCCTAAAATACCTCATATATATGTTTGCTTTTAGGGAGTTTAAGTATAACTATCCAATTAAGCATTAAGAACAGAATGGCGATTCAAGTGGAATGAGTTGATCTTGGCTAGCTGATAATTGTAAAACCTCTTTATAGATACATGTCTGTCCAAAAAAAAAACCCTCAAAACATGTAGGATGGGTAGTGTGCAAAGTAGAAATTCAGATAACCTGATACTGCACAGAATTAGTAGAGAATGCAGATAAAATTTCTTAAGGTTCAAAAACTTGCCCTTAAGGCTTGCAAAATTATCTTGTCAATACTGAAGCCACAATTAGTTTAAAAGAGCAAGTCTCACCTGCTTTTGTAAAGAAATGTACATGCATTGATCAGTGCCTTTGTATGTACGCTGTCTTGCTCGAGAAGGGCCTGATGGCCCAGAAATCCAATAATCTACAGATATATTCAATGTTTATGTCACTGCGCCCAGTATGAAAAAATTATTCCATATAGACTCATATGATTTTGTTTCATGTAAATGATGGGCTCAAGTACTAACAGACATTTCTCTAACTTCAAACCTGCTGTTTCTCAGATACCACCTTTTAATAGGGTTATCTTGTGACCTGTCATCCCTCTGCTATTTAAACTTCTCCCTCTCTCTACTGCCATCATGCAACTGACTTTTCAACATACAAATACTACCAGCATGCATGGACAGACAAGAACTCTTTCCTAAAATTATTTTTAGATCTGTTAAGCAAAATCTAAGGACAAGCTGCCATTTCTTTCTCTACTTCTGCTAGACAGCCTGACTTGAACTCAGCCCTACCAGCTTTGCAAAGAGCCCTGCTCCTTGCAGTACCATTCCACCAGCTGCTTAGCAGAAGCTGGCATGAACATACGCTAGACAACAAATTAAGAAGCAGAAGTGATTTCTTCTTCAGAGGCCGTCTTTAAGAAGGAAAATAATCCCTGAACTTCTGGACAAATTCTAAATTCACAGGTGGAAGTAAATTCTGGGCCACCTGTACTATATACACAGGTTCATGGAGCCCAATGAAGTTGGAAAAGAGGATGTGGCTTTTGGTATAGCCTTACTCAGAAACATAGCTGGATATTGACAGTGACTACTGGTGATCTCAAAGTATACCTGTCTTAACAACTGAACAGTTTATATTTCATGGAGTTCACATCTCAGTGTAATAATCTGTCTATAAGCCAAATTGGTAAAGCTTTCTTTCCAGAAGCATTGTAAAGGAACTGGGGACAGAAATCTCGTATTATACCACATAGTGGAACTATGCAAGATACAAATCAGGGTTGTCTTTTCCCCACAACAGGAAGCCAGTGTTTGTGTTGCTGCTGAAACCATCAATCCTGCCTGAGGAAACTTGCTGTGCCAAAATCATATTTGTGTGTTTTGTCTCAGAGGTGCAAAATTTGGGTTAACGCATGCACCCAAGTGCTGGGTTGCTCTTAGAAGTGGCAGAGTTACTCCCCTCCAAGGGCTCTGTTGCTATACCAATGCATTCAGTAAAACAGAGCTAGCTTATCGATAGGCTGCAGAGCCTTAATACTGACACTTAGTGTAATGGATATACAGTAGGAAAGACTTTGTATAGAGAGTCAAAAAGGGACATGTGCCCAATATCCCCTTGTCCTTGTCAAACTACTCAGGGCAAAGAGTCAGGGAATCCGTCTGATGGTGGGCAGCAGAAATGCCAGGTTTTCCAGTCTTTTCTGCTGAAACATCCGTATAAAACAATAACAGCAATGATAATCCTAAAGAACAAAAAATGAGGGAGCTTGTGATCTGATTCTGCAAGCAAGGAGGTGCATGTGGTCAAGCCAAATAGGAAGGAGAGAACTAGTCTTTCTTCAAGTCCTTGGCTTCAAAGAGCTTGAGGCGCTCCTGCACCGTCAGGCCTTCCTTCAGACTCTGCACAGGGTAGGGGTGAAAAGGAGGAAAGAAAAGCAAACCATGAAAATGACATTTTGGAAAAAAGGACAACATCCAAATCAGAGGGATGACATGTATTCTCAGGCAAAGAAAAGGCAAGAGATGGCATCCTAAATAAGATTAGAAGAACATGCTTAAGAAAATGCACCATTATGAGGTAATGTTATTAGTGAATCAGCCCAAGATGGATAAAGACTGCAGGTGAACTGGATGGCCACAGGCACAGCAGACTTGACTGGTAGAACAGTTGCCTTGGATTCTGATGCAGCTATAATTTTGTTCCAATATCCTGTTCTGTTGTAATTCTAGGGTTGCATAGGCTGTAACACATGAACATCAGTTGCAGCTGAGGGATTCATTCAACAAACAGTATGTTGATACAACTGTTAACCTCAGCAAGGGAGAAATTGCTATGAAGTTGTTTTTATGATACTGAAGTCTGCAAACACAAAACTGAAAGCAGTCTTGATAAACAACATTACTATATCTTATGTGGGGATCTGATACGGTCTGGTTAACCAGAAGAGCATGTGACTTTCAAGTTAAATGTTTCCTGGCCATTAAGAACACATTTAAGGCACTTACAATTTCAACAGAAAACAACTATCCTGAAACGTTCTGGCTCCCTCTAACATTTGTCTATTCCTGGAAGGTTGTAGCAGTCTCACGTTATGCTGTCTGGAAATAGCTGAAATAAAATCTCAGGGGTTTAAACCCAGGATTCTATAGGTGATTGGTTACATATAGCAGGTTCCTGCCTCTAAACCATACAATTTATCCTTTTTCTTTTCATGATTTGGAAAGATATGTATGAAAACCTCGCACCCTGGCTATTTTACATTAGAACATAGTTCTTACAAAGAAACCTAGTCACAAAACCAGTGAGACTGAAATACAGTGTTTGTGTCCATCTATCTCTTATGGATGCAAATGGACACTGGCACAAGTACACAGGCAAATGCAGAGCAAAGAAATGGAGGAGCCACAGGGTAAGACTAGATGACAAAAGACTTGTCTATGATATAGAATTTTTGCTATGCTAAACAGCATGGGTCTAAAGGATGTCTTGACTGGTGATAATTTACAGTCCATTAATTTTTGAAAAATAAAGACTTAATTCAAGGTGAAATTATGTTTTGATAAGGGCCTCTTACTGTGACCTTAATAGAGTTTTCAAGATAAGTGAGATAAGGAGTGGTTTTACCAGTTCTACTCCCCCAGTGAGTTTCCATGGCCAAGTGGGAATTCAAACTCTGTCCTCCAGAATCTCAGTCCATCACTCTATCCATTAAACCACACTGGGAATCCCCCTTGTATATCTAAGTCTCCTGTATTTTCCTACTCTTACGAATAATGCAGCTGGCTTTAAAGGTAACCTCTGACTACTGTGATAAGCAACAAATTTGGTGAGATTCATCTGATCCTGACTACAAAGCCAACCAATCAAATGCTATAATTCTGTTTGTAAGCTTTGCCTGTTGTGAAGCATTAAGTCTGGGGCATGCACATTCATCCAACATGCACACTTTGTTTCATGCCCTCAGTACAACACCCCTTCGTGCATCACAGAAGGTGCAGAAATCCTCCAGCAATGGATATCAGTTAGGGCGAGGTAAGGCAGAAGGATGGGTGAGCCATAGATGCAGCCATTCATCTGGTGTGATAAGGTTTTAAATTCTGACTTGCTCTTCTCACCCAACCGCTTACGTAATGCTCAAGGGAGGAGAGATTCTCATTAGCCATGGACATGTGAGCAGAACATGCATTAGGTGGACTGCCCCTCAGAGAAGCAGGAGTGCTTGGTAGATGTTTGTTGGATTACCTATATCACTGGAATCTGATGCATTTCAGTTATCCCATGAGACCTGCTCAATAACGGACTGTTATTGGAAGCAAAGACAGACAAAAACAAGAAACATGAATTCTAATTGCTTTGGAGAGGCTCCACAGTCCCAATGAATTTCCCTCCCATTCTTTAGGCAGTTTGGTACTTGGGGTCAAAGACAGAGACAGACGGACCCCAAGTGCAAGACTGCATATGTTTGCTTCCTTACTCAGTTCATAAAGGCACAAAAGTAAACAAACATACAAATTGGCCATAAGAGCAGCTATAACTGGCACTCCCTGTACAGAAAAGGAAGTAGCACACACAAAAACAGGTGAGACACAAAAAAACAAATGTGAGTCTGCATGTAACAATATTTGTTTTATATATTTTGCTGGTGATGCTTAGCAGACCAGCTCAGGGAAACCTGCCCAGTTTGGAGCCAAACTAGACATTTGCTTGAAATGATACATAACTGGGGCAGTGCAGGATTTTAGTCTCCAACTGGAGAGGGAGACAGAACTTCCTTCCCTGTTTGGTTCATTTCTCACATGGATACCTGTACTTCCTGTTTGCTTTTAATTAGGCAAGGGAAACTTACTGTGTAGTTGTATGTTACATAGAGAGTCTAGTTTTCCCCTCAGAAGCACTACAAACGGGTTATGTGCTGTCAATTTTTCCAGTTTACCAGCACAGCAGACCCATGTGCTGGTAAATGAAGCTCCCATGGCAAACTCATAGCAGCATTTCAAAGCACACTGCAAAGCAGGAAGACTTTTGCAAAAACAACACCCATGTGTAGTTCAAACCCAGAGATGCCAAGTGGAAGCCTGGGGAACTGGAATGCTGATAACTCAATTTAGATAGAACACAGCGAACCAACTCTAGCAGAAATAAAAGCGGCCTTGGATTCCCTTGCCTTTGGTAAGGCACCTGGGAAGGATAACATCCCTGTTGAAGTGCTGTAAAGAGATAATCACCACCGAACTGTATGAAGTCTTTCGTCTTTGCTGGAGGGAAGGTGGAGTACCACAGGACATGAAGGATGCAAACATCGTCACATTGTATAAGAACAAAGGAGACAGGGGCGACTGCAATAACTACCGTGGCATCTCTCTTCTCAGCGTTGTAGGGAAGCTGCTTGCCCGTGTTGTGCTGAAGACACTCCAGGTGCTTGCAGACAGAGTCTATCCAGAATCACAGTGTGGATTTCCAGCTAATAGATCCACTATTGACATGGTATTTTCCCTCAGTTGCAGGAGAAATGTAGGGAACAACGACAGCCACTCTTTGTGGCCTTCATAGATCTTACAAAGGCCTTTGATTTGGTTCGCAGGGACGGCCTTTTTAAAATCCTTCCCAAGATTGGATGTCCACCTCGACTCCTTAACATCATCAGGTCCTTTCATGAGGAAATGAAGGGCACTGTAGTTTTTGATGGCTCAACATCAGATCCCTTTGACATCCGAAGCGGAGTGAAACAGGGCTGTGTCCTCGCGCCCACTCTGTTTGGGATCTTTTTTGCTGTCATGCTGAAGCACGCTTTTGGAACTGCAACAGAAGGTGTCTATCTCCGGACTAGATCAGATGGAAAGCGAAGACCAAAGTCCAGCTGAGCATGCGGGACTTCCTCTTCGTCGATGATGCAGCTGTTGTCACCCATTCTGTGAAGACCTCCTCCAACAACGTATGAATCATTTTAGTAAGGCCTGCCAAGACTGGATTAACAATCAGCCTGAAGAAAACACAAGTCATGGGCCAGGGCGTGGACTCACCTCCCTCTGTTACCATCTCTACACAAGAACTGGAGGTTGTTCATGATTTTGTGTACCTTGGCTCAACGATCTCTGACACTCTCCCTAGATGCCGAGCTGGATAAACGCATTGGCAAAGCAGCCACCATGTTCTCTAGACTCACAAAGAGAGTATGGCTTAATAAGAAGCTGACGGCATAGACCAAGATCCAGGTCTATAGAGCCTGTGTCCTGAGCACACTCCTGTACTGCAGTGAGTCCTGGACCCTTTGTGCACGGCAGGAGAGGAAGCTGAACACCTTCCATATGCGTTGTCTCCGATGCATTTTTGGGATCACCTGGCAGGATAAAGTTCCAAATAGAGTAGTCCTAGAACGAGCTGGAATTTTTAGCATGTATGCATTACTGAAACAGCGACGTCTACATTGGCTTGGGCATGTTGTGAGAATGGCTGATGGTCGGATTCCAAAAGATCTCCTGTATGGAGAATTAGTGCAGGGAAATCGCCCCAGAGGGAGACCACAGCTGCGATACAAGGACATCTGCAAGCGGGATCTGAAGGCCTTAGGAATGGATCTCAACAGATGGGAAACCTTGACATCTGAGCGCTCAGCCTGGAGGCAGGCGGTACAGCATGGCCTCTCCCATTTTGAAGAGACACTTGTTCAGCAGGCTGAGGTAAAGAGGCAGTCCCGAAACCAGCAAAATCAGGGAGCTGGACAGGGGACAGATTGTATTTGTCTTCAGTGTGGAAGGGATTGTCACTCTTGAATTGGCCTTCTCAGCCACGCTAGACGCTGTTCCAAGACCTCTCTTCAGAGCATGTTACCATAGTCTCTCAAGACTGAAGGATGCCTACACACAGTGAACCTGACATAACTGGTCTTGAGTTCTGTGGTGCTCCATAAATATTAGACATGTTTAGCTAGAAAGGATGGAAAGATAACACATGCTTACCTTTGACCTGATATTTCTTAGTTGCCGGCCAACACTGGTCCTGTCTTTCTTCAAGAAATCAGGATTACTTTTGGACTTCATTATATCTACATGGAGGAGAAAAGGTATTCATTCGCTTTAGTTTATTGCTGGAATTGCCACAAGCACAACACCTCTTCTTACACCAGAGATAAAAGTAAGACAATCAAAAGGCTCTCTCAGATAGGCCCAAACTACTTTCAGGCAACAATAACTTAGAATATTTAGTCTCTGAAAAAATCTTGTTGCAACTGATATGCTTTATCTCCTGAACAAGAAAAGTACAAGTAACTTATACATCAAATGAAGGAAGCCTTATATCTATTGCACTTCATCTGAAGCACGATGCTTGTGCTGGAATCTTTTTTAAAAGACACCTCACCGATCTGCCAGAGTTGGATCTACTTTGATTTTGCATGCTTAACTGTGCCCAAGAAATAACCAAACCAAGCAAGACTGACCATATCCAGATACTGTCGTGTTGTCTGGGGATTTTTCACCAAGAGCTTCAGTGGCTGCCTTGAGCTGCTCTTTCAGCCTGCTAATGTCGCAGTCTGCCTTGGCTTTCACAATGCTGAGTTCTGTGTAGATATCTTTATATTTATCACTGGCGTATTTCTTGTCCTTGGAAAAAGACAATGGCAGTTTCAGTTGAAAAGACCTATATAGCCAAATGGGCTGGGATATCAGTAGAGGTACACGCTACAGACCACCCATGGACAAACAGATCTCAGTTCAGCAAAATATGAAGTCACTTTTGGTGGCACTAATGACAGCAGTTAGCACTATATGTATTCTGTACTTTTGAGCTCCTGGATTTCTCTTTACTGAGGTATTTGGTTTCTTGTAGCCTGTGGAAGTAGGCCCTAACTGTAAAAAGCAGAAGAGAACCTGAACCAATTTAGGAAACAGTTGTGTAGTATTTCCCTAATAGCCTATGAATTGGTGTGGCAGGCACCCACTCAAAGCTAAACAGAATTTCTTGAAGAGGAAAACAGCAAAGTTGATAACATTCCACACAGCCTGTTTTTGCCAGGGATGTGAATTTACATTGGAAGTAATATTGTTACTTTGTTCCATCATGGATACTTGGATAACTTGGAAGGGCCAGGATGTGGTAACCCTGCTAATGAAACATTATACTACATCATGTGTTCCATGATGGGAAAAAGGAGGGATATAAATGAAATAAACAAAACAGTACTGCATAAGGGCCACATTGAAGAGGAGATAGAATGGCGCTCTGAATGGGCTGTCACCTAGTTCTGCTGCCACTGCCACTGACTCCTGCACACACATCACTGACTTTGGGGTGGAGAAGCTGCTGTTCTACGAGTGCCCTATTGCTGACCCCTCAAAATAATTTTTGCTTATTCAAGTCGGCCTTTCCATTAAAAAAGGAGGGTTAGCCCATATGTTGATTCAATGCATTAGTGTCACTTGGCCGTCATATTGCCATAGAAAATTAAAAACTGCCAAGAAGAAAAAAGATAAACAAAAATCTTTAAAGACTGCTTATTGTTTTTAAATGAAACAGGCATGTCTGTTCCTGGACTATTACCCTCAATGCTGTTTGCAGTTCATCCTTCAAGGAGCTGATCTCCTGCTTCAAGTACTGGATTTCTGATTCCTTGACTCTCAGCAGGACCTGCAAGTGGGGAAAAACCAGGCAAATGCCTTTTACGTTAGAGAAACAGACATTGTGAATGATAAGGAAATGTATTTGAGTCTACAGTATAAACTGAGTCAGGAATGTGAGTCCATCTTGCACTAGTGTACCCCTTAACTATGTCAGATTTACTTCATGTTTAGAAATGAGGCAAAGGCCACTTACCTCCAACTCGTAGGCATCTTTGCCTTGGGTGAGAGGTGAGCCAGCAGTCTCTACCCCACCCTCTCCAGTCAGCAGTGTCCGTAACCGTGTAATTTCTGCAGCCAGGCGGTTGTTCAACTCCTGTGCAAATCACACAAGATTGCAGTTGTGAATAAAACTGTTACAGTTGAGTGATCTCCAGTCCTAGCAATTTAAATCTTTGTGTGGGTGGGTGCACTCACAGGAATTGATATTTTCCAAATTGAACATAATTCCACCAATTAACACTTACATATTTTTTTTGGTCATCCTTGCTCCTATCTTGTCTTCCACACAGTTTTAGTCACAGAAATAGAGCACGACATCTCCACAGACAATAGCTCAGCCAATAAATTTGCGCTTTCATTCAGGACGGCCCCATCTAAAATTCTCAAAAGGCCACTAGCCCTGAGGAAGTTTAGAAACCAACTGGAATTGATGTCAACCACTCATCATAAACTAATGGCCAAAAATATTTAAAAATGAACCAGTTTGCTTCTGCTTCATGAAAGCCCATTCCCCTAAAAGGAATTAAATAGAAGAATTTTTATAGGTCTTTAACATTATAACAAATGATACTTCACCTGGTTGTGTGCGTTGAGCTCTTGGTTCTCTCTCTGGCACTGACGTAGGGCCTGCCTCTCTGCCTCCAGGGCCTGGGCCAAGTGAGCATTCTCCAAACATTTCTGAGAGTACTGCTCTGAGAGGACTTCAAGTTCACGCTGGACAGACTGTAGCTCCTCCCTAAGATGACACGGAACAACAAAAAATACTTTATGCAAGTCCAGACTGAATGGGCCTGGAGATTGGGATCATGCTTCATTTATAAAAGTGTAAAGGGACTCAGAAAAGATAAGCCAGTAAGAATCTGTTGTGTGTGTTCTCTAATGAGTTCCGTCCACTGTAATTATTCTTCCTGAATAATAAATACAAGCAGAGTATTTATTTAGTTAGATTTATATGGCACCTCACCAATGCAAGCACCAGTAGGCAGTTTAAAGGTTAAAACCTAAGATCCCACGAAACAAAATAGATTTAACAATATGGCATTTCACAAGTATAAAATTCATACAAAGAAAAGAAAGAACAAGAACAAAATTGAAATTTAACAGCACAAGAAAATCAGTTATTGAAGGCAGCTCTGAATAATTCTGTTTTCACCAGTTTCCTGAACATAAGGAGGGAAGGAGTCTGGCGTATCTCAGTTGGTAACTGGGGGCTGCCACTGAAAAGCCTTAATTCTTTGTCACCTTTTTGGTCTCCCTCAGTGTGGCCACTTTTAGCAACATGAATTGAGAGGAACAGGTAAAATGGGTAAGAAAGAGGTTCCAACAAGTATCAAAGTCCTAAGTTGTTAAAGGCTTTATAGAACATAACTAGCTCTTTGAATCAATCTAGCTACCGCATTTTGGAGCTGCTCAAATCAGTTTTTTGTTTGGTGTATCCTATAAAAATCCTCTCACTGAAAGGTTCCTGTTTATATGGAAATTTATATGCCTCACTTTCAAAACTACCAAATTAAATAATAAAACTGAAAGATTCAAAGATTGTGCCAAATCAAAGGTGAGCTTGCTTTCGAAGCAGAAAATATACCCTCTGTTTTAATCAGTACTTGGACACATTAAGAAGGCATGGACATTCAAAGGATTTGGGGGAGCCTACTATCACATTTCACTTGTATCCTGCCTTTCTTTTGGATACTCTTATGAAACTTCAACCCTGGAAGAAGCTGTTTTATGCTCAAAAGCATTGTTTCCCCAGTAAATAAAAGCAGTGGTGCAGAATAGCAAGGCATTATGCAACCCAGGTACCAAGGATGTCTGCATTTGCCACGGTTATGAAATACAGTAAATGGAAAGAAATACGTACAGGTATTGCCTCTGCAGAGCTTCAATGTCCGAGTTGATGCTGCTAATCTGGGAACGCTGGGTCTTTTCCAACTCACGCTCAAGCTCTTCCCGGTGAGCATTTTTCATGGCTTCTATGGCTGTATAGGAAAAGGAAAGGAAGGATTACACAAAACATGTAAAAATAAAACATTCTGGTCTTTTAGTCTTGCCCAAAGGACAGTCATCTTCTAACGCCAGTTTTCCTAGGCATGCTTTGGTGTCCCTTTCCCTCTGCTCTACCTGAGATGGTGGCAGCAGTTTCTTCTGCAAGCAAGCGATCTTTCTCCTCCCGCAGCTTCTCTAGTTCTCGTTGATGCTGCCTCTGCAAGTCCTCTATCTTCTTTTGATGAGTTTCTTCCATGGCAGCAAAACCTCGTTCACATGTTGCCTAGGAAAAGAGTGGAAGAACAGCTGATACATGGTATATTTCAGCGAACTGACTTGAACATGTACATGTGATCATGTAACTTTGGATGAAAGGATGAAAGAACACAGATGGAGGAGAGTAAATAATATTGCTGAGAAATAAACAAGCATAGAAGGATTAGCAGTTTCATAGCTAGCCTGGGATGCTTCAAGAAAGAGGGACCCTACTTTATAATGCCAGCAATAGGGAAACTATCTGAAAGAGACAGCATCATTTCAAACTGCCTTAAATGGGTACCTCTGAAAGAATTAAAGAGTTTAAACTTCCAAAGAGCACTTTGGTCATTGTTACTGAAGGCCACGTTGATGAAAATGGAGACAGCTCAACTAGCTTAGCATTACTGCACTGCAGCACAGTTGTTGGAAGTATTGTGTTGCAAACATTGAAGCATAAAATCCATGGAGTCAATGGAGTATTCAGCTGCACTCATCTACCCTGTCAGAAGTACAGAAGCAATCTGCACCATTATTGTATTCAGTAGCTTCCTTATCACCCTTATTTGGGCAAAAATTATATCTTGCTTTGTAATCCCTGTCATTAAGAGCTGGTTCTCATACAAGTTTTTCAACTGAGTGCAAAATATACAGGATGTCTGCCAAGTACAAGGGTACATGTAACTCCTCTCAACCCAAGTATCCCTCAAGTATCTGCAGTGTCCTAGCCTAAGGCTTTTCCCTTGCCTCTTAGGATTTTCCTGGTGATTATTTCAGACAAGAACAGCTGGCTCATCTCACCCCTTCCCCACTGAAGTGCTTCTCTTCCAGATGCATGAAGGACACACTTCGACAGTTATCCGATGGCATACTGCAAGAGCGGCTATGCAGCATACCCATGCCCTCTTGATAAACAGACATCCTAATAGTAAAATTATGTACAAGCTTAATTTATATGTATTATAACCAAGACCAGGGAATTGGCTTTGTTATAGAATCTCTATTCCTGATAGACAAGGGGCTTTGAAGGAATTTTTGAGCTTGCATTAATTATCTGCCTCCGAGAGGAAAGTCACTGCAGTCCTGCATTCTAGTGATCACCTTACTCATGATCTAGTATGTGATACCATTGTGAAATACATCAAGATTCACCTTCAGTTAAACCCAGGGACATATTCCATTGCTTTTTGCCTGCTTGCTGAAAGAGTAGATCAGTCAGTGTAAGTTTTGACTTCACATGATCTAAATACAGATCTCCCTGTGGGCAGTTTTTATAACATCTTGAAACTACCTATCCTTGACAAGCCCACTGCTGTTTGACCAGCTGTGGGGGTTGCTGTCACATAAATTGTCCAGGGAGGCTGAAATACACAGTCCTAGATTTACTGAGGTAAAATTTAAGGCAGCACAAAATTAGTGAGTGAAAAGAACCATTGCTTTGTGAGGGAATTTTATAATAATCCTCTAGTTAGTAGGGACTGGCCAGTGGAAGTAATTTTCTATATAGCCAAGCCCCATGACTTGTATAGGCTGTCTTGTTAAATAAACAACAAGAAGGCTCTTATTAGGGCTCTGTAAGCAATTACCTACCAAGGCAGTGCTAGCTTGTTAATTGTGGAACTTAAGATTAATTAATTAATGTAAAGTGATCCAGCCATGGGGAATATTTTCCACCTTAAGGCCCACATTTGCTCCTGACTAATCTTCTGGAAGCCAGAACTCTGGCACTGACAGGGTATTGTGGCAAGATTCTGAAATGAATACAGTCTCCATAAAATGACCTTTTTGTTTGTTGCCTCATATTAACTCCTTTGTTTTTATATCTGAGGGAAAGTAAAATAGTGTTCAAGAGCAAAAAAATTATCTTGAATTCTGCATATAAACTGAATGTTGATATAAACTTCCAATGAAACAGGACTCAAAGCTGGTGTATTCTTTTCTTAGGAAGGGCATTTTTTTTTACATTGTAAACAAAACTGATCTACCTGTTTAAAGAACCTGTCTAGACTTGTGAAAGTCCAGATTACTTTAGGAGGAGACTGTAAAGATTCAAATCTAAAAGGACTCCTTCGTAGCCAAGGAAAGATAATTCATTTGATAGTAACTGAGAAATAGAAGTATATTGAGAATACAGCATGTACCCTTTCTTTTTAGAACTGCTAATAATCACTACATTGTATAACAAGGCTCCTACTGCAATGTAGTAAAATTTATCCTGTAAAACCCACTCATCTTATCCAGCTACTATTCAAGTAGAATCTGGTAAAAACATTTGCCTTTATGTATCGTTTAGAAAAGGGAGTTAGGCTGGAAAGAGAGATGGAATCACAGTCAAAGTTACATATGAAGGACAGTTGTAGGAAATCTATCTGGAGGTCTTTAGGTTTTGCAAAAGTGATGTTTATTTATATTGGCATACATCACTGGGGCTCAAGGAACTCAACTTAAGAGAGTGATGTCAGGACTCGAAGGATGGCCTATTGCTGTCTATACTGCAACATGGTTTTCTATTTAATTTTTACAGGCCTTTTCCAAGGACTGTAAGCATTTGATTTAAAATGTATCACAGACATACTGTCATGGAGTATGAATCGCACACCATAACAGTTATGCACAGAAAAATGTAAAACTAATGCAGCGAGTTTTTGGTTCTATCCACTGGCCATTATGTTCTAGAAGCCTGCTTCCCCTAAAACTAAAGAAAAAAAAAAGGTGGGGAGGGGAGAGAAACAAGGCTTGATCGAACAGGAGGGGGATTTGCACATGACTTAGCAAGATTAAATGCACTGAAAATAAACCTTAAGATTCTCAAAATCTTTCTGGTATTTCTCCCTCAGGGTAGATGCATTCCCTTCAAGGTGCTTATTCTCCAGTTCATCTCTCATGATGTTCATTTGGGCTTCTAGTTCTTGAATGCGTTCTCTCAACCCGTGCATGACATTAAGCTCACTGTCCGAGACTTGCATTCCACCATCAACCTCATCTGCAATCCACAATTCTTCTGCTCTGGATCCTGCTGTGGACAGTGTTTCTGGGTGCTGTTTCTGATACTCATCCAAAGATTCTTGCAAGCACCGAAGGTTCTGGTTGTAGTGTTCCTGCAAGGTTTGCAGCTCCTCATTATGAAGGATTTGCAGTTCTTTCATCTTGACTTGAAATTCATCTTCTAGAGTTTTCATTTGCTCAATATGGTACCTTTCCAAGTTCTGCTTATCTTGCACAAGGGCATCTAGTTGGTGGAGTCCCTCTGTTTGCTCAGCTTTCAGCATGTCTTTTGTCCTGTTCAGTTGCTCAACCATATTCTGGATATCATTTTCATATCTGCCTTGAAGCTCTGTTAGTTTTTTGCTCTGCTTATGCTCTTCCTCTTCCAGGAGCTTCCGTTGATTGTCAAGCTGCTCTACTTTGGCTTTGAGGTCTGCATTTTCTCTTTCAAGCAAAGCAATCATCTCAGCATATTCATTCTGCTGTTTTCGGAGCAATTCTTCATATTCTTCTCTTAGGGCAGTCACTGACCTTATGCGCTCTTGACACAGAGCATCCACATTCTGAAGAGACTCCTTGTACAGTGTTGCTTCCTTAGCATACTCCAATCTTGCTCTGTAGGCTGCATAACAAACCTGGGCTTGGATAACTGCATCTTGAACTAGCAAAGATGAGTAGCGCTCAAGATCTCCCATGCACATATCGTAAGGGGTACCACAAGAAACCTTTAGGAGTTTGTGACAGTCTTTCAGGGCATCATCGGGGGAAAGAGACAGAAGAGCAGTAGATATTTCTTTCAGAACATTTGCTCTGTCTTTGAGCTGCTGGGCAAGTTCATCCTGAACAGCTGCCAGAGCTTGACTGCTCAGATCCTGTAAACTTTGGGCTCCTGGCGTCGGGTCATGAAGGCTTGAACCCCAGGCTGAATTGACTCTTCCTGAAGTGCCCTCTTGGATTTCAAGAGCCTTGGAAATCTGATGCATAACTGCATCAAAATCAGGAGTTCGGTATGCTTTAGTGATTTCTTCCAGCATGCACTTATGTTGCTGAAGGGCTGTTTTAGTATTGTGGAGATCTTCTTCAATGGTCTTTAATCTCTGATGAAAGGACTCTCTCATTTTCTGCGCAACAAAACCAAGTTCTGCTTTAATCAGTGTGCTGTCTGCAATTGACGGAATGAGGCACTGTGGGACATTTGAACTCAGAGTCTCTATCTCAGTCTTCCCATCTTCTCCTCTGGCACCTAGATGTTTTCTTAACTCCTCTACCTGGCTCCAAAACTGGTCTTCCAACACCAGCTTTTTAGATAAGACATCAGCCAAGGCCACAGCAGTATGTGAAATATTTGAAGGTTCTAATAAGACTGCATCCACAGTACCATGGATCTCTCTAAGGGCTAAAGAAATCTTGGAGGTTGCATCTGTTAAAGATTCTGCTATTTGGTTGATCAAGCAGGATTCAAAAGCCACCTTCCTTGAAAGCAACTTCAACTGGTCTTGTCTAGAAAATTCTTCCTCCACCACCACCTCCTGCTGCTGCCGTAAAGTTTTCTCCAAAATGCTGCCTTCTGTATGCACAGTTTCGGTTGCAAGCCTTTCTTCTCTTAGGCTTTCAGGCAAAGAAAATGTCTGTTCTAACATCTGGATCGCAACAGACAGAGTACTTCCCATACTGGATAAGGCATCAAAATACATCTCTCTCTCTTTTTCCTTGTCCGATTGGGGCAAAATTCTTAGCTGTTCTCTGCATTTCTTTAAGCTTGTTAATGCTTGCTTGTTTCTTCTGTGGAGTCCACCTAGCTCATGAATCTGATTCTCGGCAAGCTCAAGCTTTTCCTGCTTCTCACTTTCCAACTGTGAAACCAGCATACTAACTTGAGCTAAGCTATCTTGAAGCTGTTCCCTAAGTTGTGTTTCTGTGCTGGCCCATTGGTGGTGAAGTGCAATGAGAGTGTCTTGGTTATGGCCCTGCTGGCTCTCAAGTTTCATTGTTACATCCTTGAGTTTCTCTTCTGTGATATAAAGTTTGGTTTCCAGGGAGTGAATGATAGACAGGTAAGTTTCAGAATCACCTGAAACTGGGTAACAGGGAGCTGGTTCTGATGACATACTGTCTTCAGAAAGTGACCTGTCTTGACTAGTGTCTGAGGAAGTGCTGCTGGTCCATGTCTTCTCTGATCCATCAGGATGAACATATTTTTGGCACTGGATGCTGGAGAAACGTATCCTTTGCCTTTTTGCTCCTGGAACTTCTGCATCAGGTTTTGAGGAGTCATTCTGACATATCTCCTTCCCTTGAAAGTCAATAGACTTGGATGGAGACTTACACTCTTCTCTATTCATCACTGTATGTTCACATGACTGCATCTGACTGATACTGGAGCTTTCGTCATCATCCATGCCATGGGTACAGTCTAAAACTGGAAGTCTCTCGGGCGCAAGTGCATTTCCCACTAGCTGTACAACTTGACCAGAATTGGCAGTGTCTGTTACAACACCTGATAATGAAATCTCATCAGATGATGCTTTCAACACATCTTCTTGGGCCTGCTTGCCTCTTTCCACTTCTTCCAGTCTACTACTCATGGCAGTCTTTTTAAATAGTGGTTCACTTAAGTCCTCATCTTTCTTCACAACAACTCTCAAGTGTGCTTCTCTCACCACTCTGAGCTCATCCTCCTTTTCTTTCAGAACCTTCTGCAAGTTCTGAAATTGTCCTGACACAGCCTCATATGAACGTTCCAGAGTATGATAGTTGCTCTCCTCCATCTGGAGCTTGGCTTGCAGCTTCGCAACTTCATTATCTGACTCAGCAACTTGGTTCATTAGCTCCTGGAACCGGCACTTAATCTGATCCCTTTCTTCCTCAAGACTCTTTATGTGCTCAACAAGCTTCTGAATACTTGCTTCTTTCATTTCCAGCTGCTCTTCCAGCTGGTGGACAATTTCACTGCTTTCGAACTTGGCAGTCAGCTTCTCCTTCTGCAAAATTTCCATCTGCTGCTCGTTATTCTGAAGCTGATTTTCATATTCACTGGCTTTATCCTCCACTTCCTTCAAACTCTGTATCAAAACCTGTTTCTCTCTCTCACAGCTTTCTAGCAAAGCCTCATAATTCCTCTGGAGTTTCTCTTCCATTGACATTCGAGACTGCTCACTGGCGCTCAACTGCCGGCTGAGATCAGCAATCCGATCCTGGAGCCGCTGTACTTCTTTTTGGTAGTCCCTCTGTAAAGCCTGCTGTGTCTCAAGGTCCCTCAGCTCTTGGGTTTTTTCTAACAGGAGTGCTTCTGCTTTCTTGAGCTTCAGTTCACTGGCTTTCAACTGGGAACTCAGGGCTGTCTCACTGTGCTGCCACTCTTCCATTTGCTCTTCAGCTTTCTTCTTCTCAGCTTTCAAGTCACTCTTCAGCTTGGCCAGAGTCTGCTCCTTGATGGAGAGCTCTGCAGCAGCATTGCTGAGTCTTGCTTGCAGACTCTGGATCTCTGCCTCGTGGTGCCGTATTACATCCTTTGCCTCCCCATAGCTACGTTTAAGTGACTGGATCTGCTGATTGATCAGCTCCTGGCGCTGACACTGGGCTTCCAGCTCACTCTGGAGATCTCGATTAACTTTATGGAGCCTCTGCCAAGCCCCCGATGAGGAAGCGGCCACCTCAGTCTTAAAAAAAAATTGATTAGAGAGGAGATTAGTAGCACTCTTGGCTCTCAGCTCTGAGTGTCACACCTCTGGTCACAGAACAACTCCTTGAATTGGTCTGACCATAATTCCCATCTGTTTCAATTTTGGATGGTGTCAAGTTTGTTTTGCTTTGCTTTTTGCATTTTGGATCCCTTTTTGTTCAGGGAAATAGGGCAAACGTCTTCCAGGTTAACAGACAAGATGGATGATAAACACCAAAAAAGCTTTAATGTCAGAGAGCCTGAGAGAAACATATTGAATAAAACGAACAAAATAAAAATGATGGACACCACAGGAGAAATAATGACATACAAGTAGAAGAAAGATTTGAAAAGGAGAGGAAATTGCAAGGAAGGGGGTAGGAGCAAACAGTACACTAAGAAAACTTTTTGGAAGTACCAAAAAGCCTGTTATGTTAGCTTGAGCCTTTGGAGCTCAGGGCTATATTAGCAAGAGAGGGGGAGCTAGTGAAATTAATATTGCATTTTTATCCTGTTATTCTAGGATTTTGCTTTTGCCTCTGTTATCCACAGTCTGTGTAGTGGGCAAGATGCATGTCTAAATGTAATCAATACTTTGGATGTATGTGTCCGTGTTCTGTTACTACGCCTTTGCCAAGCAAATAATGCAGAGCTTCAGGTAATAAAAGTTCTAGAAAAACAAAGAAGACAAAGAATCAGCCCAACTTCTTTCTCCGCATTCTAAGAAATGGCAGCTATCTGGTAAACTCTTTTCTGACAGAACTATGAAATGAACCTCCTTTAGCTTTCTTCTTATTGTTAAAAAACAAACAAAGAAACTTAAGACAAGCCAAGGGTGTACGTGAAGCTTGAAACATGGATGTTCTAAATTGGCTGTTTTATTTTAACCAAGACAAGCAGGGAGGAAAGAAAGGTATGATGGCAACATAAAACTCAGAACAAAGAATTGGAGAGATTCAAACCAAAGTCATGATACATGCACAGAGAACTGAGAGAATCATGCAAAGATTGGACAAGAAACCATGTGGCTTGGAGAATACACAAAACAGAAAAAGGCAAGAGAAGCATAGTGTTATACCTAATAATTTGGCCTGCCTTCTGCACCACGATACATGGCAGGGACAGCCCACAGATGTGACACTCAGGTACGTTAAGTCAGATAACATGCTTCCACAGCAAAATAAATTTTTTAAATCCCCATGCAATATTATCTATACACCCAAGAGAGATTAGTAGAGTGACTTCCCCACCCTCAACCCAAAGAGCCAGAAGACATAATTCGTGACTTGGAAAAAGAAGGAAAACAGTCATGCTGAACTTTGGTTAGCGTTCAGTGGGCTTGCGGAATTCAAACTGCAATAAAGTCAAGCCGGAGATACACATGAAAGGTCAAGAGATACACAAGAGATCAACAAGGGGCTCCAATTTAACATGCATGTCATCAAGCCCTGGAAATATATAGAACATTGATTGGGAGGAAAATTTGTAACATTAACATGTGTACCAGGAATGGGAGGAAGGCAAATTATTTAGAGTTCACCCAATGAAACCTGACAAAATACTCCTAGAACAATGTAACAGCTTTTCAGAAGGATAATTTGTGTCTCCCTACTAAGGAATACAAATACATAAACCAAAGAACATGGAAAATGAAGAGGCAGATAACCAGTGTGGTGATTTAGTCTTCCGGCTGGATAGGTTTAGGTATCTGGCTGCAGAGCCAGAGGCTTGGAGTTTGATTCCCCACTGGGGTTTCTGGGAAAGGAGCCAGCCCATGTAGCCCTGGGCCAGTTGCACAGCCTCACTGCACCCCTAGAAGAAGGAAATGGTAAACGACTTCTGAGTACTTCATACCTAGAAAACCCTGAAAAAGTTTGCCATAGCCAAAATTGACTTGAAAGCACATAATTGTTTTTTATTATAGTTATCTGACTGTAAGCCAAGTAGTCAAACTTCATATTGCAAGCTGGGCCACCATGTTAAAATAGCAGGGAATATTTTGATTAATATGATGCAAATCAGTAGATTTAGTACCTTCATTCTGGCCCCAAAAATCTGTCTGGCAGTCTGCTTCAACAGCCAGAATAAACTGGGAAGGATTAAAGAGGGGGGCTATCAAGATTGTACACCACAGTACTTTCCCTAGTGTTCTTTGAAACAGATCCATACAGACTCCTGTCACAATCAAAATGATAGTTACAAAAATTGCCACAGACTAGTATATCATACCAAAGATTCAAGCTAATCAATTGAAATTACAACATAAAGTATCAGATGAGCAGAGGGATCCATCTATTATTATTTATTATTTATTATTATTATTATTATTATTATTATTATTATTATTATTATTATTATTATTGCCATGAAAATATCCTGCTGAAATAGAGTCTCCATCAAAAGACTCATGAGTCCTGACCAAACAGCCCCCTCTTCCAGCAGATCTCAAAATGGTAGAAACAATATGAAGAGAAAGGATGCTTCTTCAATACTGCCAGATCCTTCCAAAGAACTGCATTTAAGCTACTAAAAGAGGTGGGTCTTCTGCATGGAATATTCTCTACAGAGGACCTCAAACAGCATCTTCTGTTGTGCTTTCCACCTCCTGTGGCTGCTGCCTTCCTCCTTTTCCCTTATCTATCATCCTAATCAAAACATGATGAAAACACTAAGCAGGTGGGAAATAGATGATGTGTACAAAGGAAATAATTTCACATTGTGTCTCCATTAGTTTGACTCAAGAATGGAACTGTGGAGAGCACTCAGGAGTAGAGTTTTCACAGTATTAGAAGATGAGTTTGTTATATACTTGCAGCTAATATCGAAAATCTCTTCCCTGCTTGCCAACCAGAAGAAGGTGTTGCATGCCTTTCCTCCAAACCAAGCATTTTCACAAGCACTCTGAATTGAGATCCCACAGATCTGAGTCCTAATGACAGACAGCACTGGTGATTTCACTCTCCTACCTGTAGGACATAGCCCTCCCGGGCACTCTGCTCACGACCCAAGGCCACTTTCAGCTGGTCCTGCAGGATGCGATTCTGTTCCAGGAGCTCTGAGGCTGCCTTCTGGCTCTGCTCAAGCTGAAATCAAGACACAGGAGACAGAAAAGATGGGAAGGGAAAAGATCATAGAGACACCATTCAAAAAGTATCCACAGCAATGTTCAAGCTAGTAAATGTGAGTCAAGTTGAAGACGCACAAATTAGCTTTACCTACTCTATACTCAGCCAAAGCTATGAGCTAGGAAAGTCATATTCTTTATACACATGAACCTCAACTGATTCTGCACCATATAGAAAGACTCCTGCAGTTTAGCCACAATTCTTCCCTACCAATATTCTCTCTAGTTCCGGCTGCGACTGGAAGCAAATAGGCAGAAACACTGGCTCAGCTGTGCATGCCTGTGTGGCTGGGAGGGAATGTTGTTCCCTACCATGTGCCCTTTATTTCTAACTTGAAATATTCCTAATCATTCCATAGTAGCATCAGGTGGCTTTACTAACATAATTTCAGTTATGCAGGAAGCAAAACATGATAGGTTGGAGTTCATGTTTCTTGCCAAAGGCATGGGGCATCCACTTTTGTATGACAGATATAATGAAGCACAATTACTAATGACCTGCACTTTCACTTGGCCCCCAAATAAGATTATTCATTACAGATGCTACAAGAGTATCAGGAGAGGGTAAGCACAGTTCTGATTTTGTTAGTATCAAGGCTAAACTGCTGAAGTTTGCAAGGGATGTAAATGCATAAAACTACGCCAATTCATGCAACAGCTGTGTTGGTATTAGTCAATGTGTTTGTATAGTCTCCTAAGAAAGTGATTTTCAGATCCCTCTTAAGACTGAGAAATATACAGTAGGTTCTTCTACGGAGAGAAAGGTGGCATATAAATCTACCTACCTACCTATTTTGGGTTAACTGCTGATGAATGATAATCATGCTTCCATTAAGACTGCACTGCAGTTTAACACGTCCCTGCCCTATGGGGCTTCCAATCTGAATCCTGACAGTGTGAGAAGGGGTAAAAATGCACAAGGGGAATGGCAGCTCCTTTCCAAAGTAGAGTCTCCTTCTGCTTCATCTGTGCTAGTATTATGCTTCTAAAATTGCCCTTACATAACAGGCCTGCCTGCAGTAGCTCACCAAGCACATGTCTCCCTCCCCCACTTTACCTCCTTTTCCAGGAGTGTGGTGAGGTGCTTCTTGTGGAGTGTTTCGCTGCTGTCATCGGGGTGTGCAAGGTGCAGAGGGGCAATAGGGACTTGCTTCTCCTCACGCAGAGGGGTTGTCTCTACCTGGTGCCACCTTTGCTCTATCTCCACGTGAACATTCTGAGACTTCGCTTCTGAAGTGACAGGCAACCCTGGAAGCCTGTCCACTTCCATTCTGGAAAAGTCTTCTGGGCCTCCTACATCAGTAGCATCCAGACTCTCAAAGCGCTTACGCCTCTCCTCCCTCCGTCGGGCCCGCTCTCTCTCAAGTTCCCCAGAGTCAGCATCTGATGTCCCAGGTTCTTTCGGGAAGGGAGCTGCGCTGTCCTTGGAAGTCTCTGCAGCATTTGCTCGCTCCTGCGCCAGCGCCTGCTGTATGGGACGGAACTCTGCCCAGTCAAAAGTTTTGGAACGACCCTCTCGCCTGCGCTCCCGGGCACGACTGCGCTTGTGTTCAGGGTCTATCTCTGCTTGTTCTGCATCCTGCTTTTCACTCGGCTTAGGACATGTGTCAAAAGAGGAGCTGGTCTTGCTTTTCTCCTCTGGCAAAGAGCTAGTAAGAACGGGCCAAAGCAGACAGGAGAGCAGAAACATGTTAGGCATCATTAGGTCACGCTTTCTCCCCCTATATATTCAGTTTTCCTCAGAGAACACATCATTGTGGTCCAAAAGCACTGTGGGAAGATTGACAGCCTGTTGAACACTAGATATTCTACATCTCTGAGGTGTCTCATCATATCTCTTAACTGCCTCTTTTAATTATCTGCTGCCTTTGCCACACAATTAACAAGCATTTTATAAGCTTGGCAAAATTAAGCTGTGAAACAAGTAATTGTGAGCTTTGACAACATCACTAGTTAGACAGCTTGCAGAAAATAGCAAAACAATTTCCCATTGTTTTAGCCCTTCTGAGGAAGGGTTTTCCAGTTCCAGTTAAGAAAGCAAACACAGGGATAAGAGAGCATTCATCTTCACAGCTCACTCAAATTGTCCACAAGAGGGTACCAGCTTTCCTACTAATGGCTGAAATATGAAATGACGTTTCCAAGCACTCTTCCTATATTTAAAACAAACAAACAAACAAACCAGGGTGAAGGAATATAGTTAAAAAAACCCAATGAGACATGGGAAGCACACTGCCATACTTTTATCTTAATGTGAATGCCTCCATGGGATTGATCTTCAATGAGGAGAGAGGTTACACCAAAATAAATTCTGTGTGATTATAAAAGACTGGACTACCTGACCTCTTCTGAACATGGACTGCTTTTTTCTGTTTTAAACTGCCTGATTCCTTCAGCCTAGTTC
This sequence comes from Intellagama lesueurii, assembly GCA_037013535.1. Taxonomy (NCBI): domain Eukaryota; kingdom Metazoa; phylum Chordata; class Lepidosauria; order Squamata; family Agamidae; genus Intellagama; species Intellagama lesueurii. The sequence continues at coordinate 20,742,791 of JBAJHW010000012.1, read as the reverse complement.
AGTCCCTTAAATAAGGAGGATCTAGCTTAATTAGCTGGGCTGGTTGTCATGCTTCAGCTTAACACCAAGAAAGTAACTTTAGCAAGAAGGTCAGCCAATGTGCTTACATAGGATTCACCGGAAAAGGTTCTCCACAAAATATCTCTCGTCATACTCTTTACTGAATAAACAGGTTCTCTCAATGCCAGTATACAGTGATGTTTTCCTATACAGAGGGTGGCTTCAGGTCATACCGTCTCACACAGGTTCTAGAGCCTCTGCTTCTGGCAGTGACACTTTTGCAGGGAGTAACAAGATGACAACAATGTGCTTTTGGCTGCCCAAGAGAGACTTCTGTTTCTAAAGCTATTCAGAGTTTGTGTCTGTGTGAGGCAAAAAAAAAATAAAAAAAATAAAAAAATAAACAGCCACAAAAGCATATACAGTGGTGCCTCGCTAGACGATTGCCTCGCAGGACGAGGAAATCGCTAGACGATGCCTTTTTGCGATCGCTACTGCGCTTCGCAAAACGATGTTTCCCTATGGCGATTTTCGCTAGACGATGAGGTTTCCCCATAGGAGTGCGCTGACTAGTGGTGAGCAGCTGTCAGTGCATTCCTATGGGGACCCGCACTCGCTAGACGAGGTTTCCCTATGGGAGATTTTCGCTAGACGACTGCATTTTCCCTTGGAACGCATTGAAGCGATTTCAATGCATTCCAATGGGAAAACGTGCTTCGCTAGACGATGTTTTCGCTAGACAGCGATCCTCGTGGAACGGATTAACATCGTCTAGCGAGGCACCACTGTAGATTTCTTACTTTGCCAGTACTGCCAAGGTCTAGCAGGTAGAGCACACTGAAATACATCTGAACACTTGAAATCAAGACAAACTAGACACCGGCATGACTTTTGTAAGTGATACCACATGTCCTTTTCTACACTAGTGAAGGAAAATGTTGTGAGTGAAGAATGCCAGAGTCCTGAATTTGGAGACAGCAATCTGTTGCACTGCTTGTACAAGTCAAGAATCTGGACAAGGCCTAACACAAGCTGCCATTGACAAAGAGAAGCTGCAGCAATCAAGGCCAGTATTGACAGAAGTACAGAAACAGCAATACACACAGGCAGCAGACAGGCAAGATAAAGGGAAATAGTTAAAACATCTGAGGAGAACCTAAAAGGAACAATCAGATGAGGCCTTCAACAAAACGTAACGCATGCCAGCCTTCAGCATGCACATTTGCAGACTGGGTTTAAAAATAAGACCAGTAATGTTAGCTGCAAGGATTTTACAGAGAAGCTAGGGAACAGAACCCTGAAGTAGACTAATAATTGTAAATATATATTTTACCTTCTACAGCAGCCAAGTGCTCTTCTCAGAACAAGCACATTTAAAACACCAGTGCAAGGCATTCTGCCTTGTAGCTGCAATGCACTTATAGCCCGTTCCATTGAAATGAATGAGAATATTCACTTTTTCTGGAGAAAGTAAATACAATAGCATCATAACAAACGACACTTTGTTGGCTTTTGGATAAATGCTGCCTCACTTGTCAGGTATTACCAACATCTCACTTGCCTGAGGCAAAAGAATGCATAACATTGTATCTTGTCATGTGTGCAGCTGCCACCTGAATGCAACACTACCTCAACTCCTGTTTACGAACACCACAGATCTTCTACTGCCTTTCTGGGACAGCTGCACTAAAGTACAAATTTTCAAGCAATGGTATAGAAGCTTCCCAGAAAATACTGAACCTGAAGCACCAACTGCGGAAACAGTCTCCTGATGAGTTCCACAACAAAATGGCTGCCTTTTCAGTTAAGACCATAAGACAAGCTACACTAGAATAGGCCAAGGGTCTTCCCTAGTCCACTTCTCACAGTGGCCAACCAGATGCCGACAGAGTGACCACAATCAGGATATCCTCCTCTCTTAAGTTCTCCAGCAACTGATACTGAGGCAAACCACCTTCATACTGAAGGATATACTCAACAGATCAAGAGGTTTATACTCCACAGATCTGAATAATTCCCTTTTAAAATTATCCTTATTTTTGTCAACATACTATGAGGGGAAAAAGCTGAAAGGATCTATTTACTTTGAAACTACCTGGTTTCAAAATAAATACTTGGTCATATCATAACCGATTAGCATCCTGTCATGAGACTGAAATCGGTTATTTTATCAGATTTTGGGAGTTACAGCAAAGTTCACGTTTATGACTACAGAAGATGCAAGAATGGCCTCCAGTGAAACTGTCACTTAATGTCAAGAGTATAGAATTCAAGGCTGGACTTCTATCACCCCGACGGGAGAAGGAACAGAGGAATATAGTTTGGTCCTGTAGTGAGCTGCAGTGGGCTCCTTTATTAGGTTTAGCATCAGCATACATACCCCTTCTTAGAAAAATACTTTGAAATCACTCACTTGGAGCGCAGACTGTGTCTGTTCATACTCTCAGGGGAACTAAAACTGGACACTATCAGCTCTTCTCATGCTCCCTTCTTCCCCAAATGTATACATGTCCACAAGCTTTACGTGGCTCACTTGAGAGCCATGCCAGTACTCAGCCAACTTGCCCCAATAGCTAGAAGAGGAGGACCTGTCTGTCTCAGGTCTCCAGACCTCCTTGACAGGTAACATCCCTCTCATTCAACTTCTCAATCCTCATCAAGGCTTGAGAAACTACTGTTGTAGATGCAAACATATGACACCCTTTCCAATACTCTATCTAGCAGTATTTTAAAAATCCAGCAAACTACCTGGGTAGCCTGGAGAAAAACTGTGTAGTCAAACCTCCTGTATGATAATCAGCTATTCTGAGTGTTGGTTGTTGTGGGTTTTTCGGGCTCTTTGGCCGTGTTCTGAAGGTTGTTCTTCCTAACGTTTCGCCAGTCTCTGTGGCCGGCATCTTCAGAGAACAGGAGTCAGAACTCTGTCTGTGCTCTGGGTTCTGACTCCTGTCCTCTGAAGATGCCGGCCACAGAGACTGGCGAAACGTTAGGAAGAACAACCTTCAGAACACGGCCAAAGAGCCCGAAAAACCCACAACAACCATCAGATCCCGGCCGTGAAAGCCTTCGAGAATACATATTCTGAGTGTGTTAGTATTTTATTTTTAAGAAGTACTTCTAGACTTATCCAGGTGATACCAGGGCATAAAAACCAGCTCTGGAGAAGTGGGATTTCAGCTCAAACCTAATTTGCAGCTACTATCGGATGTGTAGCTGCATGTGAATGTGGAGTCCCAAATGCCTCAGATATTTACATTTGGTTCAAGCTCCATCAGCTCTAGCAACATGACGGACTCTAATGCGAAATAAATAATTCCCCATATTTCACCACTGATCTTAATGTAAAGTCTGCCTATGGATAATGCACAGTGCCAAGGAGATGTACCCTGTGATGGAATTTTGACACCAGCCTCTTAGCAAAATGGCTGCATGCCCACAAGTTTCCTGTGTGCTTGGTCGTGGCAATTCTGAGATGCCGAGAAGCATTCCTTTTAGGGAATACTGGTTATGTTAATAGTTACTGAATACACTGTGTGTGAAAGTGACTCCTCAATTTCTTGCTGCAGATTTTAGCACAAATCCACTGGGCTACAGACAATTTCTATATACCAGCTCTTGTCCCTTCCAAGTGCAGATCTGATAAGACCTCAGTGGTATGCAGTTCCATCATGGAAAATGGCCATAAAGTATTTCGAGGAGACGCGATGTAACTACTTTCAAGGCAATCGCGTGTAATACCATACATCTAGGATAGTTTCTGTGTCTTTCAGAAGACAACAGCTTCCATTTCCCTCTTCCTTTTCTGGGAACATTTCTGTGTCATCAATAAAGCATAACACAGAAAGCATCCTTCAGCCAAAGGAGGCAATTTAGCAGCAAAACCAGGCCAAGTCTCTTGGTTTCCCCTGTTCTCCCCCTTCCCTGTTCCTTTTTCAAAGCAGAAAAGCAGGAGTTTGTATCCATTCAAAGTGCAGCAAAGAGGGGAGCATGCAGTGAATCACAAGATATACAAACCACAAAACGTTAATACAGGAGAGAACACAGTTTTCCAACCTGGGCTTCAGCACGGATAGTTTCAAAGAGAAGCTTTTCCTGGGAATGCATGGAAATTAAACATATGAAGGAGTGAGGAGAGAGAGAGAAAAAAGATTCAGAAGCACCCAGAGGAGGATACGGTGCTGTACAGAGAAAAGCAAATGCTTTGTCTTGGGTTGAGGTTGCCAGTCTTTTGTAGTGTCTGTACATCACTTTAAGCCAGAAATTCTACCTCAGAGATATACAGGACGAACACATTATGTGGCCATTCATGCAGCCTATATATTTCTTACTTTAGGCAAGCAGCAAACCGACTAGGAATGGGGGATTTTAGCATGACTGTAGTCCGGACACTGATGGCTGAAGGCACCAGACTTCACTTTTTCAGTTTATGAATCCTGATTTGTTTGGGCATATTTAACCGTAATCCCATGTTTGGGTGTCACATGAAACCCGTTTCCTGATGAGGGGGACAATGTGAGTTAGAAACAATGAGGTTCATGGCGCCTTGAAGACTTAAAACGTTACTTGGCATAAATATTTGCAGAATGTAGCTCACTTTGTCAGATGCATCTGATGGACATGGCTACAGGTCACAAAAGCTTACGCTGAACACTTGTTAGTGTTTAAGGTGCTACATGGCTCTCCTCTTTCCTGCTTTGTTTACTTCCTTTTGCAAAGGTCTGCATGCACAGTGATTTATCAATACAGGATTCTCAGCTCAAAACGATATGTGAACACAGCCTAGGTGGGTTATTTTGTAATCACAGTGGTCAAAGAGGTGCCCTTAAGGAATCGCTGGAGAAGGGCCAATGATGGAAGAAAAAGAGAAGCTGCAGAAGAGTAAGAGAAAGGCAAAGAGGAGGACAGAAGAATAAAAGTGGTGCTTCGATTGTTACTTAGAGCTCACATGACTTTCTCAGATCTTTGCTCTGTACACTGAAGAACATGATGTAAAATATTTACAATTCTGGTAGGTGCCTTGGTGAGAAAAGCAGTGAGGAGGCATAACATACAAATCTGTTGTATTGCATTTGTTTATTGTAAAGGTGAGTTCTATCGTGCAGAGAAATACCCACGAAGGAATGCATTATGGATTCTGAAAAAGAAAAATGAAGTGAAGTATCTTAAGGATATTCTGTTTGCGCTGCCTGAGTGAAAAATAATTTTCAAAAAGCATTAGGTTTCCTGTGACTTTCCTTCTGCTAGAATAAACTTCTGCTTCTGAATTATGGTCTAACCCTTTGAATGCCTGTGTCCTCAAGAGTCTTCCTGAAGAGAAGATAATTTGCATTCTTGGATATATAATGGATCGTGGTTTGTTAATTTTGCTTCATGGAAGAGGTCATAATGAGATAATGAGTCTATAAAGCTACAGTTACTGCATGTCAGCTGTGCACAAACAAGGGTCATGGTATACAGTTGGAAACCCAACTTCTTATCCTTGCATCCTTGAAAAAACACACAGCTTGCTGCACTAGAACCTGTAAGAAAGAACAACTGGCCCCAAATCAGCTACTATGCTTTGGAACTAAGTTAGGATTACAACTTGAGTCTCCCCTTTGGGCCAACCCCACTCAGCGTTCAGTATCACATGCCCAATGAAGAATGCAAAACAGAAAAGTGCATGGATTTAAAAGGTAAGACATCAACCACCAGCTTCCAAACTGAAAATCAAAGCCAGCAGGGAAAAGGGGGAATATGCTGGAGAGGCCAGAAATGAGCAGGTTCAGAGAGAATTGGTTGAACATGTTGAAGATGGAAGAGGAGGTGACTGCCTGTCCTCATTTCCCTTGCTCCTTACCTTGTCACATCTGGGGCTGTGGTGGGGCGAACATGCTTCATAATGGTCTGGATCCAGTTGCGGCGAATCCCAGATGTCATGGCAGAGAGAGTAAACTCTCCTTCTTTAGTCTAGACAAGGAAACAAGTGTATGGAAAACATTATGCTGCACAGCTGCCCAGGGCTGGTCACACTGGTAGGGGAGCCAACTTCATATCTCATGGTCCTTTCTAAACACAGGTATCTGATAGATGTTCCTATCTGTAACTTTTTCACCCTTCTCAAGAAAAATGGGCTGCTGTATATTGTCCATACATGCTGGTTACTTGGAAGGGAATCAGAAAAGGCCCCTCCATTCCTTGAGATGCAGATTGCTTCTGTTTCTATGGATCCTCCCAAGCTGGACAAGATTTTATTTGTATATAAGAATTATTTGCAAAATTTACAACATGGCTTACATTAAGATTCAAAATCTCAGTAACGTTTATTTAAAAACAAAAATGGAAGCACAAAATAAAACCCAAGAACTGCAAAAGGGGACAAAAGCAATGGTGCCCAACAGGATGCTCCTGGTTGGTATCTCAAAGATATTAAAGTGCCAACAAAAAATTGTTGGTGCCATAAAAGGGAAGAACTTTGCCATTAATTGCCTGCCTTGTTGAAGAGACTAGAGCAATCTACACAAGAGACTCAGCCAGTCACAAATGAGAAGTTACTTCCCATGGGAAAAGACAATCCATTATGTCGCATTTGAGCTTTTAAAACCCATCAGTATTTTAAATTGTGCCCAGAAACAATTTGAAATCCAATTAACCTTTTTGCAAGTTGGAGAACTATGCCCGCTCCACAGCAAGCTTTAGCTGGCAGTATGGCTTATGTTTTGAACTATCTGCAGTTCTCAAATGTTTCTGAGGGCAACCCCCCACACAATGGATTGAAAAGCTGGACATTATCAAAGCATGAACAATTACGGCCAGATGAGTTGTTTCCAGGAGAGGAGAAAGTTGATGTACCAAATGGAACTGGCAGAGGTCTTTTTGTGCTATGGAAGTCACTTGAGCTCTCATGAAACAAGCTGGATCTTAAGGCACCCTTAAAGCTGTGGACTGGATCCTTAAAAGGAAGTGCAGCTCAATCCAGAACTGGTTGAGACCTATGGAACTGGCAACTGTCTCCCCAATCACAAGCATCTCTATCTTTCTGTAGGACCCATCATGTCCCCCAACGTTCTTACATGAATCTGGAAGCCATAGTTCCTCTGGACAGGGTATTCTGTGACGTCAAAGCAAGTTGACAAGTCAATTTCTCCATCTAAGTCAGCAGCCTGTCAAAATTAACCACAGGAAAAGTTAACTGTCAATACAACCTTTTCTCCTTGTTTTTGTTAAAGTTTCATTGCCAGCTTTTAACAGTCTACTCTTTTAACACATGGACACTATTCAGTTGATTTGCTTTTACTGAAAAAAATGTACCAATTGGTTTCTTGTTTACTGAAAATGCTTCAAGGACATGGTCAGTTGGGTAACGTATGAACATTTTGGATAAGTAAATAAATAAATCAGCAAATAGGAGGGAGTTCTCTGCTTCAGCAAGTCACTTCTGATTATTTATGTACTTGTTTACAAAGCAACATTAATTTGCCTTCTGTTAGTGGAAAAGACTGATACCAGAGGAATTTACAATCCAAAATGTGTGACTGGGGAGGGAAATGGAAGTGAGTAATGGGAAAAGGTCCAGAGGAAATGTCAGACATGAAATCAAACCCAAGCTTCCAGTGCTGAAAGCCACCTACTTCCTCTGCCACGGAATCCCGGTAGTATCTCAGGCTCTGATCTGTCAGCACGAACCAGTGTTTCTTCCACTGTGGAACAAACAAGACAAAACACTTTAAGAATGGATCTATCCCTAAGAGCAGGGAGGCTTTTATCTAAGATAAGAGTGTGTGCATTTTATGTACCTGCAAATTTCTACAAGGAAGGATTAAAAAAACAACACCTAGATTGTTTTTTGCTGTTAAAAGTGCCCTGGAAACTAAGCTGGCAACAGAATAGTTTCATTCATATTCTTAAGATTCTGGATAGGTTTCTTCCTAGTTCCCATCTTAAAAGATTTATCACCCTTTGCTATACTATAGCTGGCTGAAGGGAGAATTCTGTACAGGACTTACCTGTCCATCCTCATACTGCTTGGTCAGCCATCCTTTCTTGAAATTCAGCAGGTCAGGCTGCAAAGGAAAAAGGATAGAACAGAATTTCAGTAGACTTCTCAAAACTCAAACTGCAAAGAAAAACTCCCAGCCAATTTTTCTACAATGATCCTGAGAGTAAGTGTCATCGTGGTATCTTCTTTATCTAGAAGAAGGAACTGTATACAAATAATGGAAGACCCCCAGACAAGGATGCCTCAGAAGAGGCAGCTGGGACAGGGAAAACAGGGGTCCTCTTTATTGATCAATGGCATTTTCTCTTTAGTGATACATTTGTCAGTTTTGAACATTCAGACATGAACTCTGCAGTCACAAAACTTCAAAACAACTGTGTGTAATCCTGTGAATTTCTCACAAAAGCAAAGATGACTGAGCTACACAGAAAGAGGTCCCCAGCTACCCACTAGGAGAATATCAACATCCTCCTAAATATGCATTACTTTCTTGAGTGTGTAAAGTCCACTAGCCATGAAGCTTATTGGGTGATCCGGTCCTGGCCTAACTTGTGTCACAGGGCAGTCGTACAGATAAACAACACTCCTCAATCTGCCTTGAATGAAGGAAAGTGCAGATGTGATAAATTTGATTAGAAATGTTAAGATGCAAATGAACCCAGCAGTAGAGATATCTAGGAGCTGGAAAAAAATTTAGTGAGAAGACAATATTTCTCAAGGTTTCCAGCAGCAGGCAGGAGAGCAAAAAGGTATATACTGGCATATTTCAATCCACCTAATTCCCTGCACATTTGCCACTTCGCAGAGTCTCCAAGGTCTTGTTCCTCAATGTTGTTGCTTTTATTTATAAACCTTGTTGGACGTGGTTGGCAGCTGGTAGTCACAGGGACAGTGGGATTTAAGCAACTACAAGGATTCTCATTTGTGAGGCTTCAAAATATACGAGAATCTTGGCAGTGCATGTGTTTGTGCACTTATAGTTTTCCAGCATCTAACAGACTTAGGAATGGTCAGGCTCCTCTGAAGCAGCTCTACCCCAAGGCAGGTGGTGACTTTAAAAAGCTGCAGAGAAAATTCCTTGCATTGCAGTGTATTTCAGGCAGTGGCTTCCTCTCACCTTGGCAGAAGGGAAACTTTGCCACTCAAGGAGAACAGGAGAATAGTAGCTCGCTCTGGAAGGGCTCTGCAGTGAGCCTGTGCATGTTTCATTTTAATGTGTGACTGCACAGAAGTTCATACCTCTACTTTCTCTTCAAATGGCTCTGGTCCAGATAAACACCTGAAGAAAGACTATCATAACAAGAGCTCCACTGGGTCAGACCCCAAAGATCCACTTAGTGTAGCTCCCAGTTTCCCAGTTCAGCTGGCATCAGAGAAGCCCACAAGTTACAACAATTTAAGCCAATGGACACCACTATAACATCAGCCTCCAATTTTCATAAAAACTGCAAGGTATCTGTCTCCATCCTTCTAATCAGTTACACCTAGTGTCTCCAGGTTCTAGTCCGATCTGTTAAGGAACTGGGAAGAAAAAACGTCCATTTTCTTCATGCTACGCAGTTTTAAAACCTCTGCTGTTTCCCCCATTTAGCCATCACATTCTCTAAGTTAACCCTGCACCGCACCCAACATGAACACTTCAGCCTTTCATCATAAAGAAGATGCTTCAGTCCTTTGGCCATTTTGTCCACTCTTTTCTGTACCTTTTGTAGCTTGAAAATATCCATCCTACCATCACACAGGACATCCCAATTTGCTGCCATGAAATCTTCCATGCCAGGATTTATTTTTCTGAAAGACCCCAGCAAGGGCTAGCCAGAGGAACAAAGTGCAGGGGGGCAAATCTAAGCCAAAGCAGCTCCAGCCTGAACAGCACAGTAGCAAGGGGTTGGGAGGGGATACTTCCTTTCCTAAATACAACCTCCCTTTAAAAAAATAATAATGTGTGCAGACACAAGTGGTCCTTGAAAGCTATTACCAGAATGTCATCTGGGAAAAATCTACAGCCACAGAAATAGAAAACCTCCCCTCCAGGAGGTGCAGTAACATGATCATACAGGGATAGACCCACCGGATGTGAAGAGGCAATCCTTGTGTAAGAAAAGCCGCCTATGGATTTTAGGCACCCAGCAGGAAAGTAAGCTCTGGTGCCCCCTGCAGCTTCAATAGTGTGATGGCCAACAGAGAAGCCTGCTGGTTCCCCCCCGCCCGCCCCCCCCCGCCACACACAAACTCTTTACACAACAAGGAAAGGATCCCAAACAACGCCTTCCTTCCAAATGTGAGTCATAGCTGGCATGATAAAAGGATCACAAAAATTAACATGAGACAATGCACACCTTAAGGTGTTTTGGATTTTCCTTCCACATACTGTATCTGCATCAATGGATTACAGATTCCACATGCATTTGGATTCATGGAGACAAATCTGTATCACCTGATGATGAGTGTAACATCAAGGGATGAGTTGCAGAGATGAACTACAGCATAACAGACTAAACACCAGTGAGGACAAGTCCAGGTACCATCACATTAGCACAATGCTTTTCTGTGAGCACATTCATACATTCAAATTGTGCGTCCAGTGATCAAGTGATGAGACTTTTAGTGACAAACATGCTTGTGTAACCTAGTCCTTAACTGTATTACATCTACTATTTCTAGGCAATAGAGACCCAGATGTGAAAAACCACTCAAGATGTTCTCTTTCATTGTCACCCATCTCCTCCTCACCACATATTCCTTAGATTAGATATTTTGGAAGAAGGAGAATATGGCGTCTTAACTCCTTGTGAAAGGAACGCCACACTGGCTGATTGAAAACATCAAGAATGATCCTTTCGTAGCAAGATAATGCGTAGTCTTTAACTTCTTCTGAATAAGGAGGATTTAGTTTATAGTAAGATTACGGGTTCATTTAGCTCTGTGTTTACTGTCTGCACTAAGTGGGAGCAATTCTCCAGGATTTAGGAACTCTGTCCTAAGCCTACTAGGACAATGCAGGGGTTGGACCTGGAGCACTCTGCATGCAAAACACATACTGAGTGGCACCCTTCTGTTGGCCACCTCTTTTCTTGTTGCATCCAACATAATACAGTTACTAAAACTACTGGCTTCCCAGACAAGGCTGAGTTCTCAAGAGTCACTTGTCGGAACTACCTCTGTGGAATGGCATCCAGACAAAACAAAGGATAGAGAAGAGCGTGGAAGACAAGCTGTTCATCCCTCTCACCCATCCCTTGCAGTGCTGCATTTCCTTGTGAAGCACAGGCATTGTGTCAAAAATGCCACCTCTCTCATCCTATGAAAAAGGCACATAAACACTTGCCTGCTGATAAATGTTCCATTCTGATAATGCCAACCCAGTCTTCAGGAGAGTCTTGAGGTAGAGACGGGAAAGACAGACCAGTGAATGCCCACCCCAAAACAATTACAGTATGGTTGACAACAAGGTGCTCAAATTTAGCAATAAACAGGTTTCCTTGCTGAGTCTACCCCATACATCATCTTAAGAAAGTGAAACAAGTGCTGGTTAAAAGTTCCCCACTGAAACCAAACTAAATTCTTATCTGAAAGTTCCTGAAGAGTGGACTTGGAGCAAAAGTGAGGATAACAATATTAACCAGCCAGCTTGGGCAAAAGAACTTGTAGCAGAGTGTGCCAGTTTTGGTGGAAATTGAGTTGGTTCTGCGCATGAATTGGGAAGAGAAGATTGTTCAATAAGGAGTAGATCAACTGGTTTCCATAAGCACCTGCTAAGAATGGCACAAATAAGAAACATCCAAGAAGGCCAAAGTAAAGACTTTGGATCAAGGGTAGAGTCCACATGCTTTACAGAGAGAGAGTGAGTCCCAGATTTCATCACCGATACCTTTCATTAAAATAAAGGACCCTGGGCAGCAAAGTTAGGAAAGCTGTGCCTGAGACATAATCTACTCTCACAGGTAGTGGTTTGCTAAGGTGTTTTCCAGCTCTGCCCCTGTGATCCTTTTAAGGGGAAATTATCAGGGAGTGGAGCTGGAACCGATCACAAGAAACACTTTTACTCAACCACTGAACCCTGGACCTTTTCTTATTGTATCTAGTAAGCATGTCCCAGCCCCTAAGAGGCAAAGCTGCCACACCCAAAGATGCCAACCCATGAAATTCCAACCCATGAGAAACAGAAGCTGATAAGGCACCTGGCAAAGCAGAACAGACACGCCTGCAAAACAAATCATTTCTACTTGCACTGCAGATTATGAGATCCTTATCCAGTCTTTATGTCCACTATACCATTTGGCTCAAATTCCCAACCAGGTTTTTGAAAAGAGCAATTAGTATACTAACATCGTACCAGATTTCAGATTTTGTCTCATGAAGCATCTGCCTCCCCCCCCCCCCCAAAAGTGCAGCCTTCTACAGAACAGCTGCAATGGAGAGATCACCATTCATCCTTGGGGCACCATGCCAGTTTCTCTCCTTAGCACAGAAACATTGGAGCCTTTGGACTTACGGTCATGGAAGACTCTGTTGACCTTCTGTCCAGCGATTTGGCCCTACGGTGTGGGGACAAGGGAGAAGCAGACACATCCAGAATGGAGCCAGTTGCTGTTTCAGTAGCAAAGTCCTGCACAAAAAATCATTTCATAACTGTAAGTCTGCTTCTAAGTCAACACTTAGAGGGGTCCAACAGTGCATCAGTGCGTAACAACAACACCTAAACAAAGACATGCTACTCTCTTGGCAACAGAGACATTTTCTAGATAGCTTTTTAAAGCACAAAATTAATCCTTGTCTCTTCTTATACCCATCTCACTATTTTATTGTATTTTTAATCCTTCTTGGAAGTTTCTTTGCTATTTTCATTGGAATCTGGCTATAAGTATTCAATAATCCTCATCCTACGGTAGCAATTTGTAAGATTATCTTTCTTAGTCACTTGGAGGCTATTTCTACTTACCATAGGTGATCAGGCTGCAATCTTATCCTGTGTATCTGTGAGAGTTTGAAATTCAGTCCCCCTTTGTTTGATGGGACTTAGTTTTTAAAAAGGTATAGAGCTGCAATCTCAAACGTAGCCTGGGATTTTGAATGTGTGGTTCTCCCTCTGTTACTGTTCTAAAACTATCCTGATCTCTGACCATTGGTTCTATTGATCCCTACAGCAAATGGAAGCTGCAGGGGAACAGCTGATCAGAGGTCCTGTGGTCCTTATCTATGGATTAGATGAAAAATATTCATGGAAGTACAGGACTATGGATACACTCAAACACCTATATGCTAAGGGAAATACTCTGCAGAACACTGCTGCTCTCTGCTAATAACTGCTGTGGTAAAGAACTGTGAGGAACATTTTGGGATCCCATAGAATACAGTGGGAGCACATATGTTAACTATATTCAGATACCCCTTGTGCGGCTTACCTACACCCATGAAAAAAAAAATACTTCTGAGAAGAAGGGGTGAAAGGCCATTTAGCTGTCTTACCCGTTTCCTGGGGAAAACCCTTTTCTCGCTTCTGCCTTGTCGAGTCTCACTGGACAGAGTGGTGCCAGATGAGGCATTGGTTTCCATATGCTCTGCGTTTTCTATATCTAATGCCTCAAATTTTTCAATTACCTGGGATCTCCTGAAAGACAGACAAGAGAGGGAACCTGGGTCATTTAGCACAGGGAAGAAGATACCATCCTTAATCTGTTAAAACATTCCATCCCTCCAGCCCTACTCAATGAGCATGCTCAAGGTGCTACTAGGGCAAACTCCTTTTGGTTTCTAATTGTCCTATCATACCTATTTGGCTGGGGGATGGCAAGAAGAAGGAAAAAAAGACAGAGAAAAAAAAGATCCATTGCATAATTGTGTGTTACAACCCAGCTCCACAATAACACAGGTCTGCTGTCAGAAAGAAGAGCCAAATATCAAACCAGTACCCATCGGAAAATCCAAAGTATATTTATTTGGCCTGAATTCATCATATGGTTAATTCTCCTGCCCTGACTCTAAAGCACTGGTGGCTGATGGCAGGTCAACTTCAGTGGACCCTGAACACAAAGCAAACTGAACACACATAATGCAACATAGGGTTGCTTGTTTTGGGAAGCAGCCTTGTGGTTTTTAAAACACAAGTTTCCCCTGCTCAGGGAGGAGAAAGTAGCTAACTTGACATATCAGGCTTGAAAGTATTCAGAAAGTATTTTAGCACAGTTGTGCAGGTTGAGTAGTCTACCTAGAACAATTAGGGCAAGACGCCTACTAACTTGGCTTTTCTGTGGTCTGAACCCTATCATTCTCACAGCTAAGCAAGTGTAGGTTGGTATTTAAGATGCAAAAGTGCTGGCAATTTCTGTAATCTCTTTCAGTCAGGTGTATAAGATCATACAGTTAAGTCCTTCCTAGACAATGGGATGCGGTCAGGGGGCATTGAGCACTTTATTCCTGATCCTGTTCTGAGCTAGAATTCTGAATGTTTCCTAGTAGTGCATTGATATTGAAAACCAATGTAATGTGGTGGATAGAGTGATGGATTAGTGCTCAGGAGACCTGGGTCAAATCCCTGCTCAGCCATGAAAACTCACTGGAGGGGGTAGTACTGATGAGTCACTCTCTGAACTTCTTCCATACATTGAACAACCTACTGGGGTCACCCTAAGTTGGACTTGGTGGTGCATAACACACTGGAATGGACAATCTTGCTAGAGGGTTGTTTCATTTTAATTTTAATACACAACAATACTTATTAATCTTTATTGGCCAATTTCAATAACTGCACCTTTCCGCTTAGAACTACAAGGAAGGCTTTACAAAGACATATGGAGTGTATCAAGGATGGGCCCTGAAGATTTGCAAGCAATCTGCAAACTTTACAGCTAGGTCACTACAGACAGGAGGGTATCTGTTTACTTGGCAGAGGGTAGAACCACGCACCCTATAAATTGTCTGAAAGATCCTCCCTTGAGGAGTAAGTTGGAAGACCTGCAGGTTCCATCAAGCCCCTTGATTGTACAAGAGAATTAAGATGAACTGTGGCTTTGTGATAGTTTTGTGATGCCCCATGGGAAATATGTTGGTCACCAGCACCCCCCTCCCCCATTCAATGAGAAGGGAAGTAATTGGCTCCAAGTTTATTTTTAGCTTCAGCTATTATTTCTGGATACAAAAAGTTGGGAAGAGCCATTTCTAATCCAAGCATAAAGATGCTTAGAGTGTGGGTGTTTGAAAGATCGGGTGCTCTGTGCTCTGCATATAAATGTGACGCTGCCTTGAGCCAAGTCAGAACACAATCCCGCTCATTCTCCTTCTCCATCCTCCTCCTTGAGGTCTCTCAAAGAGACGTGCCAGGGGCTGAACTTGGGACCTTCGGCATGCAAAGCCAGCGCTCTGAAGGCACATGGTCTTAAAAAACTGAATGGAATCCACAGCTGACAGCTACATAAAGGCAGCTTTGGGGCTCTTCCCAGCAAATTCAGTTGGCAAGACTGCGAGGGCAGCATTTTTAAGAATGGGAAAATAATATAGGCAGTGAAATGAAAACACTGCTTTTAAGATGATTTTTTTAAAAAAAGTTTCTTTTAAAAAGACAAGCAAGCTAAGGCAGCAATCCTAAGCATACTTGCTAGAAAGTAATTTTTCCAAATTCAGACAGACTTACTTCCAAGCAAACACTCATAGTTGTTGTGGGTTTTTCGGGCTCTTTGGCCGTGTTCTGAAGGTTGTTCTTCCTAACGTTTCGCCAGTCTCTGTGGCCGGCATCTTCAGAGGACAGGAGTCAGAACCCAGAGCACAGACAGAGTTCTGACTCCTGTCCTCTGAAGATGCCGGCCACAGAGACTGGCGAAACGTTAGGAAGAACAACCTTCAGAACACAGCCAAAGAGCCCGAAAAACCCACAACAACCATCAGATCCCGGCTGTGAAAGCCTTCGAGAAAACACTCGGATCAGGCTCAATGACTGACAAGTAAAGCCATTAATAGACAAAAACGGAAGCTTAAAACAGATCTAGCTATTGTGTTGAAACTGCCATTAAGACAAAATGTTGATTTTCCCCCCTGTGCAACATAATTTGCCATAGTGTATGTATGAATTTGTGTTGGTTTAATGAAGTCGGATTTGAAGAATGTTCATAACGTCTAGCAAGCAAAGCACTATTGGGCAGGAAAGGACTGCACAACGGCAAAATCCACCCTTCCAGTATCAAGTCAGGAGCTTCACCACCACAGCATCGCTCCAGACTGAACCACGGCATGCCACATGCAGAGAGGAAGAGCAATCCCAGCGTACCCACACCAAGATGCCTGTAGAATAGACAGCCCCAGTGCCTGGTGTATGCGCCTAAAAAAGAAGAAACTGAGGGACCCCAAACTACCCTTTTCTTCATAAGCCAAGCAATTTGTGTTTGAATCTCGGCAATAATTTTAAAGCGACACAGCCACAGAATTTTTAATAACATTTTTTCTTCCTTTGTTTCGGGGACAAAGGCAAGGCAGACCCATCCCCAAATTAATGACAGGAAAATGATGTTTCTCTATAAGGGGGCGGGGAGAGACAAAAAGGCAAATTGATTTCTCGTGGAGGGGAAGTGCACCACTGAGTTGTCCACAGTTCAGTTTTAAATATATATTTATATATATATATATATTGATATGAGATGGTAGCGAAGCAGGCGGAGTATAAAGGTGGACACGTCACACAGCAGGAGAAGGCGAAGAGCAACAAGACCTGGAAGAAAAGAAAGCTGGAATATGAATGAACAGAAAAATTATATTCGCCCCTCCCCAACCCACAAATAAAAATCATTCCAAGATTTCTAAAACAAAACAAAACAAAACACCCACAAATCATCAGTAAAATAAAATGTAGTCATTGCAAACTTCTAGAATCACATTCCCATTGTGCATGGTTACTCTGATCACCGAGAAAGAGTGCTATGGGTTACACTGAGCAGTTTGTTCTGCGGGGGTGGAAGTGCAGTGGGACAACACCAAGCCTGAGGTTGCCCAAGGGGCCCCTGTGGGAGCTTGCCAGAAAGACATGCAATGATTTGGAAAACTCGGAACCCCAGAAGCTGACTTGGGATGGGGGTGGCATTCAGATGGTCATTGGACCCATGGTGCTGCGGATTGTGGATTTCCTGTGGAAACGTGGAAGGCTCCCAGATCTATTTCCCCCACCCCTTCCCCTCCTCCAAACAGCACCCTATGCCACAGCTTTGGGAGTGGCTATGCGGTAAAGCACACATGCCCTCTCGCTCCTGCTCCCCTACAAAACTGAGGCCGTGCCCGTCCAAATTTGAGCTAAATCCAGGCAACGGAACTGCCACTGAGGTGGAAAAGAAGCAGAGCTCCTTAACATATTCAGAGGCAACACCCTGCTCTCTAGTATGGTCAGGGGAGGGGAAGAAAAGGAGAGGCAAGAGGATCTTCCATGCACGTTAGTTTAGGGTTGCTGCCCATGCTTCAGTATTAGGGCAGTTTCTGCACAAAAAGGAATTTAAGGGGTGCCAAGGAAAGCTGGTGTTAAAAATGATTGGCTTTTGACTGTAAGCAGTTTCATTGGGTTAATGGGTTACTCAGCAGGAAAACGGGGAATCAGAGATAGCCAGTGGGAGATAGAAGGGGATATACTCTTGCGAAAGACAACTCTAGGAAAGGAAAACATGATGGCAGTGGAACTCTATCAAAAGGCCCACAGTGACACAGAGAGGTTTCTTCATCTAAAATGGAAAGAAAGTGGTGGTGATCTTGCTTCAGCCTCTGTCAGCAAAGGCTGCAAGAGGCTACATATAGTTCTGTGCCTGACAAGCCTAAATCTTGGGTCAAACAAAGCCATGCTCAGTGAATAAATGTAATTCCCCAACTTCCTTTGGTCCTGCAAAACTGGTTCCAATTCTGCTGGTTGCAGGGAAGAGCTACGTATTTGAAGGATGCTAAAACTGTCTCAGCCACTGAATCCAGGTCGGCACTTTTGCTGGCTTTCCAATTTTCAGCAGATTTTGCCCATACACTTTTCAAATGTCTATTAAGGCTTGAAAATTAGAGTAGAAGTTTTTCAGAAAGATGGTTTCTACAAGGTGTTCTTGATCTGGGCTTCAGTAAAAATTAAGGTTCAGCCCTCCCAGTGGAGGATGCTATATTTTAAAGGACGAATCTAGAACGTGGGGCAGCGCAGCTGCTCTTAAACATCAGGCCTGTTGATCTAGCACCTGCAGTCACAAACAGATCACACCCTGTGCAGATCTGATCTCATCCAAGAGGCTTCCAAGAGAACAGCTGCTGCTGAAAAGGCAGTTTTGCCAGCTTCTGAGATGTAAATCCTGCCCTCACTCGAGCCTTGATCAGTCGCAGCTCAACATCCCTTGCCTAACTGCAAAAGTCTGCTGCTAAATATCTTTGGGGGGAAAAACGTGACCGGAGGATTCAGGGACTTAACCCAAGATCT
This sequence comes from Intellagama lesueurii, assembly GCA_037013535.1. Taxonomy (NCBI): domain Eukaryota; kingdom Metazoa; phylum Chordata; class Lepidosauria; order Squamata; family Agamidae; genus Intellagama; species Intellagama lesueurii. The sequence goes on along the minus strand of JBAJHW010000012.1, from coordinate 20,724,396 downwards.
CTTTATGTGGAAAGCTGGTGCTTAATCACTGTGATGGATGGTCTCTTAACATGAAGAAAATGTGGTTTTAATCAAATCCTGCCAAGATGGGAATTCTGTATTCTGCCCCCCCCCCCCCAAAAAAACACTCTTTTAAAAATGTCTTTGGGACAAGTATTTCTAGGAATTTGTGTCTGGCATTTGAGTGGAGGTCATACTGAGATATTTGTATACATGGGTGTTTGTCCCTGGATTTTATATATATATATATATATATTGAATTAAAGTCATAATTTTATTAATCTAAAGGACATGGTTGATAGGTGGTACAAAAATATCACCAAATAACAGTTCTATACACTGTTCAGTTTGCCAGCTTATCTGCTTTTACATTAAAGTGAACCAGCAACGCTTCTCCACAGATGGTCCTGCTGAGCAGAAAGTATGCTGGCTACAGAGAACCTCTCTTGATGGCCAGCAGGAGGAGCTCAGGACGCAAAAGGATTGCGAGTCTTACCAAAATGTAGGAGACCGGGTCAGAGTCAAGCAGTTCTCCAAATGTGTTGGGACTTCAGCTCCCATAATCCTTAACCACTGGTCATGCTGGCTGGGGTGGATGGGAAGGCGAAGCCAGAAGCCTCTGAAATCTACCTAAGCACATCCCTACCCTAGGCAAAATATACCCATTGCCTAATTTGGGGAACACGTCTACACTACAAATTTACACTTGTTTGTTTTCAAACTAGTTTGAGGAACACGGGTTCCTCTGAAGCCTCCTACAAATCCTCATCATAGGACATTAAACAGAATCCCCAGTGGAATCACAGAATTACCATCCCCCAAGCACTCTTAAGGCGATCCTAGCAATTTAAACCAGTCTGAAACTGGCGAAAGTAGATATAGGTGTATGAGACTGCTCTGCAATTTCTAACTAAAATCTAATGTTATTTTATAATTGTTGTTTCGACTTCTATACCACCCCATAGGGCTAAAGCATTCTCTCGGTGGTTAACAACATAATTACGGCAACAACATGTTTTTAATTTGTGTGGAATATTTGACCCATCATTTTTGAAAGAAGGTCTATGTACCTGCTTTTTTCTACCCAAGCAGTGATTCTCAAAACTATCATAGGGATGCGCATCTCAGTCACATTATTACACTTTTTTAAAGCATGCCTTTGTGACTGTACAGGCAAAAGTTTGGAGACAAGCAGACAAGAAACCCTAAAGTGGGCCTGGGACACCTTCAGCCCTCCAGAGGTAGCTGGACTGCAGTTCCTAGCATTTCTCACTACTTGCTAGGCTGAATACATATCATGGGAATTGTGGTCCAATAGCAACTATCTAGAGGCCATACTTTGTCCACCTCCTTGCCTTGAAATATCCGAAGCCAAGGATTAATGGGTCTCCCATCATCCACAGGTGAGGTCACTGGGCCCATGCAATATTTGAACAGTTATTTTAGGGAATCCTTTATCACTAGGATGTCAGCTGGGAGACAGAAAGCCTTGTTGAAAATGATCAAGGGACATGATTCAGGAGGTATTCTTGACTCCCAGAGGGGACTGGGCAGGCCTCCCGGGCATCACTGTAGCTCTCGTAAAAGCATCTGCCTCTCCCATGCCACCGGATGTAACCGAACCAGAGGAAAGCTGGCACTAGCTAGTACACCATATTTTAAAGACACGTGTTTGCCCTTAATCATGCCCTTCGCAAGGAGCCCCAGATAAACATCTGAAAGAGCTTCTGGGAGAAGGTCAAAAATAAAGCTTGCAAACTGGTGTTTTTGGCAACCATTTTCTGCTAGCTTGTCCTGGAATTATCCCCTAACCCTCCACAAACCTTGAAACTTGACGAAAGAACTCTTAGAGTGAAAGCAAAGGGATGAAGTGAGGAAGAATGTTAGCTGGATTATTGGGGCAATTTTGGTTTGCTACTTGGGAGAGCAGGAGCATAGGTGGGAGGGAGCAGGGGAGGTGGACCCATGAAGGACGTGGGCTTCCATGCACAAACCAGAGATCAGGCCTCAAGACCGGAGGTGGAGGAGGGGTTACAAGGAGGAACGGACTTGCCCAGGTGCAAACACAGATACCAGACGCTTGTGACAGACTTGTTCAGCTTCAAAAATGACACCAGAATCACAGGTGGGAGGAGAGTGTTAATAAAAACAGCAAGCTAAGCCAGGAAATAAGGAAAAAAAGCAGCCAAAAGCCAAGCAAGGAGGCAAGGAGTTGCAGGAAGGCTGGGGAAATGTTAATTCTTTGGTGCAAAGAGCTGGTTAGGCTTGGAGAACTCTTCTCTACCAACCCACCAGGATGTGAGATACTATTTATTTATTACATTTATAGCCCGCCCATCTAGTCATATAGACTACTCTGGGCGGGTAACAACATATCATGTAACAATTTAACAATTTAACAATGCTAGTGGGAGTACAGATTGAATCAGTAGTTGTTGACCCTGATAGCTTTGTAGAACCTCTGCCTAGCTGTGACTATTGGATGCCAAGAGACAAATGAACAATGGGGAACCTTTTCCTTTCATTAATTCCATTGTGGCTTATCAGCTTTAGAAGTGAGGCAGGTGGCACCTAACTGGAAAGGATCTTCATATGGCTAGGATGGGACTTGAGTGCCATGCACTGCAGCATGGATTATTTCCTGCTAGGTACTACAGTAAGGAACCACCATCCCTGCCTAGATCTACTCTACATTTCCTTTTCCCACTCTAGAACTTCCAATCAACTGTTAACAGTCTTCTCTAAATCACTAGATGGTGCTACCAGGGAATGTTAAATCTATGATGAAAAAAAGTCATATTCTCAAATCTTGTGGCAGTATCTGAGTATGCAGGTGCTGTTTCTCATGGCATGTGCAACATGTAACCCTGTTCTTCCTATCTGTAAACTAAACGGTTCTCTAGCTAAGAGGAAGACAGAAGAGAGATTATTTTGTTTTCTCTGTCCTCTGTCTGCCCACTTACATCTTCGGTGGATCGCCCAGCTGCGTCCCTATCTAGACATGGGGGCGCTCCCCACGCTGGTCCATGCGCTCGTAGTCTCAAGAATAGACTACTGTAATGCTCTCTACATGGGGCTTCCTTTGAGACTGATGCGGAAGCTTCAGATGGTCCAGAACACGGCGGCCAGGCTATTAACAGGGGTGAAAAGATTTCACCATATTTCCCCCACTCTGGCCACCTTACACTGGCTACCTATTCGCTTCCGCATTGATTTTAAGGTGTTAACCATTACATATAAAGCCCTTAACGGTTTAGGACCTCAATATCTGGCAGCGCGCCTTCTTCCGTCCAGTTCTACCCGTATCACCCGCTCCAGTCAGGCTGGGCGGCTGAGGGGCCTAATGCCAAGAGAGGCCCGGTGGGAAAAAACCAGAAATCGGGCCTTCTCAGCAGTGGCCCCTCGGCTTTGGAACAACTTACCTGCTGAGATCCGCCTGGCTCCCTCGCTGAGGGCCTTCAAGACTAACTTGAAGACATGGTGGCTATACAGGCAGGCCTTCCCTACAGCCATTACCTAGCCTATCTCCCCTTTTCTTCTTTTTCTTTTCTCTCCTCCTCCTCCTTCTTCTTTTTTCCCCTCTTTCTTTTTTCCTTTCCCATCTTGAATTAATCTGGATTTTATCTTAGTTTATTTTTATATTATATGTAAACCGCCCAGAGTAGACTCGTTCTAGATGGGCGGTATATAAATCTAATAAATAAATAAATATAAATAAAATATAAATCCAGGTTAGAAAAGGAGCAGGTGTCAAACTCTTAATTATTAAACCTCTGGAGAGATTATGAGAATGCTATCTGCCAGGTCTTTTAAGCTGCATACAAACTTCTGGATGCTTTTCTGATGGACCCTCTACATACATAACTCTGGAGAAACACAAGAAGCTATTTAGGTGAGTGGAATTTCCAGAGCATGTGTGGAAAACAGCATATGGCAATGAACTGGTTATCCTGAAGAAGGCAGGTTTCATCATCTTTCAGAACAAGTTTCTAGGTCTCATGGTGGCAAAAATATAAATGGTACATGAGCAGAAGCTGATGATGATTCAGGAGATAAGGCTGTGGTTGGATAACCAGGGAGGACTTTTAAATACTTGAGGCTAGACTTCGCCTGTACAGCATACTGCTCCATCTCCTAACAAGACACTACGCTAACAATCTCTCAGTATTCATGCCCCCACCCCGCTTCAGTTACTCCTCAAAATTCTTGGTAGAATATGAACTATCACAGTAGAAAACCAATCAAGTTAGGGTATTTGGAAATGTAATTTAATACTCACCAATTTTAGCAAATTTCAATCCTGAGAAAAAGCCTCCAGTTTACTAGAGGAGGCTTCCTTTGCCATGTATATAAAACAGTTCTGGACTGGATTACATCCAAAGAATAATGTTAGCTTTATGCTTTGCAACCATTACTGAACAACGCACAAACCCCTGGGATGCACCAAGCCTGGAAATGGCTGAGTGTGGTTGTTATTTTTCAAACCAAAAGAAACAAAAGTGTCCAAATACGTGCTTTTAGTTTGAATTTTTGAGGGTTTTGAGCACATGGGCTTGAGGAGGGTTTCTGCAGCACCTTCAGTGTGAAAATTGCCACTCTTGGAAGCCTCAAAGATAGGCAATATGTACTTTTTCACCAACCTTTAAAAATAAATCCCCTGTGGGACCCATTCAGCTTCAGGCTTTACTTGGCTCAAGACTCTTCTGTCTTTGCAGGCAGCTGGAGGCTGAAGGGCAAGTGGCCGGGGTGAGGAGTGGGACACCTGTCAATTATCAGAAGTTCAACGCTCCGTTGGGGGTTTCCCCAGCATTATTCTGGACTCATCTTTACATCCATCCAGCCTCAAATGCCAAGTCCTTCAGGGAATATCGGAAGGCCCCAAAAATGCAGTCACTCAACAGCGGTATGCTAGAGTGAACATGTCTGCAAGAACTCAAGGGAAAGCAAAGAGACCTGACAGCTTCCTCCCTCCAGTCCTGTGCCCCCCTCTCTCGTCATTTCGTCTACAGGCCTCATCACGCCAAGAGAGAGATGGAGGGATTTTGAAAAGCGAGTTCAAACTATTATCTGGGAGGCTTCTGGAATGTCACCCCAAAACACATGCACAGGACTGCATGTTTACAGGACATAATAGGTCAGACGCCACCGGCATCATTTGGGCTGATCATCAGCAGTGCGACATCAGGGTAGATTCCTTTTGTACAGGAACCACCCTTCCTAGAGCAGGGCTTGCAAAGAACCTCTCCCAGCTCATTAAGCTAGACAGTGTTGTAGGCAAAACTCTCCCCACCAACACAGGTTGGGAACGTGGGGAGAAAAACAAGAGGGCTGCATGGAACTTGCAAGCCATGTCCTATGAACCCTACAATATGGTGCACACCTGGGGCTTTTCGGGGAATGTGTGTACTCAAGATTTGCTTCAGAACGATGAGGCCTAGAAACTTACTTTTTCTTCCTTTGAGAAAGTTAGCATGTTCCTGGCGGCATACCAGATACCAGAATCCACACCATACCAGAAAACCCACTAAAACCCTTTCTATAGGTTTTGGGTGCATCACAGTTGATAGCAACTCCTGGAAGTCTTACCACAAACCTGACCACTAACGTGGTGCTACACCTGTTCAACCTCCAAACTATTACCTAGTAGATGGCTTCAGAATGCCAAAGGAGATGTACACAGATGTGTATTGCCCAGTTTGCCATTACAGGTCTCTCCACCCCTTCTTGGAATAGACAAGTGGCACCTTGAAGCACCATCTGACTGCTGAAGATCAGCAAAGGATGTTTCATAGTGGCACCTTTCACCAAACAGAAGAACAGATGGACCACCTTCATGGTTTACCCATCCACTCTCCAAAAATGGTCTTCCAGGGCCAATCAACATTCATGACAGAGTCTTGAAAAAGACCACCTCAACCCACTGAGAGCCAACAGGCCTCTCAACGTTCAAAAGCAGCAAAGGACTGTCTGTTCCTTACCTCCTTTCACTGCCGAAGAGCCGAACCACCTCTTCCCTTCCAGGGCTACGGGCCCGGAACCGTCGTTCTAGTCGTTTCTTCTCCACTTGGAAGGCATCACGGTTACTGATCCTAATGGCCTTGGGGACGTCGGCCAAAGTGGCGTACTGCCGGCTGGCTTTAAAGGCAAGGGGACGGCCTTGTCTCTCCACTCCCCTTGCCCCATCTCTGCCAGTGGAGTCCTTGTGCATGAAGGTGGGGCCACTTTTTGAGTCCAGAGAATTGAGAGAGAAGCTGTAAACCATTCGGCTGCCTGGCTGGGTACCTGAGGAAGGAAAGGGGCAGCTCTGCTCCTGGGAGGGTGATTTGGGGTCACTGTACCTGTTGTTGGGGGTGCCGGGGCTGGGAGGGGACGGTGGGGTCGGCAGCTGCTGCTCTTCGGGCTTTATGTCTTGCTTGGTCTTCTCCAAGGAGAAGTAGCCACTCTCCACACGCGTCTTCCGTCCACAGTCATTTCGGTCCCCATTCATGGCACTCTCGTCTATTGGAGCAAGGAGAAAGGAGAGGCTAGAGGTGACAGAAGTGCACTGAGGTGCTCTGCAGTGGCTTATGACAAACAGGAGTTAAACTAACAAAACAGGGATGTATGTAAGAATTCAAAGCTAAAAGGCAATAATAGCAGCAGGATTAAGAACCACAGCAGCTCCAAGAGAGGGAAAAGCCATTAAAATAAGAAACCTTTTATAATAACCACATGGACTAATGGAAATGTGTTCCTCAAGTAAAAGCTAGCAGGGATGGCACCATGTGTTTGGGAAGGCAGAGGCAACCCAGAAAGGCTCCAGAAGCAGCACCTAAAAACCTACAAGCAAGCAAGCAAAAACACCTCAAATTTATTTATTTATTGGATTTCTATCCCGCCCATCTAGACCAAAGGTCCACTCTCAAACACACCTACACATGGCAGAAACTGAGAAACTTAAGTGCCCATCATCCTTTGTCTACACCATGGTGAGCAGACAAGCTAGGAGATTTGGGGAACCAGAAAGGATGTGTGGATATATAGTAATCCAGAGATGCCATCTCCAGAGTTCCAGGAGGCTAAAGAGAAAGAAGGAGCACCAAAGAACAGTGGTGGCTTTGTTAAGACCCTGCGGAAGGCGCCTCACCCTGAACTGTACCTGCCCACACCAGAGGGAAGGAGTAGCAGTTTGGTGAGCAAAGAATTGGAAACCTCACTGACTTCCCCTCTATCTGACAGTGACAGTGTGTGTGTGGGGGGGTGGGGTGGAAAGAGGAAGGTGATGAAGGAGATGTATTTCACTTTATCAGGGCCAGTCAAGGTTCACAATAGGGCACGCAAACTTCTCACTTTAATATTTCAGCCCTTCACAACAGCGCAAAAGCTTTCCTACTTGCGTAATTGTCCTGCACAGAAGACGGCTCAAATGCCATCGGTCTGGGCGTGTTGGGGAGCAGAAATACAGTCCCCGTTCTGTGTTCTACACAGTCCAGATTTGCTTCTGGGTCCCAGCAGCCTCTTAACTCAGCAGTAGACAAGACATGGATCATGGGCAGAGTAACCCCCACCCTCTTGCCTGTTTTTCCCTACTACCACATCAGTGCATTTGGGGAATGTGAAAGCACAAGAAGGGCATTTTCTCTAAAAACAAAGTACACCGGGAATGTAAGTCTTACTTTAAAGAAGAATAACATTCTCAGAAACAATCTGGAACTGTGATTTTTCTTTAAAATAGAGTGTGTGCCCTGAGCACGCCTTGTTTTCAAAGGAAAGTGCAGCTTTTTTTGCCAGCAGTGTGGCAGTGAATGTAGTGGCGCCGTGCCATGGTGCAGCTCCTGGTGCTTGCAGTTCAACACAAGACAGCACCAGGTTTGGGAAAACATCATGTACCAATTTCCTATTTTGAGTTCTGCACTGATGCCTACCCTACTTTCCATCTTTGGTCCTGGATGGCTTTTGACCTTATGTGTAAATTAATGCATGTTAAAGAGAGAGGACAAAACATTCATTTTGAGTGGAAGGCTATGTTGTTTACACATCCAAAGCCCTTCTGTTTCACTCCTGAGGTTAAGGGACCAAGTTTTTTCAGATGGCACAAATGAGATCCCTCCAAAAGGATCTGAGACTAGACCAGAATCAACGGGGACATTCTTGAATTCAGCTCATAACATTCAGCTCCTCGCTCGGCTTCTGCATTTTTTAATAAGCTACTACGGGTGACTCCTGCCTATGGAACACACCTCACCTGTTTGACTGGGGGCTAAGAGCAAAAGGAAGGGTGAAGGTTTGAGTGACTTAGAAGTTTGAATGGAGCCAGCTAAGGGGACGGAAGTCAACATTTTGCAGCTGGTCAAGCAGCTGCAGCCTTCAGAGATCCCCTGGCGATGTTCTTTGTCTTAACAGGAACTGAGACCAGCTTCAAAACCAGGTTTGTGCTGCAGCTGTAGCCATTCTCTCCTGCTCATCTCATCTATCGGTAAACAAGCGGCCATTGCAAGCGCACTGTTTTGCCTTCCTTGCTCTCTCAGCAAAAGCAAACTGCCCCAACTGTGCAGCCTCCCTATCACGCGGAAAGGATAAGCCATCTTTTCCTGACATCTGAAACATAACACATTACTTTCTGCCCTTCACACCTATCAAAAAGAAATGTCTGCCTTGGTTAATCTAAATAGGCAATTTTTGTGTGACGTTTATGCTGGAACAGCTGTCTCCCTTGAGAGAGCAAAAAGAAAAACAATCACTGATGCTAGCCCACCCCACAGAAAACAGATAAAGAAACAGAAAAACTTTGCTCCTTCCGGTCCTCCCTTGCTAGGTATCCGAGGCGGGAAGCGCATCGTCCCCAGCAGGAAGCCAAAGCCTAACTCCTATTGTTTCACACAGAACAATACAACAGACGCTTGCAGACTAATCAGAAGAGATTAAAAAGGCAAACAGTGGCGAATGAGAGAACCGAGACAGGAACCCACTGCTTGCGCTTGGCAACCAACATGGAACATTTTAAAAAGTGTACCAGCCACTGCCAAGTCATGAAAGGCTGCCGTTTATTATCAATCTGGGGCAACGGCTGTACTGCACCATCGGGAGCAGGGATGGACAGAAGGCAAATCTGGACGGATTGGGTCCCGGTGTGATTTTCGGTGAGACTGGTAAAGGCTTCCAACTCTCAGCTGCCTAACATCTAAAAAACTAAATTAGATTGCAGGTACGGGGGCATCCCAAATGTTTGGAGGGAAATTACAAACACATCGGTTCTGGTGCAGATCACAAATTCATGGTCTGAGCTAGTTTTCAGAGACTACTTGTTGCATATTTTTTTAGCCCATATCCACTATTTGCTCTAGACGGACTTTGTAAAAAACAATTAAAAAGATTTAAAAAGTAAAAAAAAAACCCTCAAGTGATAAACAAAGCTGATTCTGGAAATATACCTACCACCCTTTTTCTATAGGCAGTGTGTGTGGGTGTTTGTGTGAGTGTGCCTTGTGTGAGGCAGATGTCCTCCAAAACAAGAGGGATAAAGGACAGAAATGAGGGCTGCCAATTCAGCCCATCTGCAGAAACTCTGTGGATCTCAGATCTTCTGCAACCTGGCGGGACTAGGTCAACTAGAGTTCAAGAGTCAAGCTTTACCTTCTTTGCTTTCCAATGCCAATTCCTTCAGAGAGCAGGCTGACGGAGCCTGCCCTTGCACAGGGCTGGGGGCTGGGCTAATGCCGCCGTTTCCATCAGGTTGGTCTTTGCCTCTCATTTCTTCCTGCCAAAGGGTTGACTTGGTGGTTGGGACCTTTTCCGCACTGGGGATGTTGCTGCTGGTCACAGCCATCTTTGCTGGCCCAGGCTCCTGGAAGAGAAGCAGGAAGCTTATCAGCCATAACATGTGTTAATGCCTACAGTTTTCATCTGTCACCAGTGTTGGTCAACAGGACAACGCTCACTGTCTCTTGGTGCAAGATGCTGTGAAAAATAGCCTCATAATGTTTATGCACATGTCACAAGATCATCTACCTAGACTTTCATGGTTGGCCAACAGGATTATACGCAGGTGGCTTATATTCGACCATACCATTGCTCTGTCTAGCCCAGTACCGAAGGACAGTATGACTACCCAGGATTTGGACAGAATTCTTTCTTTTCCCTACCTGGAGCTCTCTCATTCTCTCTGGTGATCTCCTGCTCCGTTGCTAACAAGGTCTGACCGTGCCTAGTTTCCAGATGAGCTCAGTGAGCACAGCATGGTAATAACAAACTGAAGATAAATAACCTAGAAATGCAGATTAAAGGAAGGGGAACAGAAAACATCTCAACAGTCATCCCTAAATTTGAGAAGGAGGGCAGGGTTCCAAGTTTGGCAATGGAATCAGAATCAAGAGCATCATGAAGCTCTGATAGACACTCATGGTTAGGTCTCTTAATGAGGTTTGGGCAATTACACAGCCTGGGCCCACACTATCTGTGGGAGTGGCTCCTCAGAAAATTCTGCTTTAAGATAGAGGTCATGCTCTGTGACCCACAGTGATGAGTAATTAAAAATGGGGCTTCACAAAAGAGAACAGTGCTGGGGTAGCGTCACTAATATGGAAGGATCTCCACCTGTCTTTGATGGGTTTGAATGATCACATGAAGCCCACCTCAGATCTCTAGGGTGTCTAGATTTATTCTCTTTTAAAAACTCTCCGTAAGTGTTCTGTTGCTGCTTTTTAGGATTTATTAGACTATAGGGACTTCTAAGATGATGCTTCTGCTATTGAGGGCTTTTGTTTGTTATAGTTACAATTTGATATTGTTTTATTTTTAAAACAGCAGGTTTTAAAATAAAATATTGCAATAAAATATTGCAATTTGGGAAAGGAGACTTTCTCCCAAGTCACACCCTATTTTGTAAACATGGATTGGAATTTGAGTGTTTCGTCTTTTACATATGTTTTGCCTATAATTTTAATATTGTGCCCTGTCTCCTCCATTCTAGACCCCAGCATGAAGCCCTTTTTCCACCTCAAAGTTAGAAGTGCTGAAGGCCATTGTAACATCTGTATACAAAAAAAGAGAAATGGTCTTATTTATAGATTTTGTTAAGCTGCCAAGTATAAAGGCTGCCACACCAGGGAATGGTTAATGAAAGACTTCCCGTAGGTAAAAGCAGGGAGGCATGTGTTGAGCTTACAAAAGAGAATGGAAGAGCTTTTTAATAGCCTTTCCTTAGAGGGCAAGAATCAGAAATTCAAAAACAGAGCAAAAAGTAAACTCAAACAAAATACAAGGCCTTCGTACCAACGTGATGGACCTGTGGACACCAAAAACATGCTTCAGCTACCGACCAGGGGTAAGAAATATAAAAAAGGGCCTATAGATTGTTAACTGCCCCAAACACCTATGAAGGAAGGTGGCGTATAAGTCAAATAAATCTGATGAAATAGAATTCCACTCTGCCCCAGTCTAGATCTTGTTAGAGTCACGTTCTTCTCACTCTTATTTCTCCAGGTTTTGAAGATAAAGCAACAATATTTCCTTCTGTGGACCAAGAAGGCTCAAAATTTTATTTTATTTGTATTGTTTAGAATTTCAGGGCACCAAATACAGCAAACATTTTGCAATGTAAAGGAACTAAGGATGTTAGCTAACAAGTGAGCTCTTTAAATGGAAGATTAGAAATTGCTACACGGCCGTATCAAGGGGCGGAGAAAGAGAGACATGCAAGAAGAGGAGGTCCCAAAAGCTGTTTGTGAAAGGAAGAGGGAGGACCACAAACTGCAGATGCTCCTGTTCCAAACTCTGAATGCTTGTGCTTAAGTCTGGAGTTCTTCGGAAACTTTAAGCATACCGCCTAAATAACCCCCAGAAACAGAAGATTACATAGTAAAGCTCATAGTGAATTAGCTGTTCAATTTCCTACCAAAAGTAACTTTTTCAACTACTAAGCATGCTTATTGGGTGGAAGATGCACAGAATCATCCACACAGCAGTCGTTTAGTCCCTGTGCCCCTCCTGGATGGAGATAATACCAAGGCATGATTAAATGTGGGCAGGCTCGTATCGAGATTTAACTACTATAACATGTTGTACACAGACCAACCCTTGAAGACAATTTGGAATCTTTTGTTAGTGTCAGGAAGTTGAAATGGACTGACTCCATAGAATAAACACTGGTTTAAAAAACAAACACAACACACACAGGCTTTCAGTTCATTACCAGGCAAAAAAATTCAAGAGATGTTCTTGATTTATAATTCCCAATTATATCTTGGAATAGCAGTGTCACAAAGACCACCTGTTTCTCATCTTCTAAAGGTCTAATTTCAAAAACCCTCCTCTGTGTCCCTTCGTATTGTGAGGGGAAGTGACTGGCAGTTGGAGACAGGACCTTCTTGGTGGGGGCTTCACACAATCATGAAATCCTCACTCTAGAGATCTGATTCCAACGTTGTTGTATTAAACATATGCACGCACACTCATAATTTTCCATCTGGATTTTATAGCAAGCCATTGCAAAGAGTAAGGACTGCAGAACCGTGAAGGTGGCTGTAGGAACTGGCCCGTCATGAAAAGTGAGACATGAATTAATTGCTCTTGCCTCATGTGGAAATCCCCCTTGCATCCACTCACTCCAAAAGCTGCCTTGCCTGGAGCCCAGGAGAGCATTGAAGAGAAGCCAAGTGCATCTGAAGCTACGACGGAAGGGGTTTTCTCTGCTTTTTCATCCTCTCCTGTCTTTCAGTGCTGTCTCTTTTTTCCTCCCAACAAAGGCAGATCACATTAAAATGTTGGCATCGTGGCCAGAGCTGTGCTAGTACTTCTATAATTTCGGGGCATGGTTACAATCTGGAAAATGGACATGAATTTGACAGAGTCCTCATAGCTCCCCCCCACCGCCGCCCAATCCCTGCTGGTAGCCAATGGTCATTCAGTAATGGGTGAGGCCACCAGATCTCCTCACTAGAAGGCGTGGAAGATGTTTCCAGCAGCAGCTTTGCTAAGATCTGTTAAAAGACAGCAACAATGTGCTCTGGCAGGATCATCTCCTTCCAGCACCCAGAAGAGCTGAACTGTATTCAATACATTCTGTTTCACAATTTTTCTCTTTCTCCTGTTAAAGCCACGGGGGAAGTCTATGTGCAGCTCCCCGGCTCAGCCTCCTGCTAGCTTGAGAGTTTTCACCTGGCTGTTGGCTGATCCTCTTTCTGGAATGTTCAAAGCTGGACATGTGAGAATCTTCGCTTTTGGGAAAAGCTACACCATACTTATCACACAATGCCGAATTATGCTTCAAAACAAGCGATTTTATACTTAATCTGAAAAGTTAATTAATTACCGAATCCAAGAACCCGTGGCAGCAAAGCAAATCTGATACACCTGGAATGGCTGGACTCTGAGGGCTGCAGTCCACCAAAGCAGTTGTGCCATGCTCTAATTCTGATACACCTCATGGATGTGAAGTTATTCCCTACAACCAAGTAATCCCAAGATCATTTCAGCACTGTCTGTAGAAGGGGCTCTGCTCTATGTCTTCGTTGATCAGCTTAAAGAGGCCTGACCGCAGCCTCTAAGTCCTGGGAGTAGTTTATGGCCCCCACTCACTCCCAGGAAGAGCAGAGGCCAACGGGTCCAAGAGCAGGGAAAGGGCAGCCTTTCCCCTGGAAGAGCAGCCCCAGGCAGCGAGGGGGGAGGAGTAGCTCTCCCCTCCCTTCCCCTCCCCTCCCATCCTGGACAAAATCCCATCCCATCCTTCATTGCCCAAAGGGAACACTGCGATGGGGCGTGTTTTGTCCTGTCCTGCTTTCTACAGGGACCACCTCCGTCTCCAGAAACAGCCCCACATGGGAAGACGTCAGCAGAGACTTCTTCTCGCCTCGCCTCTTCCCCCCAAATCCTGCTTACCTTATTTGGTGTTCAGGAGCTCTGATCCTGTCAGGTTTCCAAGAGGTTGCCTTGGAAACAAAGCATAATCCCAAAAAAAAATTTTTTTTTTTGATATTATCCAGCCAGCTCTTTTCCCTTTTTAGTTCTGTTTCCAAAAACTGGGGAAAGGGGTGGGTGGGTGAAGAGCTGGGTTGAGGCTGCGGAACGTTTTCTTGCTGCTTCTGCGTCTCTTCTACTTTTTGGCCTTGGAAGAGTTGTGAAGGGAGGGAAGCTGAGCAGGTTGGCTCTTTTCGAACCCGTATGCACATAAACTGCACATGCACGCAAACACTCCAGTAAAGACCATGGGAGGCAAATAGCGCACAGAGAAAAAGGAATGCTCCATACTTCCTGAAAACCCCCTTGTAGCCCTAAAAACTGTATCTAAGGTCTGTACAGATTTTGACATCAGTCACCAAGGCAACATTTCACTCTAACTGAAGAATTTTGAGACTTTCAACAGAATCTCTGCCAGGGAGTGTGAACAATGCTGAGATAGATGGGCCAGTAATCAGACCGACTGTAAGGAAGCTTCCTGTGTACTTTATGTCCCAAAGACTAAGAAGAAGATGAAGAGGAGGAGGAGATAGCTATTTTGGTTGTGTTGGGGGTAGGATTAATACCCTGCAAGTTTCTCTCACCCAGCTCTCTGTGGGAGGCTTGGGCAGGAAAAAATGAGTCACAGTTCTGCACCAATATATATATTTTTACCATTTATAGTCATAAAAGCAAACTATGTCTTTGCTGGGTCCCCAGAGAACACACTCCAGGCCCCAAAAGATCTAGCGAACCCACTCAGTTTTTGCGGTAGCCTCTTACTCTCCGATCTATCTCCAGGGGCCATCTTATGGAGGGAAATCAGAATATCGGTAATTTTACTCCATTGGAGAAGCTTGTCGGTGCTCAAGAATCTTTCCTCTTCCCTGCTTTACCTTCTATGGTAGAATTTATTCTGATTCTTCTTCTGTCTTCTTTTTGTGAAAATAAAGAAAAGGTTTTGGCTGATTTGAGAGTATACGTTGGTTTCTACTTCACTTTGTCCTCCCCACATTTTGCAGCTGGGGGGCTGGCAAGCCTCGTGAAAACTTCAGTATGAAAAGTTTGACTGTTCTTTTCCAAAGACACATACTGTACAAGTACATCAGTGTGAAAAAAGGTGACTACGTTATGACGTAAGAATGGGATAACTCTTATAACCTTGCTGGTATGCATTTCAACACAGAACATCCCTAGCATGAGATGAACAAGACTGGCCAGGCTTTTAGACAAGGTTGAAAAGGCAGAAAATGCTCAGTTATTGAAAGACCACAGACATAATCTATCCGAAATCAAGCTTTTTAAGTTCCTCTTGGTTCTCGGGGGGGGGGGGGGGGAGGGACGGATGGACAGACACATGTGTTTTGATATTTTCCAGTGAAAGTGACGGCTAGATTTTGCCCCATTCATTTTGTGCATCTGCCAAAAGACACCGCACACCTCTGCTCATACTTCCCATAACACACGTGAGAACTCCTGGCCTGCCCTGGTTCTGATGACGAGCAGAATAATTGCCCTTGGCCTGGATCCAGACTTAGCTATGAAATTAAAAATGTAAGCAATTAAAAAAACAAACACATTTTCCTATTTTTGAGTGCGAAAAAGGGACTGAAAATCTGCAATTGGGGAAGGATAAGTACTCTCTGAAGGTATTTTATGGACCCTTTTTTAATCAACTCCTTTATGCAGTGTTATGTATTTCACAATCCTGCACCACACAGAAAAAAGCTGAGGATATAGTTTAGGAGGAAGGTCTTGGCTGTAGAACTGCAAGCTTGGAAGGCACCCTATGGATCATCCTGAGTGCTCAAGAAAGGTCGCTAGCCCTCCTAGGTTTCAGGAACAAGGGTGGAAGGATGTGGGCAGTGGGATTACAAATTAGCAAACAGTTTCTTGGTTTGACAGGCAGGAGTTCCCAAGAGAGGTCTGGACTGTGTAAACCACAATAAGGGTGTGTATATGCTAAGCTTACCTGTGGGGTTGGGGGCTCTACTTTCCTCTTCTTCTTTTGATTCTGCTTGTTTGTCCTTGGGTAGACAACTAACATCTCCAGCCACCTGTGGGCAAGAGAAAGGAGAAGACAAAGTAAGAATGAGGACAAGGGAAGGAACAGGCAAGAACAAGAGGAAGGAACTTCAAGAAGGCACAACCAGCAGTGGTTCCCCCTTTTCTGAGATAGTTTGGGCTGGCTGTTTCAGCACCTCTGTCCAAAGAAGTGTGGGTGTCTTAGATCTGTGTGCCCACAGGGTGGCAGCTGAGCACTCCGCACATTTAGGATCCACCACTTCAAGGCAAGGGATACACAGTGAAAGTTGGGTGATTTGAGAAATAGCAGAGAAATGTCTCACCAGAACTCTGCTGTCTACCCCCACCATGCACCCAGGCAGCCGTTGCTTTGGGGGGGGGGGGGAGACAGCTCAGCAACTAACATACTGGTGAAGGGTCTCTGTTTCAATTCAAAGCACCTTTAGGGCTTGGGGAGCTAGGATTAGATTAACTCCACCCAAGATGGATGCAATAACAGTCTGTGTCAGGCAGCCCAGTGGTCCAAACCGAAGCACTGGATTGGTGGTGGTGGGCACAGATACTATCTTCATTTCTCCCTCATTCCTCTTGAGTCTTCTACTGGGCCATGCTCATTTTGATTCTGATACTCTATTTTGGATAGAGTTGTAGGGAAGCTGCTTGCCCGTGTTGTGCTGAAGAGACTCCAGGTGCTTGCAGACAGAGTCTATCCAGAATCACAGTGTGGATTTCCAGCTAATAGATCCACCACTGACATGGTATTCTCCCTCAGACAGTTGCAGGAGAAATGTAGGGAACAACGACAGCCACTCTTTGTGGCCTTCATAGATCTTACAAAGGCCTTTGATTTGGTTCGCAGGGACGGCCTTTTTAAAATCCTTCCCAAGATTGGATGTCCACCTCGACTCCGTAACATCATCAGGTCCTTTCATGAGGAAATGAAGGGCACTGTAGTTTTTGATGGCTCAACATCAGATCCCTTTGACATCCGAAGCGGAGTGAAACAGGGCTGTGTCCCCGCGCCGACTCTGTTTGGGATCTTTTTTGCTGTCATGCTGAAGCACGCTTTTGGAACTGCAACAGAAGGTGTCTCTCTCTGGACTAGATCAGATGGAAAGCTCTTTAATCTCTCTAGATTGAGAGCGAAGACCAAAGTCCAGCTGAAATGCATGCGGGACTTCCTCTTCGCCAATGATGCAGTTGTTGTCACCCATTCTGTGAAGACCTCCTCCAACAACTCATGAATCATTTTAGCAAGGCCTGCCAAGACTTTGGATTAACAATCAGCCTGAAGAAAACACAAGTCATGGGCCAAGGCGTGGACTCACCTCCCTCTATTACCATCTCCACACAAGAACTGGAGGTTGTTCATGACTTTGTGTACCTTGGCTCAACGATCTCTGACACTCTCTCCCTAGATGTCGAGCTGGATAAACACATTGGCAAAGCAGCTACCATGTTCTCTAGACTCACAAAGAGAGTATGGCTTAATAAGAAGCTGATGGCATATACCAAGATCCAGGTCTATAGAGCCTGTGTCCTGAGCACACTCCTGTACTGCAGTGAGTCCTGGACCCTTTGTGCACGGCAGGAGAGGAAGCTGAACACGTTCCATATGCGTTGTCTCCGACGCATTTTTGGGATCACCTGGCAGGACAAAGTTCCAAATAGAGTAGTCGTAGAATGACCTGGAATTTTTAGCATGTATACATTACTGAAACAGCGACGTCTACGTTGGCTCGGGCATGTCGTGAGAATGGCTGATGGTCGGATTCCAAAAGATCTCCTGTATGGAGAATTAGTGCAGGGAAATCGCCCCAGAGGGAGACCACAGCTGCGATACAAGGATATCTACAAGCAGGATCTGAAGGCCTTAGGAATGGACCTCAACAGCAAAATCAGGGAGCTGGACAGGGGACAGATTGTATTTTTCTTCAGTGTGGAAGGGATGGTCACCCTCGAATTGGCCTTCTCAGCCACACTAGACGCTGTTCCAAGTCTTCTATTCAGAGCATGTTACCATAGTCTCTCGAGACTGAAGGATGCCTAAATTTTGGATATGTCTTATGTAATGTTATTTTAAAACTCCTTGTTCTGATGACTTTTTTTTTAATGGCTCATGATTTAAGATCCGTCATATTCAGAAAAACAGCAAATATAAATCAAAACTTAATTTGCATCAGCTTCATAGTACTGCTTCCCTTTTCCATGGATATATTCCTCCATAATTTGCGCCACTAAAAGCAATGCCAGAATGCTCGTGGCGTTTGCCTCACCAATCTTGCTAGAAATGGATGCATCTCCAGCTTCTCAATTCCCTTTCAACCCACCAGCACTGCATAGCCAGCAACATCAGACCTTTTTTTGGGTGATATCTGCATTTCCATTGCTCAGCTTTTGAGGAGTTTATGAAATGTGGCCATAGAGGGGGGAAAAACCCAACCTTTCCCTCCCATTCTTGTTTTCTCTCCCCAGTGCTTCCAAATGAGACGTTGGCACATGCGAGAAATCTCCGCTTCTTAGGAGGCATCAAGGGCAGCAAATAAAACACATCCAGAATTCTCATAGCCGGTGACCACAAACTAGAGACAGATGGGTGTCTTTTTGCCAAATGGAAAGCCATTCAGATCTCAAAAGAGGAAAAGGGAAAAGCCCCCAAACATCAGGGCAAGACAGCACTGATACAGAAGCCATGTTCTCTGAGTCCAAGATACTGGAAAGTTGGGGATCGGACACAGATTGGTCTTCCTGCTTGTTCAAAGAACCTGTCCTTCTGGCTGACATCTTTATTTCAGCAGCTACAGCAAAGCCTTGTTCGGCCGGCAGCAGCAACTTCCCATTCTGCTCTGAGCACCTCCCAGGATGAAATGGAAGCCTCCACTGGCCCCAGTTGCTCCTAACTAGGGACTGAGCTGTCCGGGACCAAAAGGAGTCGGAGGCCAAACCAAGTTGCAGGGAGTGCTGGTCCTTTGATTGCAGAAGGTTCTCTTGGGTTCAAATATGTTCACATCCGAGCTCAGTGATGGAAGCTCACTTGAGGGGGAGGGGGGTTAGTAGTGGCAAACATCTTATGTTCACAATCTTTTTGGTTCAAAGCTAATTCTTCGAAGCCCTGGTGCTACCCAGAAAGTCAACTGAAGAATCTAAGAGTCAATGACAATCGGCAGAACCTTCAAAATATACAGATTTTTTACTATAAAACCTAAAATTTAGTAATCACATGATCTCTTGATCCTCTAAAAAAAATTTCCCATCTCTTCAGCTGCTTTTGTGACATGCCAGCCTTAAGCCCACACTATTACACTTTTAAAATTAAAAGTAAAGCACACCAGGAAGAAGAAACATATTTCATTGTCAATCCGCTGTTCTTTGGATTCTGCCACAGGGTAATTCTGCTGCCAGTTTATTCCCAGTCATTCCAGTTGCAACAGAGTCTGCCTTCCCCAAAATGACACAGGTTCTGTTGCTATTTTGCGTACATACTCAAATGTTTACAACTTTCCTTGAAGCAACAAGCGTCATGATTAGGCAATCAGAAAGAACAAGCTTCTCCAAGACGTGGGTGAGATGGGGCTACTGCTAGGCTGGTACATGGAGGCGTAGACAAGAAATTCAGAAAGCAATTAATCCCTGCAGACCTAGCCCAAACTGGGCAGGACAAAGGGAACAAGCGAATCCTGCGGAACAGGTCAGATCCAATTCATCTCTATTTTTTTACGCCTAAATATTTCAGGATTTACAGGTTTCAAATGGTAAAAGCTTTGAATGACAGGGCAATATAAGCTCAAGGCAGGAGATGCCACCCTGCTGAGGTTCAAGCCAGGCTGAATCACCACTTCTGCTCCACATCTGCCAGCTCACTGCCAGGTTTACACCTTTGCACAAGAAGTCGAGCGTGCCTCCAGGCTAACAGTTGGGAACTGGAAACGCTCCTGGTCCTCGCTAATTTCAATACTCAATTAGTTACTAAAGCACTGTTTCAAAGCTGTTCGAAGGCTCTGAAACAAGCCTGCCATGTTTTGGATCACCTTCCGGAATTTTGCCTCATACAGACAAAATAAAAACAGCTTTCCATCCATCTGATCTGCATCCTGGAAATTCAAGGCAACTAGGAGGAGGGGTGACAGTTTGGCTTATTAAGCCCTTTTCATTTTTGCTATCTGAGAACTTACTCTGGTTTTGGTTAGCATAAAGTAAAAACGCTGACTGACCCTTTTCTTAATTAGTGAGAATTATTTTAGAGCCTTGGCAGACTCCACAACTAGCTGAATCTCTGACCTCACTACAAAAGAGGTCTTCTAAGCAGACCTTAAATGTCCAAGTGAATGAATCTGAACTTGGTTCTTGGTGCTTCAGTCTGCTCTGCTCTGCAGGGATGTTGCAGCAGGGCATCGAACTCCCAACCTCTTGGCTCCAGAGCCAGATACCTAAAACACTGAGCAGTCCAGCAGTTACCTCTAGACAGTTAATTACTGTCTAGAGGTAACTGATCTGCCCCTCAGCGGAGCCAGGATAAGGTTGGACCAAAAAAGCAGAGCTGGAGGACTGGGGGGGGTGTGGGGGTGTGGTCCAAAAAGTAACTTTTTCAACCTCTACCCCCCCTACTTAACTCCCCAAGAACCTGTGCTGGGATACGCTGCATACCTATGCCCTTGTAAAATCCATTGTGGGAACATGTGTTTTCCAGAATCACATGACCCATCTGATTTACAGGTGAACAGAAGGTGGAGGATCTAAAAATAGCATTAGAAGCTTTCTATTTTAAAATCAAAAGAGAAGTGCAGTGAAAATGCACAGCATTTTGAGTCAAATAATAAACGGGTCTGCACATCAACGTGCACAGAAAAAACAGGGCTCCTGGAATGGACAGTAAAGTTAGATTCTCTGTCCTCTCTGAAAATATATATATTTAGGCCTATGCCTCAAGGGGCCTTCAGATCTTATAATTCTGGGAGAAGAGCCTGCTTTGATGGATCACTGGCTGAATTTCAGACCAAGATGGAGATCCTGCTCTGGCAGAGGGCAGTGTGACTGTGCAAGGACACCCAGCGATTCAGTGTCGTCAAGCTAGGAGGCTCTAGCAAGCTGCCATCGGTGAAGGAAAGGAGGGCTATTTCGCTTTAATTTCCCCTTTAAAGGTCAGCTGCTCTGTTGGAAGCCCTGGGAAAGGCGAAAGAGAGGAGGAGGAACAGCCCTGCAGTTGGGAGCGAGCAGAGGCAGGGAGGAGGAGAACTAGAGATGAAGACAAAATCATCTTGCTTTCTAGAGAAAGGAAGGGAAGCATGCATACGAAGACACGGCGACACTTGCAAGGCAAATAGAGTTGCAATGAAAATGTTAAACTGAGACACCGGACTGGGCGGTCTGAGCAGGCAGCATCCCACTTCCACAACCTCTCTCACGCTGAAGGTCCATTTCGTTCCCTCCCTATCAACTTCTTAGTTTTAATTTTTAAAAAACTTTGCCCTAAGTGGATGGTTATTCCTTTTTAAAAAAGATAGAAGTTCTTCTCTTGTTCATTACTTTTGTTTTACTGTCCCTTGTTTTGTTTTGGGTACCTTTGTTTAAAACATCTGCTGTGGTTGTATATCATTTGTAATCCACTTGCTAGCAAGACATGGTGTACATCTCTCACCTGGGCATAATTCTCTGAATGCAAAGTTTTGTGACATTTTAGAGCAGATGCAGATCTTTTAGATTTAGAGAAGGTGGGATCATGTTACCTGCCTGCATGTGCGCCCCTGGAAACAGCACAAGGCCACAAGATCATTAAGAAGACTGCAACGGATGCATCAGGAGCTCAGCTGCCACTGTGGACAACTGAGCCAAAATGGTGGTGGTGTTCTCCACGTTTGGGTGCTGCTCATTTTCAGAAACGGGGAAGGCGATTTGATCTAAAGCCTGAAGTGGAGCCTATAAAGACAGACTCTGATGACTAAGTGAGGAAAGAAGGACGGGTCCAGTATTTATATGAGACCTGCCTGCCCGTTGCAACGGCTGAAGGAATACAGGTTGATTACCTTTCTTTGACAAGAGAGGCTGCTGTTGCCTGAGCACGCATGCACACCCAAGTGCCTCGACAGAGGATGACACCCTCAACCATGAGATTCAGATCTTTCATGTGCCTTGCAGGGCTGGGCTGCAACCCCAAACTCCCTGCCGGTGGCAACATACAAGGACTCCCTCTGCGTATCACAGACCCAATCTGTTCTCGCTCCCTCTTGGCGACCTTCCTCCGCTCCTTCCCTGGATCCATCCTGGTCTCACTCACCCGCTGATGATCTCCTTGTTCTCAGCTCGGATGAAGTGCTCCTTTTCGGGCGTCAAGATACAGAGGGAGAACTTCTGCCCGGTCCGGCTTTCTCCGTCTACAACGTCCGTACACTGGTTCATGTTGATGGTTCCCTGTGGCAAGGTGGTGGGCTAGGAGGGAAGAGAAAAGGACAACAGGCCATGAGGAGAAAACACTCACAGATACATTTACTACCAAGTAGGAGTGGAGAACCTGTGTGACTCCAATCCCCATCATCCTTTACTTTGGGCTGTGGTGGCTAGAGATGATGGGAAACCAAGGTTCCTTCCTGCTGCTTCAAAGCCAAAAGGCAGCCCTGAACAATCCAAGAGGCTTCCCTTTTCCAGAGTGGCCGAGAACACTCTGGCAAAACATCCCTAGGCAAACTTGGTCAACTCTCCTGCTGCTGTCCAGGCTCCTGCTCTCATGTCCGCCTTAGCCTCCAACCTTCCCTAAAATGCACAGGCACTTGCAGTGAGGCTATGATGGCAGCCTAACCCCCCCACCCAGAGGAGACGCTGCATCTGAGCTCATCTGACAGGTCTTTACATGGCTGAAATGGGCCTGAAGGAAGCTTGTCCATGGCAGAGGTAAGTGTGTGATGGTTCTCTGGCCACAGATTTTGCTCTGCTAGGCCTGGAACGCTGGTCCCTCATTAAGGGATGGCTCCTTTCTTAACCTGGTGCACAGCAGCCCATTTCATCACTCATCACCACAGGGCTGACTGTACCAGCCAAAGGCACACCACTTAAACCGAAGAATATTAAGTGAAACAAGGGTTTGGAAAAATGGGTCGTAACACACAATGCATCCATGTTGTCCTATGTCTGCAGATTCTACACAGAAGTTTCTATTTCGCAGAGCACCCCGGTCTGTCATCACAGCTTCTTCCAGAAGCACAGCAGGCGTGGGTGGATCTTTGCTCCTTCCCAAAGCCCCACCTCTCCCCCTAAAATAGTTATTTCTGAAGACAAAAGCTGGACCAACAGAACGCACAGTATTACTTTCACACAAAAATATCAGCGCTGCTTGTACTTCTCTGTTTATTACAGGCTGAGTTCCACATTTCTAAAGAGCTCATAAAAATTAGCAGTCCTTCACCAAAGAAGGGAAGATGCTTTGGGGACGAGAAACCCCATGGCGGCTGTCTGGACACTAGAATGGTCATCCTTCCTAAACTGTCACTGTACACAAAACTATTGTTGGGAGTTATGACCCTGCAGAAGTTTCTCTGACTTATGATCAACATGAAAGCCTCTGAACATGCTGAGAATAAGCTTTCTTGATCACTAGCCCACCCAGGTCCCTTCTGCTGTAACACAACATGGGTCGTAATTACATTACCTACCTACAGACACCTAAAGACATGTGGCGGTGCATTTTCCATTTCTATAGACGATTGTATATTGCATCTTAAAATATTTACAAATGCTACAGTTTTCAGTAGAGAGGGGAAGTCCTGTGACTCAGTGGGTGAGCCAGCTCATAGCACCCACAGGGTCCCCGTGCTTAGTTTCTCCACGTAAGGGCAGGTAATACTAGATGGACCCTAAGCCTGCCTTGGTATGAAGCCATATTTATGGCCAGAACACATGCTTTGCTTTCATAAAGTCCCAGATAAGGTTTCCAGCACCTCTCACTTTAAAGAAGATCTCGGCCCTAAACGTTTTGCTCAGGAAGAAAAAAAGCCCTCCTGGTTAGAGCAGACGTCCCTGCTCGATGGAATGATGGGGAGAAAAAGGATTTGGGGGCCGGCAGGTCTATTCCGTCTTCCTCTCTCTTTTCCTTTGGCTGGGGGAGGAGATCCTGGCAACAGGCATGGCCTCCTTCTTTCCTAGTATTTCAAGGAAAGGGGGTGGCAGGTTCAGCCAGGGGACACTTTAAAAGAGGCTTAAAGTTTACTCAAGGCAGACAGCAAGTCTAAACAGCCATCCAGGAACAAAGAGGGAGGATCTGGCTGATGGTGGGGCTGAAGCAGAGCCAGGATCCTTAACCCCACTGGATCCCAGAAACAAAAGAGGAACACCTGATCGACTTGACCCGGGGTTATTACAACTACCATCAGCCCCTCCTCCACCCAAGGACAGTGTACAATGTTACAAAACCCCAGGGTGGCTATGGATGATGGGCATTGTAGTGTAACACATCTAGAGTGCTGCCAGGTCGGGGGACCCTGACACTCTAACCACCATGTGATGCTTGCACCTGGTCGCCTTCCTATTCCACTGATACAGGCAGAGAGGGTCCCCCTGATGTTCTTTTGCCCTCTTTCGAGCCTCGCTGAAACATCCTTCCCACCCCCACCCTACAAAAACAAGGAGTCCCGGGCTCCACTCCTCATTTCCACTGATACCACTACCACGCTTGCAGGAAGTATATTATTTGCCTAATGAAAGAAAAAGAGAGGGGTGTGTGTAGATGTAAACATTGCGGGGAGGGGCATCCGATCCCTTTTATCCCAAGCGGGAGGCAGACTCAGCCGGAAGACCCAAGGGGACTGGCGAGGAGACCCCCCTCCCTCCTCAGAGGTGATGGAATCCCGTAAGCTTTTTTCGGAGGCTGTTTTGACCTTATATGGGTATTTTAACATGCAGCTCCAATCTTCCTTTGTGGCACTGCTCTGTCCTGCTGCTGCTAGTCCTCCCCCCCCCCCAAAAAAAACCCTAAACCTCTATTCGTTTCTTACCAGATACAGCTGCTGTGTTGCTGCTCCCCCCTCCGCAACTGGCTCTCTTGCCTCAAATCCCTCCCCACCGTATCACTATCAACGTGGGAAACCAGAGGTTTCCAGGTATTTCAGCTTAGGGAAATTATTATTATTATTTATTTATTTATTTATCATTATTATTATCCATCTCTATGCTAATTGTTGCATGCTAAACCAGTGTGGTGCAGTGGTTAAAATGACAAGAGTAGGTAGGAGTCAGGAGACCAGGGTTTGAGTCTTGCTCTCCGGAAGAAACACGTGGGGGGGGGGGGGCGGCAGCCCTGGGGAGCGTGGCACTGGTTAACCCCTCCCTTGAAACCTCTATTCAGGTTGCTAGTACTGTTGGCACTTGTTGGGACATCTACCAAATAAGTTGCCTAAATGTTATACAGTGACCAGAACAAGGTCGGATGGTTGCCGTGAGGTTGCCATACCTGAACGCTACCTCTTTGTACAGGCTTTTGGGGGGATAATAAGGGTTTGGTTTGTCCTTTGAGGTCTCTCCTCCCCACTTTAACCTCACAACACCCTTGTGGTGTAGGAGATCAGGCTGAGAGCAAATGACTAGCTCAAGGTCACCAAGGGTGTATCTTAGCTCAGGCTGGGGTTGAACGCCAATCTGTCAAGTCCTGCTCCAGTTCTCTAACCATTGCACTGAAACAGAGCAGTTCTACATCTTGCTTCCCATCCACCAAGAGTCCTCTCCTTAATGTCTGAGTTTGGGACTAAGGTGGTGAATCGGGACATTAGGTAAGCACAACAGAGCGGAAAAAGCAAGCCCGGGACATTCCGGTAATAACAGCTATGGCATGGGATATAACCAAGTTGCAAAAAAGAACCAACTGGATGGGGTGGAAGCTGTTCTGGGCAGGTGCGAGCTAGCTGTTGGTGGCAGCTGCCTCTAGGTCTGACATGTATGGAGAAGCCAGGACAGTGTAGAAGTGAGACTCCTGGACTGGGACGTGGGCCTCATAAATTTGTTGTGAGGATCAACTGGGGGTGGGGGAGGAGGAAGAGACATGGACTCAAGACTTAAATTCACAGGAGGGACGGCAGGGCATAAAAAGAACTCAGTAGCATGCAAACAAATAGTAAGGCAGGCCAAAACTAGACGGAATGAACTGGGAACACCGGGCCAAAGTTTCCTACACCTTTTAAGAATCTGAGCAAAAATTCAGGGGAATGTGCCATCAATCCCTGCACCGTGAATCCCTGGGGAATTCCTCTAGGCCTCTTTGCTCCTGCCCTTACGTAATGTACTTATTCACTAACCTGGTCCCAAAAGTCAAGTCACCAAAGTAGCTGAGAGATGCTCGCCTAGAAAGGCACTTAATTTCATGAAGCAATTTATGGGGGGGAAAGCAAAACGCAGAGGCAGAAGGAGAGATAAGTTGTTCACTTTGCTCCATGCTACTGGACTGGCTTGCAAATGAAGTGGAGCAGAGAAAATGCC
The DNA here is from genome assembly GCA_037013535.1 of Intellagama lesueurii. Taxonomy (NCBI): domain Eukaryota; kingdom Metazoa; phylum Chordata; class Lepidosauria; order Squamata; family Agamidae; genus Intellagama; species Intellagama lesueurii. The sequence continues at coordinate 20,698,008 of JBAJHW010000012.1, read as the reverse complement.
ACCATTCAAACATGCTCCGTTGCTATTCATTACAGCAAATCCCAGTAAGAAGGGGTTGGAGGAGAGTGCAGGGTGACAACACAGAGAGAGAGAGTCCTGGATAACTATGCCCTGCTCCAAATCTTTCCAAAGGGAGTTCCAGAATCGTCCACCAGCTGTAAGAACATGGGGCCTTAAGCAGAGAAGAGGAGGCTGGCTGATTTTTGTTTTAAAGAGTGCGCCAGAAGTAGTCGTTTAAAGTGGAGGGGGGAAAGGAGCCAGCCAGGACTGCAGGAGGGTTCACCATTAAACAATTTGCATCTCAAAACATTTTTAATCATCTCAAACTTAAAAACAAACAAACAAAAATGACAGAGGACATGAAAATTGCAACAGTGATTCAGTTCAAAACCTCCCAATTTAAAAAAGGTGATCCTAAAGCCCTAAATAGCTTGGGTGCAAGCTGTCTCAAAGACCACATCTCCCATTATGAGCCTGCTCGGGCATTAAGGTCATCCGGAGAGCCCTTTCTCTCGGTCCCACCACCCTCACAGGCGGACTTGGTGGGGACACGGGAGAGGGCCTTCTCTTGCTGCTCCCAGACTCTGGAACTCGCTCCCACTGGAGGCCAGGCTGGCCCATCTTTCCTGAGAGGGGAGGGGGAGGCACCTTTCCTAGGTCCCAGGAAAAACTGGGGGGGGGGGGGGGGAGGAAAGGCCACTGGCCCTTTTGGCTACAGGGTTCTGGGAGTCCTACTTCAAAAGAAACAAAGTTTAAAAATGCTAAGAGCATGCAATTGTCTGAATGAAAAAAAAAAGATGCAACCCATGTAAGTGGAATGGTTAGAGGGAAGTTCAAGTTGCCATTTAGCCATGAACCCACCCACTCCTAAATGATTCTGGCCTGGTCATTCAATCTCTCAGTCTGATCCACCTCACAGGGTCGTTGTGAGGAGGAGGCAGACCATGTGTGTTGCTTTGAGCCTCCTGGAGGACAGGAAGCATCGAACCGTCGCTAGCTGAATAAATAAATACCTTTGCATAGGCAAAGACCTCATTCCCAGAAATAACCATCCATAAACTGCACATGCTTCTAAATTATGTGAACCCGCATGAAAACCCAGCAGTAGCAGGCAAAGATGGAAACGACGTGGAAGTGAGAGGAAGGGTATAAATGCACCCCCACCCTCCACGTTGAAACTTTCTTGGAGCAACGGGAGCAGACCTTTCCCAGAGATTCTGCCCTGAAAACGAAAGGGGGGGGGGGGAGAGAGAGAAAACACCAGCAACGCTGCTTCCCACACCCCCTCTCCCTATTCCCTGCAGGCTTCTCCTCAACCCAGCTCTGCTTCAGCTGAGCCACAGATTCCACTGGAATGTAACACAAATGAAGTCAGACGGGCTTCATGTCAAAGGAGGAAACTGAGCCACATGGGCTAAGTTGACCTGTGAGGGCATACGAACGGCCATTTCTGTTTGCTTCCTCAGTGATAGAGGGGCAGAAGAACCCATGCGGTCACCGCAGAAAGCTAGAATCAGAATTTTATAGAGCCCATTTACATGTATTCAGTTCTACAGAGCTCAGAAAAGTCAGGCACGTCCCAGCCTGGATGCAGAACTTGACTGTCTGATTTGGTATGACCGACTGATTTATGACAGCATGTTTCTAGCCTTCATGATTAGGATATACAGAACTGACAAGACCCCAGATGCAAAAATAAAAGGATACTGCAGTGCTGTGCAGTTTTCTCCTTCCTCTCATGCACAGGAAGGGACATCTCAACCCATATGTGTCTTATTTAACACAAGATAGAAAAAAAAATACTTATGATATATATGCAAGTTTCATCAAGAATCAGTTAAGATGTGCAGTAATTTAAACTGGCTGACAAGTCCTCGTTTTCATGTGTTAGCTCTAGGCTAACACACACACATCCTGCTATGTCCAGCAGGAACCCAACGGTGCAAAAGGCTGAACAAGTTAGACACAAAGGCAAAAAGTGGCCTTGCTTCAGGACAAGGAGTCCATTATCTGGATTCAGAGACCCTGCTCTGCCAGAGAAGCAAAAACCTTTCCTATGTGCTACAAGATCCATCTGCACGAAAGCACAGCGTACAAACGTCATCTCTGATTTGCGGAAAGGCAACCAAGCCAAGTCTTGACATTCTCGAGGGGTTTGGATCGCTTCCCCAGCAGCTCAGGGGCTTAAATGGGGAGGCCGCTGCGGCTGCCAAATTGAGATGGAAAGGCCATTCATCCCGACACCCCTCTTTATGAGAAGCCCAGCATTTCCTGCTTGGTTTGGGGTTGTCAGAAGAACAATAGGGGAGGATGTTTCTCCATCTCTTCCAGCTGGAGGTGCAAGGGTGTTTCCCAAACAGCTAACAGTGGGGTTCTCGTTTCACGCCCTCCCCTCTCCCCGCCGCTTTAGAAACAGGACTGAGGGGCAGACCCTATTCCATTTCAACAGATTGTGAAGATGGTCAAGACACCAAGGCCTGGGAAAAAGGACTGTGAGGAGAGAAGGGGACAAAAAGAGGACTAAAAATCCAGATGCCCCAGAAGGGAGGAGGAGTACCGCTCCCTTTTAGGGTTGTTGTTGCTGTTTTAATGGGATTTGTGCCCCCAAACCAACGATATGTTTCCAAGGCTATTTCAGACAAGGCTTCCATAACATTTCTGGAGGGAAAACCTATCCAGAGTATACCAGATATTAAAGGGGCGGGGTGTATGTGAAAAGGGAAGGAAGCATGAAGGAATCATTGAGTGATGAGCGCATGACAGGCATGTGGAGAGTTCCAGCTTCAGTGCTGGGCACCTGCCGGCAGGACTGGGATAGGTTCCCTCCTGCCCTCAAGTGTGGAATCCTGCTGCTAGATGGACCGAGTGTCCCGAATTTGGTGTAAGAACAAAGGTAGACAACTGGAAGCTCTCCAGATGTTCTGAACTGTTGCTGCAAAACTCCTGGCCCTGGACTATACTTGTTAAGACATCCGGGTTTTCCACTCCTGTGCAAGCGGAGAGGTTTAGTCCAATTTTGGTCTCAGCTAGAGCAAGGCCGCCAAAAACAACAGTACTTTTTAGACAACACTTAAGTCCCACTGACGTCAAGGAGGATGCTTTAGGGGAACTCAAACTGGTCTCTGGTTCTGTATTCTGATCCAGAATAGCCAAATCCAGCTCCCATCCCCATGCCGTTCCACCGGGGAACAGAGTGCACAGCAGACGCTCTTATGTTCTCCCACTCAGCACCTAAAACTCAAAACAACATGGCAGATTTCACATCATCCCAGACACCCAGTTTATGATAAATTCTCCAAGTATATTCTGGAACTACGTAAGCCCCTTCCTCCACACCTCCTGTTCAAATCAATTTTTAGCACTGGCAGAAAAGGAAAAAACCAGCAGCACTCTCAGAAAGTTGGAATATAAAAAGAAACCAAGGGCCAGCTTATGGAAGATTTTTAACGGCAGAACAAATGTGTGGCACACAAGGCGACTGTTCAAGCGGCAGAACCAAGGCCACAAAAGTAATGCCCGACTCCACTGGCAGGAAACATAAAAAACGGCAACCCAAGATGAGAGGATAATGCAGATTCTGGCAAGGTGGCTAGTGTTTTATTCATGAATAACACGGTAAAGATGAAACAAATCATTGGAAGTGTTTTCGCTTTCTGACACACTGCCTAAAGTAGAATAAGCAGACAGAAGAGGTATTGTTGTGCCAAGCAGCTTAAAATCTGAATGCAAGAAATCTTTTTCATTGTCCTGAAATAAAAGACGCCAAGGAACAGCTTCCCGCCTTCCAAACAAGTATAGCCAAATGCTTCACAATGTTTCTCAAACCTTGACCCAGTTCTACAACGACAAAGATATTTACTCAGATCATTACTTGTCATGGCCTGCATCATCACCCACTATCCTCACTAACTTGAATTTTACTGCCAAACCCTGTATAAGCCATGAAATAATTCAGCAAAATCAGCTACTTTTTGAAAATGTGGAATTTAATCCTCACACAGGCATCTGTCCTTCCTTTCCTTCAGGGAACTCAGCAGAGTTATCCCACCTTATGCTCACCAATCATTCTGCAAGGGATCAGGACTGCCCCAAAGTCACCCAAGAGTGGTCAGGACGTGGGACGGGATGCACTGAAGCCAGCCCTTGCCACCCCATGCGCATGCACTTGCCTCCTTACCACCATTGCCATGGCCTTTTGCTTGCCCTCTGGCCCTGGACCCTACCCTCACTTCTGCCCAGAGGTGGCCATGGCTGCTCTTTTGTCTTGTCACTGCTCATGGGCTTAGATCCGGGCCAGGAGACTCTAAAGGTCAACACTAGGGTGGCCACTTACACATCACCAAAAAGGAAAACCTACATCACCTAAAAGGCTAACAGAAGAGGAGACGGGCATGCATAAAACTGTGTATTTCCAGATGCAAAATTTCATTTTTACTTTAAATGGAATTTGCCTGCCTCCCATGCAAGGGAGGAAGCCTGTTTCCCGGTGGCCTGCTAGGACGGCTCACTCTGAATGGGCAACTCCAAGGCCCCTGATCTCCCTCTTTGGTGGTTCTTTCTGTCTAAATCAGACTAGAAACCAGTGGCCTTTCCAACTGAGGACTGTCTTCCCTGAAAGAAGCCCCATTAGTTCACGAGTTAACAAGAGGCTCCTAGCAGGATGTGGGGCTAAGCAATTGTTCAGAGATGCCTCTTTGCCTTGGCAGATAAATGGTCATTCAGAGATGTTTCTAAATATGGGGGTTTCCTTGTAACATCTGTTTTGTGCATAAATCACGGCCAGTTCATCACCGTCAGAGGGAGGGAAGTGAAGGTCTAATTATATCTTACCCTAGATCTCTATAAAGGCGGCTATGTTTTACCCCTCCACCCGTGCCCCCTTTTTTCCTTTCCTTTTTTCTTTTTGGCAAGAGACCACAAAGAAATTAACAGAAAGGTATGACCACCAGGGATTTGCATAGTCCAGAAGAGTTTCTGCCGCCCACCCCCAAAAGAGAAAGACATTTCTGTAACATCTCCCTTTTCCCCCACTCTGCAAGCAGAATCAGTGGAACTTGTGGGGGTCCCTTCCTGCCCCCACAAAATCAGACTTACTGCAAGAATATTCCACAGGGTACAAAACACGGCGTGTCTAGAGGCTATCCCCTAATCTGAACAGGGAAACGGTCAAAAGCTCTGACTGCTCCGATGTAGACTCCGACTGTACCTGTTGAACTCCCAGTCCTACTATTAAAGGCACAGGAGCTCTGTCAATGTAAGTAGGGTGGGGCATGGCAACCTTAGCTGTTGGGACTGATGCAAAGAAAGAAAAATCACAGAAGTTATTTTCCTTGGGGTTTTTTCCCCCCGTAAGATCCCCTCCCCACCTCTTCAAAACTACATGTATACATACCATATTCTTACCCATAAACTTGGGAGCAAGGAGCTGAAAGTAACTAAATCGCTGCTGTTAACCATACTGAATACATAACCAAGTTACATTTCAGTCAGCAGCAACCTAACATTTCACAAACAACTATTGTGGGAACAAGATTACTTTATTGGTGTAATGAATAATAGGTTCACTTAAAAAAATTATTATTTTAATTGCATTTTTAGAAACAGTTTAGCAGACATTTTTCTGCTATTTTCTTCTCGGTCCTCTGATAGTGATGATAGTTGTTTTTAAATTAGCAGAAAACGAGGGCCAAGCTATAGGTGTGTAGCTGGCAAGTTACTTTTAAAGCATTGTAGCCACTAAGCTGCAACCCAAGTACATCTGAAAACACTCTGGCAAACTAAAGAGAGAGAGAGAGAGAGACAGAATTTTTAAGCCAACTAGGAGAATTAATTCATGTTCACAAAAGTGAGTTTTTCCCAGCCCTGCTGACTCCTCTTTGTTGCAGGTCCTGCATGCTTTATTTTCTGTACAACCTGACGGAATTACTTATCCCTCAATGGAAGGAGAGAGAGGCTCACAAGATGGGGGACGGGAGGGTGGTGTGGGGGGGGGGGAGAGGAAGCCGTCTTTAGTCCATGTTTCATGGTCGTACTGCAGAAGAGAGTTTTCACTTCCCATTATTAGCCACCAATGTGGGAAGAGAGGTCTTTCTGGTCAGCAGAGAGGCCTTGGGAGTCTGTGGGAAGCCCACCACCTCAGATCTTGCCTTAGGGCAACTGCTGGGTTGTGGCTGTTTTTTTTTTTTTTTTTCCCTCAGGCATTTAAAAGTTTGGACAACAACACTTAACTCTTCTTCCACCATGACCCCCTTCTGGTTCACCCTCTCTCCCAATTTTGTTTAGAAATGCTGGATGCCTGCCTAATTGAGTCTTTAACTTCTCATTTTCCCAGCGACACACATAAAAAGTGCTCTCCTCTGCTCCCCACCCCCCACCCCAAAGGCTTTAAGGCTTTTACAGCTTAAGGACAATTTAAGACACCCCAGCCCTCCTCTTTCAACCCCCTCCCCCAAAAGGCACACCCCACCGCCTCCTATCTAAAAAGCACAGACAGGATGTTGGAAAACAAATCTTGGAAAAGAACAATAATTTGGGGATGGGGGGGAGAGAGAGAGAGAGACAGGAAAGGAAATCACTTAGAGACCATTCATTTCTGCAGCTGCAGTAAAAATAGCAGCAGTTAAGATGGAGAATTGAAAGCAGAAGTTGTCTGGAGGCACTTTTATGAACAGCCACTTGCCTGGTCACCCATGGCGAGTTGAGAACCACCCCTGGGTGAGCAAGCACAGGCTTTTGGTAACTTTTTTTCAGGACTGCAGAGAAGAACAAATGCTCTTTGAGCTAGCCACTATCGGTGGACTTCTTTCCAAAGCAGGTTTAGGCAAGGTGGGTGACAGCCATGCTTTGCAGGGGCAGGAGTAGCGCTTGCAGCCTTAGGCCACCTGCAATGTCCGACAAGCAGCTGCCAATCCAAGCTGACGATACTAACCTCGTACATCGTTCAACCTCAGAAAAGGGAAGTTCCTATAATCTAACAGACAGAAAGCTGTATTGGGAAAGAGCAACAGTATGAAAAAGTCATTCCTCCCAACAGTGGATATAAGAGGCAAGCATTCCTTTCAGAAAGATGTTCTGCCTCCAGTACAGGATCCAGCCCATTTTGATTCTGCTGTTTGACCTACTCCTAGATACACGTTTTATTTACGCAACTTCAATTTGCATTACCCTAACTCAAGCTTTTAGGGGATCAGAGCAACCTGGCAAAGCTCAACGTAGCAGGGACTGACGCACCAAAGTGCCAGCAAAGGAGCTGATGAAGTGCCACCGACGGGATCTAAACACAGAGGATTTGGCTGCTGTGGCTTCCATTTATTAAGAGCTTCCTCCTGGAATGAGGAAATGGACAAAAAGAAGAGCAGCATGCTTCTGCGTCAAAAATGGACCCATGTAACCATGGACAACCCAACCACTCTAGCCCACAAGTGAATGTCATTTTACCCAAAGCAACTGTAACACTCACTGAGCTGATCTGCTTAGACAAATCACCCAATGAATATTCCGTGGTTCTATACCTGTACTCCATGCTCCTAAAACCCCAGGCTTTTTAAAAAAGGCCCCTCTAGTTTTTCGGGAGGTGGCATATTAGAGTTGATCCCCATGCTCCTATTATTATTATTATTATTATTATTATTATTATTATTATTATTATTATTATTATTATTATTATTATTATTATTATTATTATTATTATTATTATTATTATTATTATTATTATTATTATTAATTTCATTTATACCCCACCTATCTGGTCTTGCGACCACTCTATGTACAGGACTTACTTTTTTTTACCCCCAAAAATGTTTTGTTATATTAAGGAATGCTCGGTTCTCTGCCCCACTCCTCTTTTAAGTTTACAGGTCCCTAACTGTAGGAAGTCGGTGTGCCGCTCTTACAGCCCTTTTAAAAGGTACCAGAGAAGGGACAGCAGATAGAAAGACTTACTTCTGATAATGAGATGTTACCGATCCTACTTAATGGGCGAGGGGGGTGGAGAGAAGAAAGGAGAAAGGGATGGTTGGAATTAACAGCACATTTTAAGCCAACAAAAGTGGAACGCACAAAAAAACTATTGTTCATGGGAAGGACGCAAAGAAAAGAAAAAAGATCAAAGCCATTCTTGAAGTGGGGGCTGGCTTAGATAAAGGGTGTGGATTTGTGTCTCTGATCCCAATCTTTATTAAGCAAAGGAACTTCTGATGATGATGATGAACCGATTACTTAGAAGAAGCCTTGAAAGGACTTGCTGTGGTTTGGAAGACACAGAGGCCACTTGTGTGTATTGCAAAAGATTGGGGTTTGGAAAAAAAAGGAACACAGAGGATTTTGGTCACAGCACCTGCTGTTCTGTTTTTTAACAGAAGCAAGTGTGCCATTTTGAATGCCCACGGGGGTGGGTGGGTTAAGGAGTACAATCTTCATTGTAGCAGAGATGGACAAGCGGGGCAAAGAGACAAAAATATTGTATCCTGCTCAAGCATCTCAGCCTTAAAGCAGATAAATCTCTCAAGCCTTCCCAGATCAGACTACGTACTGAATCAACACACATAAGTTTGCACAATGATTGTAATTTTAGCCTTTTTGTTTCTTTCCCTTTTAAAATGATGTCAACTGGGCTGTGGGTGGTGGGGACAGGATCCTAGGTAAACTGAGAATCAAAAGTATGAAAAATCTGGAAGCTCATAAGAGGATTCAACTTGCAACGAATTATTAAACGGCTTGTTCTTTCAAGCATGTTTTTTCCCCATCTTCAAAGGGGAAGGTAAAAATAAAATAAAATAACTGAACAACTCAAAACTGTTGGCTCAAAACTCTCCGAGAGTGGCTGAGATGCAATGCAAGATCATTTAGAATAGCAGAATCCAAAGTTAAAAACATCATAATGACGTCCAACTTCCAGTACGAGATGAGTATCAAGAGGAAGATTAAACAAATAAAAGTAATCAGCTACTTAATGAAACCTACTTCCTTCCGCTGGATTAATGTAAACATGGCAGTGCAGAAACTGATGCTACATAAACCCATATGCTCTCTTCTAGTTAAGGTTTCCCGTTGCCTAGCTTTCACCAAGCTCTTCCCCTACACCTCCGTAACCTCGGTGACCCTGCCAGACCTTGGTTTTCCAAATCAATCTCTGCCTTCCTTCTATTTATACCGGTGTCTAAGTGTCTGTTCACTTTCTTAATTCTGGCCAGAAAGAAGCTGAGCCAGTTCACTTCCCTCCCACCCAGCTCCTACACGTCCCTGTTGCCCTTCTGGCCTGGCCCCAGTCTTCATGCAGCTGGCAGCAAGCCAATGTAAAGGATCACACTTCCGTGCCGAGTACAACAATCCAAGGGAATAGATTATTTAGCCTGAGGAAATGGTTGACTTCTGCGAATAAAAGCATCAAATCAGAATTTTGTCTTTCTGTACTGGCACAACCATTATTTTGTTGGACTGCATGAAATGTTTTCTTTCCTGTACTTTAGGTGTTAAAGTGAATTTGCTTTTTTAAAAAAATAACTGCACATCAGCTTTGTAATAATGCTGCACTGGATAATCTGAAAACATCACACTAAACCTGGTGGTACTGCTGGATAGCTCAGTAGTTTAGGCCTCTGGCTGCGGAGCCAGGGGTTGGGAGCTCAATTCCCCTCTGTGCCTCCCTGACAGGGGTTGGACTCCATGATCATAGAGTCCCTTCCATTTCTGCATTTCTAAGATGATGATGGTGGTGGTTGAGTATATTAGGTATTTGTTACTCTCTCTTTCTATGAAGGCAAGCCCAATTTCAGCCAAAGGTGCCTAGAGGACAGGTGGACACCCACGTTGGTTAGGGGAGAAGACCACATGTGTTCTTGGACACTACTGTTTCATAAGTCTATCAACACGCTGGTATATGTCCAGAGAAGAGTGAACAAAATGATTTTTTTAAAAATTGAGAGCCAGGCCCTGTGAAAAACAGTTGAAGGAGTTGGGTTACGTTTAGCCTGAAGAGGAGATGGAAGAGATGTCTTCAGCTATCTGAAGGGTGGCCACTCAGAAAGTGGAGAAGACTTGGTTTCGTCATTCTAGAGGGTAGGACCCAAACCGGTGGATTCGAATGGCAGGAAAGGAGATTCTGACTAAGCATTAGGAAGAACTTTCTTACAGTAAGCATTGTTTGACAGTGCAACCGACTGCCTTGGTTGGAGGTTTTTAAGCAGAGGTTCTTGAAAAATAATTGAGATGTGGATTGGACTAGATGACCCTTAAGTTCCCTTTTGAATATATAAAGAAAAGATGGGGGCTGAACACTGATTTTTTCTAAAGCAACAGCAAAGGCTTAATGGGGGAGAAATGCAAACATGGAGGAGGAATAACCCATGTACTCCTACACTCCCCAAATCTTTTACAGACTGCTTTCCCAGGAAGAATATTTTTTTTCCTCCTTTAAAAAAAGAGACCAAGATAAACCATCCACCATCTTTCCTTGTTCCTCCTCCTCTCTCCCAGCAATTAATCGGAAGTGGCCAATTCCCAGCTGTTCCTCTATCCCATGTGTGGAAAAAAGAGCCTCGCTGTTGCCGCAGGCCTCCTTGACATCATCCAGCCTTTTTTTACGCAGGTTTGCAAAACAGCTATGAAAAATGAGCCACCGCTGCTGAAAGGCCTAAATCGCCGTGGCTGCTTACCATGGGAACACAATTCTGGGCAGCGTTACAGGACACCCGTTTCACTCTCCCACCCCCTGCAGCAACCACAGCTGTAGAAAACTGGAGCTGGAAAAGTTGTCTTTTTTTCATTCTATCTTTCTTTTTTAAATCAGACTCTTCTGTATTTCCTCAGGAGCAAAATCAAAAGGCAAGGAGCACACCCATCTGAACAAGCGTCTCACACCTGAGGTTTCGGCCAAAAGCATGTCTGGCAAATCTTCACAGAATATATTTCGCTTCAAGTATTAAAAAGGAGAAGAAAGAAAATATGGCAAGAGAGTGTAAAAGAGGCAGGACGGCAGAGTTCATTTTGCTAAAAAAAAAAATGCCTTGTCACTGGAAATCTGTATTGCTGAGAATGCACCCGTTCTCCTCTAATTTCAGAAGCTAAGTAGGAATGGCAGACCACTTGGGATTATTTTTATAATTATTTTATCTGATGCATTTATATGCCTCCCCCCCCCTTAACTCAAGATGTCCTTTACGGCTCATACTTTTTTCTTTTGACCAACAAGCCTGTAAGGTGGGTCAGGCTGAAAGAGAACGCGGCTGGCCCAAAATGACTCTTGTGAATTCAGCCAAAATGATTAGTTCAGACAGGCTCGCCAACCTGAATCTCCAAGATCCCGGTTCAACACCTCAACCCACACTGGCTTTCTGGATGCCAGAGGTCTCCGGGCAGGGCAAGGGGAGCATCCTTCCTGAAGAGCCATGACTGCCAGTGAGAGTTTGGAACACAGGACCAGGTATGCCATGAGTACGGCTCAGCAGAAGGCGGCTTCCGTGGTTACATGCCTACGTGGGTATTAAGGGTGAGTAAGTAATCTGGACCAGAACTTAGCAAATCCAGGTCTAGTCCCCACTCAGCCCTCAAACGTCCTGGGTTACAACTGTGGGATATAAACCATACAAACGAGCAGGCATTTCGAAGACTGTTTGAAGTGCAGGATGCATCCGTGCAAGCTGGAAAAGGTGCAAAGAGGAGCAACCAATGGGATGTTTCAATTATTTTTTCTACCATGCCTAAATTGTTAAAAAATATATCAATCTCGTGGGCCACCTGGGACTGTAAGAAATCTCCTGGCACGGCTAGGAAAGATTCCTGCCTAAAGCTCTGACGAGCAGCAGCTGCCAGTCAGAATTGACGACACTGGGCTGGATGGACCAAGGGTCTGATTTAGTCGAAATCTGCTTTCTGCTTTCTGCTTTTCCCAGGAAAGCCTGCTTCTCTGCTGCTACCAGCCGGCCTTTCTTCTGGTAGCTGTGGCCTGCGAGCAGTCAGTTTCCCCCCAGAGCCTGCAATAAAAATGCACAGCTGGAGCAGAAGCCAGGAACTGGCACGATGGGAAGATTCGGTGGCTATTAAGCAAGAGCTGGGTGGGCGCCACTCTCCGCGCATTCCAGGCAGAGGCCAACATTTTCATTAGCTGCCCCCCTCCCCGCCTGTCCAGGAGCAGATGTGACCTCTGTAATGGGACGATGGCCCCAGGAGGTCAGTTCCTTAAGGGCGTCTCAGCCAAGTTGCTCAGATCTCTGTGCATAGCTTTAGAAAGGCAAGAAGAGGAAGCATTTCAAAACCCCTTGTGTAAAGCCCTACATGGAAACCAGACAGAGTGGATCTTGCAGCTTTTTGAAGCTTCTCCCTGTTGCCAAGCTGGTAAAATACCAGAACCAAACAGACGGGTGGTGGAACTCCCGGACAAGAGAGTCTGGGCTGGGTCGCTTGTTCGTTGTTCTTCTGACAAGACGCAAACATCTTATTCACGGAGAGTTTGCATCAACTGACTGCTGAGGGACGAGTTTTAAGCAGATTGATGCTGCACTTTCAAAAAATTTTAGTTTGTGTTTTAAGACTCAAGCTTTTTGCCTGTTTTTATTTGTACCCGTTTAAGCCTTGCTGTGAGTTGCCTTGTGTCCTAGTTCTGGGACAATTAATTAGGTAAATAAATAAACATCTAGTTAATACTCAGGGGGCTCAAATGATTCGAGCCAGATGGCTTTGTGGTGGAGAACCTGGGAGGTCTCGGGTCCAGGCACTAACCAGCTTCCCCTCTCTCCCACGGGCATCTCTGCCTTCACCTCTTGCATGCTCAGATTTTGCAACCCTCCCTCTCACAACACAGGTTCTGGAGACTCCTCCTGAAACGCCTGAAGGAAATTCAATTTGCAAGTGTGTTTAGTAAAAAAAAAAAAAAGACTTGTCACACTGTTAAGATGAGCTGATTCGGTTTAGTGTGAACTTCTGTGGACTACAATCCATTTCAATCAGAGTAACCTCTTTGAAAACTGGTTCAAGTCTGCAAGCAAATAATGGAGGAAAGGTGAGATTTTATACAGTGGACTCAGCCTCGCCACCCTCTAATGACCCAAAATGGACCAACAGTCATGATGTCAGTTACAGGAAACTTGAGTCCAAATACCAAGAAACCACTAGGCACATCAAGGCTACCTTAGTTTTGCTTTCTCATCAGTAGATGGAGGGAACCGTAAAAAGATGCAGTACAGACTAGCCAGTCTGCCATTTCCATCTTCTGCTTTGTCCATTTGGGGTAAATAAGAAGTTATGTTGATGCCACCCTTCCTCTCATAGGATCACACACGTACACAGAGTCTAGAGCTACAAGCTAGAGACCCAAAAACCACCAACCAGGATGAGAGAGTTCTTCCAACTTCCTCTGTTAGCTAATAAAACTACCCGCATCTAGGGGTTGCTAGTGATCCCCTCCCCATCTCATTTGGCCTCAATTACTAACTTAATTTGCTCACTGGTTTCATGGCAAGGTCAGGCGCTCAAAAGCAGTTACTTCCTCTGCAAATAAGTATCTCCTGAAGCTGGACAGGAAACTTTCCTTCACAAGGACAACAAGCAGATTTTTCTCTGCCTCCAAGGTGGGGTCCCATTTCCGGAGGGAGAGGATGGAGGGTGGGGGCAGGGGAACAACAGACGCTGACTCTGTTCTAACACATAATGCAACACTGGTCCAGCATGCACACACCATGGTTAGCAACATGTACCTCCTGCCAGGTAGTCAAGGAATGAAAGCTCAAGAACAGCTAAAGACCAAAGTTATCTATCAACAAAGGATAAGACAGGCAGGTAGGTGTTAAGTTGTGTACTGTGTATTGGGAAGTTCACTGAAAACAAGACTGAAGTTTACTGATTGGAAAATGAGGCAATTAACTCTACTCAGAATGCATATGGGTAAAAAGCACCCACTTTTGAAAGAGCAATGGGAGTAACATTTCCAAATAACTTTTACTATGTGCAGGTTTTTAAAGTAGCCAAGTGTGATTTTTTTTAAAAAGCACCACCTCCCCATCATGTTTGAAAATAACACCCATGCAGTGATTAAAAGGTGTTTGCTTAAATCAGTCTAAACAATTCTGCAACATCTGCATTAATGTCTGTGCATTATCAATAAACCTGTATCCATTGTTCAAAGCATTACCTAATGGTTGCCTTTGCTATATAAATCGTACCACAATGCAGAGGCAAGATTCAAACCACACACCTCACGATCCAAAGGAGTGTACTAGCTCCTAAAATAAGGATTTACATCTTGACTTTCAGTAGTATGTTCTTGAACAATTATAAAAACAAACTTACAACAGAAATCCCCACTTTTTCTCTCTAGCACACATGTACACAGATCTCTGCTGGACACTGCTCAACTGCAAAATCTAAATGACCGCGACAACACATTTCAACTATGTCCTGTTCATTCCTCTGAAGAGAGGAGGGCAGCCAGAACTCTACATCAAAACACACTAACTGCAGATGTCTGTCATCGCAGAGTTTCTGCTCAAATACAATGAAACCAATATCAACAGGCAAAAGACAAACCAAACACTCACTTATTGTGCAAAAGCATGTACAAACAGCTGTGTTTTAATTAACTGGCAGCTCAAAGACAACAGTGGGGGGGGGGGACGGACAACTGGATTCTCAAACAGAATAACCAATATAACACAGCAGGTGATGCAAGTAGCTACGGGGGTTCAAGTCTGATCCTGTCAAGACCTCTCTGCTCTTTGAGGGGAATTCAGGGATGCTGCCAGAGGGACGAAGACGGGAAAGGCAAAAGGTTCCAGGAGGAAATGGCTGGGAAGAGACACTGTGGAAGGTAAAACAAGAAACCTAACCACCTTTAGACATGGATGTTTGCCACCTACAGCTATTTTAGGTACTCTGGAGACCATAAAGCTCTCTATAAGGCTAACAATCTGATTTTAAAAGATGATGGAAGCCTTTCAACTTTCTCTCTCCCACCACTTTACAAGACTTTCCCAACAAGAGATGCCAACGTGGGCAGGAAGGGGGAGTCCTCCTTAGTGGACCATCCCACTCACTGCAAGGTCTGGACTGTTGGCCTTTGAAAGAGCAGAGAGCTCCACCCTGCACCTGCCAAGTCCGATCCAGAACTACAGCCTTGTTGTTGCATTGTATTATGTTTCATTATGTTGTCTTTGTTTTTATATCAGTATTGATGTTTTGATTAGTGGGCAGGGTTAGATGTTTTGCTTATTGTTTTGTTTTATGTTGTAAATCGCCCAGAGTAGCCATTGGTTAGATGGATGGTATATAAATCAAATCAATCTGATTTATATGCCGCCCATCTAACCAAATGTATTCAAATAAAATAAATTGTGCCTCACTGTTGTTGCCCTGAAGTCCGCCACCACTGCCAGTCAGACTTTGCAGCTGCGCAGTCCATCAAGACAGGAGAACAGTCATGTAGCCCCTAAAATATCTGTACAGCACCTACCTCAAAGACCCCTTCGGGCATTTTTTTTCCCAGCCCCTTCTGTCCAACGTAACCTGAAGGCATGGCTTGGCAGTGAGGTCCACACTTACCAGCCGCTCACCACATTAATGGGGCAAAAGTCGGAGGGCACAGAAGGAGCAGATGTGGCCACTCTGATATCATCACGTCTCTCATAAAACAACATCTAAGCTGACTGATTGGAAAGCAAAGCAAAGCAAGTCAATTAAGAATGCACCTGAGTAAAAAGAACACAACTTGAAAGAGCAATGGGAGTAACTTTTTCCAAGTGGCGCTTGCTATCTACATGTTTTTAAAGGATCAGAGTGTGATTTTTAAAACCACCACCCTGTTATGTTTGAAAATAACAACAATGCGTGTGTGTTGAGAGAAAACAGAGAACCTGTGTTGATAGAATACATGTCCCCAAATGTTCCAATGCTGTTGCCGGGTCTGTTGCTAACTTTCACAGCGTATCTACTTTCAAATCAGAACAGCTAAGCAAGAAGACAGTCCTGTGCTTTTTTGACCTCTGCCAAACATCTATATTTGGGGTTTTCTTTCTTTTTTTCAAGAACATTCGCTATTGCGCCCTTTCAGAACCCCTGGTTCATATGCTAAAATGCTCTTCAGAGACTCTCCTTTGGATCCCACGGGATCCAAAGTGAGAAGGGATGAAAACGAGAGAGAACAAGATGGAGGTCTCCCAAAACAGACTGCACTCACTTCCCTATTCTGGACCCTTTTCAGCATGAGGTAAAAACCTTTATAATTTTTGTAGGCATTTCCAATAGTTCCTGAGAACGCCTCTGCTCGGATGGTTTCAAGGACCTTTATTGGCCATTTCTATTTGTTCCTAGTGTTTTATATATTGACTTATAAAAACTGACTTTGTTTTCATTTTACATGTCGAAAAGTGAACCTAGGAACTCATTTTGTTTCTTAAGGGAAAAATATTTCTGAAGACCAAAACATCGCTCTCTCGCCCTCCCATGAGATGGTTTTTGAAATGCAAGTCTAGGTTGATAGACGTTGGAAGCACACACACACCCCAAAATCCATCTCTCTACATTTTTTTATTCTTTTTCTCCACCCAGGCCAAAACCAAAGCTGAATTCTGTGAGTAGGGCAGAACCACAAAAATGTGTAAGAGTCGCTGTGATAGTCACAACTGTTGCAACTCACAAATTCTGCTTTGTTTCAAAGTCTGGTAATTATACCAGCTTTTTGCACTTCTCCTGAAAGTGGAGTAAAAGTTTTTTAAAGCACGACTATTTTCCTAGCACAGGTGAGTGGTAGGTGGACACAGAGTCTAGTTCTCAATGAAGTTTGGAAAAGGGTTTTTTCCCTACGTCTCCCAGAATCCTCCAGCTACCATGTTCCCTGATCATGCTATCTGGGCAGTTCTGGAAGCGGTTGTTGAAAAAAAATAATTTACCCAAACAGTGGTTTCCAGAGGTGCCAGACTGCAGATGGGGACTTTAAGTTCTATTTCAGCTTCTTAAACGCTTTTCAGCTTTTGAATCTTCTATCCTCCCACGGATGCTTCTTCTGGAACATTCAGCAACTACCCAGAAGGATCTGTGGAGCAATCTCAGGCATGATCTGGCCTCTGCTATAAATCTCTCCCCCCCCCACCCCCATCCCAGCACATCCTGACGCAAACCACGGCTGCCTGATCATCCATCTCCTTCTAGAACTATCGGCAGAGACCTTCAGAGGAACGTCATCTTTTGGGGCAGGCAAGAGCAACTTTAAACCGCGGATGGGAGATGAAAAGATCTCTCTGTTCTACAGAGCGAGAGTGCGTGGCAAGCAGGTCAATCTAGGATTGTTACTTCTGTAAACACAATTCCCTTCAGGTCAAAATAAGGACACTCAGCTGCCCAGAGAATGGCCTTAGCCCCATCCCCATCTCAACATCCCATCCACCGTTCCATCAAAGAACCAGGAGGCAAAAAGAAGGATGCCGCTACATTTAGAGGCATTTGGTTATTACATCTACCATTTATGGCAAGTTGATGAGCAGGTGTACACGGGGGATTTGGAGATACCTTGAGTGCCCAAGTGTACTAGAAGCATGCCCCCAAGTCGCAGGTGGATAATCTGTTGCAGGAAGGGTTGATGGGACTTGGAGGACAGCATGGGGATGCAGAGAGACTGAATTCTTGGTAGTCGTTATAAAAAAACAACCCTGCATCCTACCAAATCCTTTCCCCAACATCCTGAAGACAGAGAGACAGAAAGAAAACTGAGACGCTTGGCTTCTGCACCCAGACAGGAGGGCCACCAGACACAATTCCACCTCAACAGTAAAATCGGCTTCAGATGTTTTAGACAGAAGCAGTTTGCTAGAACTGGTGTGGTTCTGGGACATGCCTCTTGTCCATTCTGCTTGCACACTGTTTTTATAACAATATATTGCCGGATCCAAAAGAAGCAGGTGAGCATCACACTGGATGATGTGATGACGTGCAGCAGAGCAGCCAAACCAGCTCCCAGTTGCTTATCAAGAGCAACAAGAAAGATGCCCTCCCACCCCCAAATCCTGGCCATTAACTGAATGCATTGGAATACAAAATTTGCAGTGATTCAGAGGCAGATTTGCAAAGGAAGATCATCCTAGTTGAAGATACTGATCCCTCCACCACTTCACATTTGCGTCCACCCCATCTCAAGCTATGACTTGACACTTTGCTCTTGTTAATGGCCCTTGGCACTAGAGAACAGAAGCACGAGGTCCCCACGCTCCCGCACTAGAAGCCACCACAACAGTTAATGCCTGAACTCCCCTTCTGGTCCTCGAGTTCTCCCATTTCACAGTTCAGAAAACTCCGGCTAAAGCTCTCATTATCCATCTCAGCTTCACTGACCATGCTGGTCTGCATGTTGGCAAGCCAGCCCAGAAATGAGTGGAAACCAAAGCCAGGCGTGAATTTGCATGGCCTTTATTCCTTACTTGCAGGGCCTCTTCCCTGCCTGAATTCCTGCCCGTGTGGGGAAAGCAGGTGGGGACAGAGCGGCTCTCATCCAGTTCCTTTCAGATGACATGCAGGGCTGTTTTCCCAGCACTGCAAAGCCAGAGCTCCCATGACGAGTGAGTAGTTCCATCCAGCTTAGTTCATAAATCAAGTTTATTTCCAAGCAGATGTCAACTCGACCCCACGGATTCAGAGGTGCACCTTTTCCATTCATGAGACAGGAGGGAGACAGCTCACAAGAGCAGGATGGCCGTTAAGACAAGCATTTGCTTCCTTTCCAGGAGAAAAACTTGGGCAAACTGACTAATAGTTGTTGTTGTTTTTAATCGGAAAGAGATCCTTTTTATCATATATTCCTTATTATGAACATTTTGTGCTTATTTCCATCCTCTCTCTCACATCTCCATGAAGTAAAGGTGAGGAATGTAGAATACTGTCGAACTAAACTCTCGTAATTCATCTATGCAGGATATCAATGGGGGCTGTCCAAGAACAGCCAGATGGTCACTCATTTAGCAGGACCTAAAGTCTAACTGACACTCATAGGTTAACCTGCATCTAACCGGTATGACTTCCGGCGGCAGGTGGGCACGTGCAGGAGAGGATGCTCCTTCCACTCAAAAAACAAACAAAAAACCAATTTCCCCCACAGACCTCTAGAAGGTATTGGCAAATAAAGACCTTCCAGAGAACTAGACCAGATACCTACAAAGAGGTCTAAAACCTGACAGCCCCTAACTAAACAAGAAACATAAAAAGTGCTAACAAGAAAAATGCAGTTTTTAAAGCCCACAGGAAAAAATATATTGGTCTTTAAAACAAGAAATCGCACGGATTCTCTTTCAGCACAGCAGTACATCAAATTGAGGATGACGCCTTCTGTAGGGAAAGCATCTTAGCTCTGGAACTCAAGAGCCAGTTCCAGCAACGTGGGCCTCCCGCTTGGTTCCCAGCCGGCTTCTCGGCCGTCCGCATTCCAGCCCTGCAACTGGTTAGCAACAGACCCCCTTTCCTCGCCAACCGACCGATTTCCTGCCATCTCCCTCTCTCTTAGGCCTTCCATGCAATTCCTCTTTCCCTTCCTCCTCCTCCTCAACCCTTATGAGCTGTCTTCCTTATTGTCACTTCAGGAAATATTATCCCAGTGAAAGCGGCCAGGTTGCCAGGAAACGGAACAGAGAAATTTACGGCCTCCAGCGCTTGATGATTAAGAGGATTTGGATGAAGTTCCATCCGTAACACAAAGCCTTGCCGGTTTTGCAAATTCATGGGTTCATTTTCACAAGGAGCCAGAAAAGCAGCTCCTTATTCTCTCCCAGAGGGGTGTGTTGTATGGGGCGGTGGGGGGAGGACTCTTAGAACAGCAAAGAAGTCAGAGGGAAGACATTCCCAATAAGCAAAGAGATTTTCTTTTGCTATGGCTGCAGCTTTGTAAATAAGTTACTAGGTCCTGTGTGAGTTAGTAGCTTGCCTTTCCACAATTTAATAAGGTAAATCATTTGCAGAGCAGCAACACAGCTGAGAGAAGAACAATATCTTCCCTCTGCAACAGCTCTTTCCTCTGGTCAGTATCATGTCATTTAATCCATGTTTTCCACCTCATAGGTCTGAAGGAGTGGGCTAAGAAGATCCACAAAAACTTACATTAAAATATAATAGTTAGTCTTTCAGGAGCCACAGTGCTTTTCTCTTTTTTTTCCTTTTGTTTTTGATAGATCATTTCCTGGAGCCCTTCAGGGTTTATAGTCAGAGCTCTGGAAAAGTTCCCCTTTTGGATAACAGATCCTCAGAATCCCACAGGCTGGCTGGAGAGTTCTGGGGGTTGTAGTCCTAAGCAGTAACATGCCCAAGCGACAGAACTGGAGATGGACCCTCTCTAGACCGAAGCCTTGCAGCTGAGCCTGATTGGCAGGCATTACCCTGAGTTCAATCCCTAGAGAGTTTCCAAGGTAGGGCTAGGAAATGATCCTGTTTCCTGTGTTCCTCAGGCTGCCCAAGAAGGACACAGGCACCCGCTTCAGTGAATCAAGCACAGAAAGCCCTTAGCCTCCTGTCCTGACAACAGGGACTTGTACCCAGGAAGAATCAATGACGGACTTGATCGCTCCCTCCTTTTGAAGCTGAGCAAACCAGTTCGTACAGACTAGACCCTGTTTCCAGCGCAGAGGGAAGGGGAACAGGCAGCACGGCTCAGAGGATGGGCAACCACACTGGCCTCTCTTTTTTTTTTTTTTTTTTTTGCCCTGCTCTGGGCATCACAAGGAGAAATGCCCAGTCCTCAGCAAAACAGCCAAGGACAGCCACTGCAATCAGAACCAAAATAACCAACTGTCAGGTAGAAAAAGAGAAAGGAAAATTGAGGTTGACAGGTAAAAACTAGGGAATCGGAGAAGGTCATTCATTTTACCTCTTAATTCTGTGAGAAACCATATGATTTAAGGCAGCCCTTCTCAATGGGGGCCATATGGCCCCTTTGGGGCCCCTGGCCCATTTGAAGGGGGCCACAGACTAGAAACAATTCTTCACACATCACCTTATAAGGTTCGTTATGCAATGTATACAATCCTGATTTGCCCTATATTTCTTTCATATTGTGTTTATCGTGGCCAAAAAAATGGCTGAGAATGGCTGATTTAAGGTATACCTCACGATGGAACTCGGACAGCTATTCCTCTCCTTGGTAGTCATGTTTTTCCTGACTTTCTAGGGGCTTGCACACAATGTTCTGTTCTCCTTGAGGAGAGATCCTCCCCAGAGCCAACTCTGAACAAAATGGAGGCAGGTTCTGAAGGAGAGACATCTAAGAGAATCCAAGCCCAGAACAGGACTGCTTTGGGTTGTTCAGTCCTTATTCCACTGGCAGAAAATTCACTGAATCACCAAGAACCATGAGGCAGAGGCACCAGGGTTACTCAAAAGCCTGCGTGACGCCTACCAAGCTCTAAAGCAGGAACAGGCAGCTGTGGCTTTCTAAAGTCGTTGGACTACATCTCTCATCATCCCTCACCCTTGATTACGCTGGCTAGGGCTGATGAGTCCAGGAGGTCAACAATGCCTTGAGAGCCCACCCTTGCCCTAAAACCAGTACACAACTCTATTTTTTTCACACAACATGTTTCTTGGTGGATGCAGTCGTGTCTCCCGAGAACAAGGCTGGATTGGGCCAACTCACAATTTAAAAACATGGCCACCACACGTGAACCTACTTAGCACACACACCTTGTTTTATAATCTCCTATGACCCACGTGTTGTTGTCTGCTGCACAGACCATAGAAGAAGTCTCTGGAGATGTCAAGGTCCCAACTCTAGTATCCAAAGTTCTTGTCTGGTATTGCCAGCATCAAAACAAAACACAAACAAACAAAAACCCCACTATGTACGTTCCCATGATGAGAATGGACAAGAATCAAGTAATACTCTTTCTCAGTTATTGTTATTAATAAACTGAAGTCAATGCAATGCTGGTACGTCAAGCAGACATACAAACATCGTGAACAGAAACAGGAAAAGGTGTGAAAAACACAGCAAATCAGACAAGCATGGTGGGCAATCCATAAGGTGACGGCCATGTTTAATTTTGAGAGCTCTCTGAGCTTCTTTTCTTTGTGCAGAACATAGTTCAGAAATCAGCTTTCAGAGCAGTGGGAGGAAGCAATGCAATCACATTGCCGTGATAATGGAGATACTTCTCTTGGCCCTCAACAAAACAGGAAGCCAGGAGGAAACTGGACAGGAAGTGGGAAGATGAAAGGTCCTTCGGCAGTTACTTAAGGGCAAGCAAGCCAAGGCTGAGAAGGTCAGAGGCTGAGGGTATTGCAGAGTGAACCAGGTGAGATCTCAAGACAGAAGCCGTAACAGCACCATGTCAGAGAGGTATACGTCGTATATGATGACTTACGGATGCATAGTTAATCGCAAGGGGAGGCAGCAGTTAAGCCTGGGAAGCTAGCATAATCTGGAGATGCAGACTAATGATATGGCAGTTTAAATTAAATGCAAGGCTTATATTTGTACTGCAACAGAGAGTGAAATCCTGTCCAAAACCTTGCCACTTGAGGCTTCTCCCCAAAACCGCACAAGAGATTTTAATTTTTAGTGTTCCTAAAGAAAAACATACATACTGCCTCTGACTGTACACACTCTGAAAACAGAGCTTCAGGGGTGGTGGTGATGATGGGAAGGAGAAACCTGTCCAGCTGCTCTTAAAGGACAAAGGTGCCCTCTCAAGCAAGGAGTCTCCTTACAGTCACCTGTAAATATAGAAGAACCAAGCAGAAGGGGACTCATCCTGCCACCCCCATCTCGTACACAGAGTAGAACTGTTGGTGGCAGAAGAAAGTAACATTAACTCTGGTTGTAGAATGGTCCATGTTTCAGTCCGTCCTTCAAACATGGTATCTACTCTCTGAGGAACACAAAAAGGAATGAGCCACGTACACCTCTGAGCACGCCCAGTGTTCATGAAAAATAGCAACTTACAATCAACTAGAGAGTGGAAATGTTTGCTTTTTTGGTGGTGGTGGGGGTATTGCAGCCTCCAGAATACTCCAGGCAGTAGAACCCTCAGGTTCTCCACACTGGGCCATCCTTCAAGGCTTCTCACCCAACCACCTTGCCCTCTCCGTCACAGCAACAACCAGAACTTAGAAATAATAAGTTACCAGCAATCTAATTTTCTGTAACTAGTTACTTTTCAGGTAATGATGGGGCAACAAAGTTACATTTCAAAACTAAACAGAGGAAGCAGGTCTGAAGTTACTTCTCTGGTATGGCGACAAGACATCTTTCTAGTCACTTTCAACATTATTTTTCAAGAATATTTTACAGGATTTGCCCAGCGTTGTTCATGTTTCACGCAATCAATCCCAAGTTCTTTTTCTTAAAGTAATTGAGAAAGCAACAAGCAGTAAAATAAGCAATAAGCCACCTTTTGCAACAATCCATGACAGACTTCCTTTTCAAAACAATAGCGTATAAGAGAGAGAAAAATACTTGTAAAAAGTAAATCTGTAAGTTGTGCCAAATAAACCACAGACAGCACTCAAAATGGAGCCTCAGGAGGACCGGGGGGGGGGGGGGAGAAGGGGGGGAAGACATCTTGCCACTCACCATCTCATCCAAAGCATAGCGAAGGAGGCCGTGTTCATAAAGGATGAAGAACCGGCGCTGCCATTTCTAAATGAAAAAGAGAAGCAAGCATGCCCCAGTTTAAAATATGAATATTTGAATGAGCAGAAGATCCCAACTCAATTTACAGAGATGACCCAGGGCTGTGTCTCTCCCCTCTTGTTCTTTGTTCTGCTTCGCTCTCCCCGACATCTCATTCTGCTCTTACTCTCCCTCTGACTCTGTTTCTTTATACAAGGCCCAGGTAAAGCACAGCTTTGGTGCTGGACAGCATCTGTTGGCCTTCCTCATCAAGGCAGCCTCATATCTGGAGGGAAGCATTAGCCAGAAAGCAGTCCCATGTAAACCAGCAGCCAAAAGATTGGGGATCAGACCCAGAGATTTGACTTTGCCCAGTTTTTAAGAAGTGGGTGCTGAAACAACTTGAAGGAAGGCGAACAGGCACTAAACCACCTCTGCTAAGCCATTGCCTCTTGCCAGTCATCTACATCTTCTAATGGGGAGATTTAAAAGCTGAGCAGAAAGGGCATTCTCTCACCCACCACCGGGAGCATCAAAAATTCCATCCATCGGTTATACCGACATGTAACCGCCACGAGTCACCCTCTTTCTTGAGACCTCCGCAGAACCTAGACATATTAATGTCAGGATTCCATTTCCCAGAATCCCCCACCAGCATAATTTAGGCTGGTTTCAGGAAGTCAACATAAGGAGATGCCCAGGGTTGCTGACCTGTGATTTCTGGAATTCTGAGAAATTCCACTTCAGCCACGTCTGAGAATTTGTATTTGATTTGATTGATTGGCATTTGCTCCTTTCAGCTGGCATTCTTCACTCATACCTCCCCATCTTTGTGGCTCAAGAGCCAAAGAAGGCCACCCTACTTACCCGAGAGCGATGCACAGGGTTGTCAAAATCAGTGCCCTCTGGAGTCAACAAAAGCCATCCCCCATAGATAGGTTTGGCCTGAAAATGAAGCAAAAGAGAGAAAGGGAGGGAGGGAGAAATAATCAGCATTGTTTATTTTTTTTTCTGAAAGGTACAGCCTGAGACAATGGTATTCAGTGACACAAGTCACAGCAGCTCCTGGTTATGGAAACTGGCACAATGCCCTTGATGTTTTCAGGATGGAAAAAGCCACTATGGCGCTCACTATAAAGTTCTGAGCACAGCAGGGGAGCTTTGGCTTTGCAGACAGTTAAGTCCCAGCAGGTTCACTCCTCAGCCCTCCCCAGTTCAAACAACGTCAAGTATCAGGTGATGCAAAAGAGCCATCTCTGACCAAGACCCTTCGGACACCATCAGACAAAGCAGGCAATCCTTCCCAAAGCTTACAAAAGTTAGTTGCAGGGATTTTAATTTCCCATACCCTAGCCGTGGTGGGATTCTCAGAGCCAGAGATGTATAGACTTGGGCTTTTGAACTACAACTCCCAGAAATCCTGGCCAGTCTAGTTGGTGGTGAAGGCTCCTGGCAGTTTTAGTCCAAGAACATCTGGGGATCCAGGGTTGAGAACTGCTGATATAGGGCCTCTCTCTATGGTGGGCTGTATGCCTACCTCTGAGGACCACAGCCTGGCTAAGTAGGCTCATCCCCAGAAGGCTGACTGCGAGCAACACATTGGTCACAGTAACTTTGATCACAGCTAGGATGTGAAATAGTCATAGACGCTCAGGGTGTTTAAGGCTCGAAATGAACAAGAACCCTGGAACTTAACTGCTCCAGCCTACAAGCCAACGTGTACCAAGGCCTGTTCTCCTCCCCTTTCGAAAGTTATTGTCTACATATCTAAGGCAGATATATATTTCCTCTTGGTTTATGATGGCCCCTTATCCAATGAAACTCAATTAATAATAGCAAGAGACACTAAAACTGAAGCTAAAAATCATAATCAACTGGGTGTTGGCTTTTTATTATTATTATTATTTAAAGATTTGAAAACCTAAAACCAAGAAAGAAAAGTGAGGATTTTTGTTTGCTTGTTTGTTTTAAACCGCAAACTGTCACAATAAATTTTTTGTTACACTCTTTAAAACCAAAAACATGCAGAAGCTTGAGGGCTGCCTTCAGTGACACCTTCTCAAACCTGCTGCTCCGGTCCAAGATTTCACAACAGAGATGAAAATGTACACACAGTGCAGTGTAACTATCTGTCTTGAGATACGCGGGGCATTTGTCAACCCTCCACGCCCATTCAAAGCAGGAAAATCATGAACGAAGATAAAGAATTTTTTGTTATTCATCTTGAAAAAAAATTAGAAGCACAAGGAATGCATGGATGTGAAGCCATGTATAGTAGCTTCAACAAAACTTTTATGAATAAACTAAAATCTCTCCTTTTTATTGTTTATTTTTTAATCCCAGAGAAATACAAGGCATTTGTACATTCCGCATGTCCTTCAATCCCTTAGTGGAACTTTATCAAATGGTTACATGTTCCCCCATGCAACCAAATGACCCTTCCTTGAATACTTTCATACAGAGAATATTCCAACATACTTCAGAGTGCCACACCTATTCTAAGAACACAAACCTTTAAGAGATCCTACCAGGTCTTCCACAAAGATGTTTAATCAGCTAGGTTCGTAAAAGACCTGACTAAAGTGTCACAGCAGCTTCAACCACTAAAATAAATTAAGAACACGGACAGATGACAACACATTTGATCAGCAGCCTTGCTTAAATCAGTTCAGTTTTGTGAGAAGATAACCAGTTTTGTTTGTTTTTAAAACCCCTTCGACCTACAGAAACTTGGATGTGAAGAATAAAATAGTAGTTCTGGAGAAAAAAAGAAGCGTTCCCTTCTCGTTGCAAGAGAAACCGTTTTCCTACAAAGCCCCGTTGTGAGAAGGACATCCTTGCTTTTCCAACGTGAAGGTGCCCGGCATCTGGGGCAGGGGTTTTGTTTTTTGTGTGGTTTTCTGCTAAGTAGCTGGATTAAAAATAATCAATGCCTTTCTTTGAAAAATGCCTGCCCTGTTAACCGAGGACACCTACTTAACCAATGAAACCACTTTTGACAGGTTTAACCAATTCCTTGACTTAGAAGTCGCAACTCTTAGTTTTAACGAACAGCTGCCTCTTAAAAAAAAACACAATTTGTTTTTAATTAAATCAAATTTTTACTAAACCAACGTTTGGCTTCCCCCTTGCTCCAGTCAAGTCAAACACACCTTGGTCTCTACTCCAACTTCTTCCAGTCCTCTCCTGGCGCTCCTGGCCTGGACCCCCTTTCCTCGGTTCATGGCCCTCCGTCCTGTTCCAGGTTTCTATGGCAGCTCTGCCCGCTCCACTTCCTACTCTAGGTTTGGCAGACGCCTCTCCTTCCGTTGGGGCGCTTCGGATCCCCACCCATCAAGCCACGCACACCCCTTTGGCAACCTCACCCTCCTCCACGCCCTCTGCGTGTCCCGGCTGCCTCGCCCTTCCTGATCTCTGCGTGCTGATGTCTGCCGTCTTTTTCCACTCCACAGTGCCTCGGAGAAGACTGTGTTTCATTCACAATGGACTCTGTTTTCAAAACACCCACTGACAGAACAGCTTGTGTGCGCTGTAATCCAACAGCTGTCAACCTCTGGTACTTCAGATGCTTCTGTACTCCAGTTCCCAGAAACCTCAGCCTGTGTGGCTGGGGAGTCAGAGATTTTGGCAATGGAAAGCTCACAACAAGCCAAAGATTAAGGACCAGTGGCATACAGTGGTGCACCCTCTCCAGCTGAAGGTCCCATGCTGAACGAAAGGTGGGGAGATCCCATGAATGAGAGATTTCCCCCCCCCCCCACTTCTACCCCAGAGACACTGATATCAGCCAGAGTGCAACCCTTTCCTGCTTAAGAGGAAAACACCCACAAAAACAAACAGTGTAAACTAGGCTTGGTTGATCCAGCATGTTTAAAGCAGACCGGCCTCCTTTCCAGGAACTTATCTGACAGGGAGCTGTGTGTCAGCAGGTTCAAGTCTAGCCTTCACCATGAATATACTCGGCTGCCCAAGGCAAATGACGGCATTTTAGTCGCAGCTTCAGCTATTGGGAAATATTCTTTTCCTTTCTGTATCTGTTCTTTTTCTGTGGATTATGGAAACAGGAGATAATAATTATGGTCCACCTACCTCACAGGATTTCTAAGACACATATAAAGAGCCACAAGCACTTGAAACCACACCAGTATCACTACCGTGATTATTATAATGCTCTCGTGTTGTTAACAGCTCAGTGGGTTGGGCACCTGGCTGTGAAATTGAACCCTTGACCCCTCCCCACTGTATCTCCTGGGAGAAAAACGACCCTTTGTGGCCCCGGGCAAGCTACACAGTCCCAGAATGCTCCCAGAAATATTTTAGGTACTAAGGCAACCTTGTTTCTGGAATTCTCCAGACCTCAAGCCTCCTGTCTTTCTCAGCTGATACACCTGAAAAAATCTTTCACCACACCAACTTCCTAAGCTCAGAGGCTGGCTCAGGAAAGTTCTTCAATCATCTCTTCCCTAAAAATCCTACATCAGTCATTAAAAAGGAACAGTTGGGTTCAATGGATCAAATACCCAGGAAGGAGCTAACACGGCGTGGTGGACAGAATACTGAATGAGGAATTCCAGCTCAAATCCCCATTGGGCTATAAAGCTCACTAAAGATTCTGGCCTGGTCGTTCTCTCTCTGCTGCAGGGTTCCTGTGAAATTAATGTGGAAGGAGGAACCGCTTATGATGGCCTCTCTCCTCCAGAATACTCGGTCTCACTCCACTCTCACCTGGAGGGAATGTTGCATGTGAACTGGGGAGATCTAGGTTCAAATGTCCACACCAAGCCCAGTATCCCATGCACTCCTTTTGCTCTCTAGGTTGATTTCTAATCCTCTTTACTGTCTGGGGTCTGTGCTCCCTCAAAACTATCAGGGACAGCTATGATGGGAAGGAGGAAACAGTTTTGGTCATGTTTACATGAGGCTGTCAAAGAACTCAGCTGAGACTTCCCAGATGCTTACAACTAAGGGGTCACAACCACCCGAGCAAACCCGAGAGGATTCAGGACAGCTTGATTGTATCTGGATATTAAAAGAGGACCTTTATTATTAACACATACTCTTCCTTTGTTTCCCCCTGAAATAACTCAGATGTAAGTTTCTGAAATATGCAAACACAATTCTGCTCACGCCTGCACTCAACCTTTTGTGTCTGGTAAAAGAGGAGCCTGGAAACGGTGGCCTTCTAGATATTATAGTCAAGCATTTCCCATTATCCCTAGCCCTTCAAATGTTACTAGACTATGACTCCCATCATCCCCAACGGTTGGTCATACTGAGTGACGATGGCGGCTGGGAATCTAGAAAACCACAAATTTCTTCTCCACTTCTTTGCCCTTGCAATAAACCACAGAGGGAAAAAAGGAGCAGACCTTCAAAACTGGCACAGTTTTGTAGAAACCAGGCAGAACCTATCATAGGAGTATATGCTTTGCAAGCATGTATGGCTTTTTCTGCTTGCTTGGATGTGTTTTCAACTCACCCTAGACGAGCAACCGCTTGTGAGACAGACCTGTAAAGCTCTGTAACCAAGATAAAAGTCAACTCTTCCGAGAACCATGCCATCATCATGACAGCCTGATCTAAAACATCAACACTTATTTATAAACAGTGCATCATGGAACAGAATACTTGGAACACCACGATCCCATCTCTCTCTCTCTCAGGATCCCCACAAAGGTTTGCTCTAATTTAAGGCTTGTCTCACCACCTTTCCAAAGTACACTGTGATGGCTAAAATACAAAAACAAAACAAAAAAACACCTGGCGGAGTCCCTAATCCCAGTGCCAAATGGATTAGGAAGACAAGGGTACCTTGAGAAAATGTTCAAAAAGCTCAGAGGAGGAATTCCCCGGGAGCTGCGTGACAGACCCGTCAAAACATGCTCCAGAAGTTCACATTAGTCACTAGGAAAAACTTCTGGCCTGGGGCAGAAAACAAACCAAGCGTTCATAGTGGGGAGGAAGAGACTGTTTTGGGTGTTCAGAGATGCCTTCAGGACTGGGAGGATTTTTCAGCTCTGCGTTTGGGAAAGAAAGGAAGATGCGTGTCTTGCTCTCTTACCCAGCGTGGCTTCTTCGATTATGTTTCACAATAACCAGAAGAAGAACTAAAAATGAACACGCCCTCCTGGGGAAAAACTTACCCATAACCATCTTCCCTCCCCCAATGCATTCCTATTCTCCCGTCAATAACTTCCCCCATAGCTGGAGATGAGCAAGAGAGGGAGGGAAGGTGTCACACAAGGTGACACAGGACGTGACCCATTTGTGGCCAGAATCTTTTGCGACACCACACACAAGTTTCTTCAGGTGTGAGATCCTAGATTTAAATCTACCCATTTGAGCTCATTCGGTCCACTCTGAACGCACCTCTAATTTTGGAAGCTAAGCAAGGTCGACCCTGGTTTATTCCTCAGGTAGGAAGCCACAGGGAATACCAGGATTCTCTAACTAAGAAAGAATCCCACGTGTACCCCTTGATGCCATGGCTGCCTGTTAGAACTGGGAATACAGGGCTTGATGGACCAATCGTCTAGCTCAGTATAGGGAGACACCTTCCTAGGTTCTTATCTAAAAAGAAGTAAATGTCTCCACACACAGAGATGGAGACCCTTGCATGTGGCTTGAGTAGGTTGCAAGCTTCGGGTCCCACAGTCTTTTGACATCTGAGTTCAGATTTATGAGACTGGGTATGAAATGAATATACAAATGGAGAAAACACTTAATGCATTAAATGGCAAGTCCAATGCAGAGAATTGATTTTCTCTTCAAATTGCTCTCCCGAACAGCCAAGCGCTCCTTCCTTCTCACCCCCCTCAGGAACAAATGGGGGTCTTTACAGCGTGCCAACTGCCACTGCAACTGACAGTCTGTGGAAAGCCTGCCCCCTCTCCCATTTAATCCAAATGATTAGTCAAGCGCAGCTGGATGTTTTCAGCATGACGCCATTGGCCACGGACGAAAGAATTTCAGCAAGCAGGAACTGTCATACAGGCTGTCCTACAGCTTTTCAGGAATTGTTTCAAAAAGGGAAGATGGCAGAAGAGGACTCAAACATAATCTTCCTAGGATTTTGTCCCCAGAATTAAGGAGGGAAAGGAGGGTCCCATTCAGAGGTGTGCTGTCCTCTCTCTCCTGCCCATCAACTGGAGGTTGGTCAGGAATCCATGTTTTCAGCTCATCTGGAAAGCTCGTCTAAGATGGACCCATTCTAGCATTCAACCCCCAGTAACCCAACACTCATGAGAAAGTTGTAGGAGTGAATCCCAGTACAACCTAGACATGTCTACTCAGAGCTCTGTTCCACCAATGTCAGGACAGGATTTATTCCCAAGTAATTGTGTACATGGGGTTGCAATGTTTAAAGAAAGGTTCACCCAAACAACATCAAGAATCTCTCACGACAGGTATCCTTGGGTGCCCTTATGTTTTTGATTCTATTCTTTTAATATTATCAGTTGCCTTGGGTCCCCTTATCGGGAGGAAGGCAGCCTATAAATAAAGCTAACAAACAAATAAACAGACCACAGGTCTCTCTGGCCCAGCGCTATCTGTACCACCTAGCAGATTTCAGACTTGTTTCTTTCCTGGCATCACTTGGAAATCCCATGAATTGGATGTGGGGCCTTTTGTGCGTGGAGTATGTACTCCCATCAATGCTCCATCACAGGTTGAATATTTCAGCATCGGTTACATAACCAGGTCAGGAAGAAGGCCATGGTTTCCTCCATACTGCAAATGGAAAGATTGAGGCTGGAGAGAACCAGGGCCGCTTCAAGAGTTTTCCCAGGCGTGCGATCGCAGATTTGAGCGCACACTCCGCACTGGCCCTCCTCTTCACAGGGCCCTGTCCCTCTTTTGTTACAGACATGCTGCCTCCATCTATTATGCACAGAGCCCTTTTCCAACACAGCATCATTGTATTGACTCTTTGCAGAGGCCCAGAATAATCCTCTGTATGCTGTGCGGTCAGTGGTTGTTTGTCAAGTTCTCTGTTTGGAGGTTCGTGCCTATGATTCATTATGTCCACTGATTCCGTTATCTCCCTGCACAAAAGGGCTGTTTGAACTCAAGTGACATTCATGGAGATCCTAACAGAACACACTCTAGGATCCACAAGCTTTTTTGCTCCCTGAAAAAGTTTGTAAAGTTATACATCTGCATAGTGGCCACCCTTCCAGACCAACACAGGGCACTTGCCTTAGCTTTTTCTTATTTCGTTCACTCACCTATCCATCAAATCAAAATCTCATTCACTCAATGACCTCTTTTTCGGCTATGTTTTATTTTTGCTTGTTCATCAAAAACCTGTAGGCATCTTGAGACTGTTTATGTTAAAAAAGAGAGAATCACTGATGTCACAACCACACAAAGGATTGATCACCCAAATGATAAACCAATTGTGAACCGTGAAAAATACCCGTGTGCATCCTTCTCACTTGCTGCACATTGGCCTTAAGAGGGGTCCTTAAGGGCTAGCCTTCGGGATGAGGCAGTGATCCTTCCATTGCAGAAAAGGATTACCTATTTAATGTAATCCACCCTATTAAAGTCAACCTGCATTATAATGCCCACATTTGAAAACATGTGGGTGTGGATGTGAAAAAAAGCTATTTCACTTAGATCTATTAAGCCACAGCAAAATTTGAATCCAGAACTTCTCAGTTAGTACTATAACTATTAGAGTTACTGACATTTTTATCCTCACTCTCTCACACACAATTTTTTTCTGAATGAAAGAATAGGGGACCCATGATCACCAACAAGCATAAGAGACAGGAAGGCTTTGGAATGCTTACTCAGTGGAGACGTTTTGCTTCAAAAACCATTTGTCAAGGCTACTCTGTTCTCCAAGTGTGAACTTTTTAATGCTATAGTTCTACTATTTTGTTACAACCTTCCTTTTGCATTTTAAAAAACTTCATTGTTACATAAGCTGCTTTGTTTAAGAACAGGAATTACCCTGTTTGTTGCATTTTAAGATCAATCATCATCTTAGAACTGAAGGGAGGAAAAGGTTCGCTGATACAAGCCATTCCTTTCCAAAGCTGCTCTGAAATCAAAATCCCCGTATTTATTATGCCAACAGAAGGTTGTCATCTTCTCACATGTAACCATTAAGATTGTGCTCAGAAGTGTCTACATGTTAAGACCTCCCTCCTTTACACCCACAAAATAAAAAGAGTATATTACTAACTAGTTTCAATACACAGGAGTAATTAAACATGAGCTTATGGATAGTATCTGATACTCACAGACCAATGTCTGCAAATGTTTCGCCTGGCAGATCTGGAGAGTTCCTGCTGCCTATTAAACACCTTCCCAACCTAATTCCTTTAGTGGCTATCGGTCACTTGCAAGTTTAAAATTAGAGGTCTGGAGAGATCCTGAGAGAAGAAGACTAAGACTTGGAAGGGCAGCCATGAAGGAATTAGAAAAGGTCATCAAGTGTTAGGATGTGTCCCTGGAGACCAAGATCAAGATCATCCACCCTCGTGTATTCCATGATCACCATGCATGGGTGTGAAAGCTCAACAGTTAGGAAAACTGACAGGGGAAAAACTGGGTTTGAAATAGGGTGCTGGAGGACAGCTTTGTGGATAACCCGGACGGTCAGAAAGATGAATGAACAAGTGGGTCTTAAAGCAAATCAAGCCTGAATTATCTCTGGAGGCAAAAATGTTGAAGCTGAGGCTGTCCTACACCGAACACATCATAAGAAGGCAGGATTCCCTGGAAAAGACACTAATGCTGGGAAAGGTGGAAGTCAGCAGGAAGACCAAATACGAGAAGGACTGACTCCTTAAAGGAAGCCAGAGGCTTGATTTACAGGAGCTGAACCGGGCAACTGAGGACATTTTGGAGATCGCCCATTCATAGGGTCACCATGAGTTGGAGGTGTCTTGATGGCACATAACAACAGAGAGAGACCAGAAATAATACTAATAGCAATAATGAGTAGGGTACTTCCTTAGGGGTTTGTTGCCCACCCCCACCCCACCCCCATGCTGAAGTACAACTCCCATGGTAACAGAATCGTCGTTCTATGTATGGAGGAAGCAACAATGGGAAAAGCCTGCCTTACATCATTCCTTATATAAAAATCTGCAATGTATTTTGAAAGACATGCTAAAGAAAAGGCATTATAAGCCTAAGTGGCCTCCCGGGACAGGAAACCCTGTTCTGCAGCAACACCTGAACTGTGGAGAGTTAAATCTGATCTGACCGCGGACTCTTTGAACACATCAAAAGCTGTCAGCTGTTGCTTCGTTAATTGTATGCAAATACTGTGGTGGTGGAAAGAGGCTGCCAAGCCCACAACTATTAAGAAGCTTATCCTCTTTGCAAAAACAATGCCACAGCACACTTTGCAGGAAAGATTGGACCCACTGCTTGTGGGAAGTGAACCAGCAAAACTCAGCAAGATAGCAGAAACTCTAATTGGAATAGCCCTGGGCAGGTTTACTGAGCTTGCTAGAAACCCCACATCTGATTTTTTTTTCTGTCTTCCAAGACAGAAAATGTACACTGGTAAGAACACAGCTTGGCACAAAAATTATGCCAGCTGCTTGTCACGTTTCAGCCATCCTGAAATCAGTTCCTCTCCCAATACCTAAGCTGACAGTTCAGGGTGAGAAACTTAACTCAGAGAGCTGCAAGGGGAGCAGGACAACATTTGATGCCCAGCTTGGACCAAAAAGACTTTTCGAATTAAATCCCTGCCCAGCTCTCCAGCTCACTGAGTGCTCTTGGGTCACTTGCTAGCAGCGCAGCTAATTAATGCTAAACCACGATTTAGTGCTACGTGTTCTGCACAGCTGAGACACAGCCCGTGCGAAACGTGTCCCCTGGGAAGGGGACATAAGGCACCAACACCAGAAACAAACAGCGCAAGAAGGACGCCAGTCTGTTTCACACACCCCAAATTCTGTTTCCCCACAAGGGTTTCTGCTATTTTTTGGTGGCATCTATATTTTGAGGGCTATAAAAGTTGGAGGGAAAGCAGAGATGTGAAGAAATCTCCCTGAAGGGCTCATTCTTGATCAGTCAATCTGCGATGACACCTTGAAGCAGCCTATCATGAGTATGTTAATCTCTGCAATGTTTTTCACCTCCAGAACAAAACTGAAATGACTGCTTTTTCCACTGAAGCTTCTGTGATTTATACAACATGCTTCTGTGCAAAACTAGTACCTTTTCCCTTCATGAATCAAAGCACAAACACACGGTTTGCACAGAAGGACTGGCTGACTGATCAAAAACATACGAGCAACCCACCCAATGCTTCTGGATTTTTTAAAAAAACTATGCAGCCTAGTTCAGATGCGCCGCTTCCAAACAAAAAACAAGAAATAACACACACACCTCAAAAAAAAAGAACCTCTTTGTCCCTCTCTCTTGCCCTTGTACATAGGAGGAAGATTTTGGCATTTTGCTTTGTTAGTTTCTTATTCTCAAACACAATATAACAAGTCAAGCAGGGATGTGTACTTCTGCAGGGAGGGACAATAAAAGGGAAACTGATATAGGAGCAGCAACATTGTCTTGTAGGAGGAGAGATGCACAAGGTTTCCCCCAAGCATTTGAGAGACATACAACATCCCTGTTGAATTAGGCATATCTCCAACTTTAACCCAGTAAAACAAATCCTGACTTTAGAGAAGGTCGTTTACCCCCAACCCCAACAGCATTTTGGCAGAGGGATTTTGGGAGCTGCAGTTTGAAAAAACTCATTTATCTGAGTGGTGGTGGTGGGGAGTAGCCCAGAGATCAAAATATTTAGAATCACATCCCTGAAATTCAAAGCTTTCAAAACAACCAACCACTCACTCATCTGACTAAAGCTGCAGCCATAAATACAATTACTAAAGGCAGTGGTTCTCAAATCTGGGGCCCCAAATATTGAATTACAACACCTATAAGCCCTGGGGAGCAGAGCCAATGCCCAGGGCTTCTGGGAACTGCAGTCCACAAAAAGTCTGGGATGCCAGTTTGGGACCCTTTGTAATAGAGAGCGACCCCCTTTGAAAACAGCGGGGTTGCTGAAGGGCTCAATGCATGGCTGTGGCCTTAAGCACACTGAACGGAGAGCAAGTCACGGTAGGACTTAATTCCAAGTTTAAGCAGGGAAAGGATTCAGTTAAAAGGATTTGGCTGGAAACAGGGAACCTTAAATGTCAAATCCATGCATCCAAACATTTGACAGCAAGAATACCATTTTTCCCCACTAGCCCAAGGGAGGGCAGGTGCTTAGAGTTGATTGCTTAAAGAGTAATAAGCTAAACCTGCCTCTCCTCTCTCCATCATCAGGGCCTGCAACTACCACAACAGCTGCAGCTGGGGGCCTTTCCTTTAGTCAGGGAGTCCAACAAACATAAAAGTTAAAAGGGCCTGAGTAATCATTGTCAAAAAAGCTGCACACTCACCCCCACAAAGCAGCAAGTTAACTCTCCCTCTGCCAGTCAACAAGGCACGCTCGGGAACTTTGCACGGCTGTTGTATAACCAGCCATAGGAAAGGCTGCCCAGTCTCAAATCCCAGTATACCCCCCTAAAATGCAATCCTCTGAGCTATATCTTGACTGGGGAGAATTTGTTTGTTTAAAAACACCAACCCATTTCAGCGTTCCAGGTTCCTTTCTGCCAGTGGAAGGGGGCAGGTAGTCCTTGCCCAGGTTGTGAACCCATCAAAATGCAAACCAACAGTTAGCCTACCTCATACGAAACGTGTTACTGCCCAAAATGGGTCATTTCTAAATCCCCCTCGCCATTCCACAATTAAGCAACATCTCTAGTTGCACCTCAGTTTTGTCCTCCTCGTTCTTTCCCAATTCCAGCTGCAAACATAGGTAGATAGGACCAGGGGTCAAATCCAAGCTCAGTTAAAAATAACAACTACAACAACACACTCAGTAGCCCTGAACCTGCAGGATTCTGCCAAGGAGGAAAACTTACCACCTATGCTGCCCCAGGCAACTCAGTGGGGGAAAGGTATGAACATAATCAATCAATACCAATTCCTTACCTTTCAATCTATTTTTTTAAAAAGATTGGCTTTCAAAACCCTCCATTGTCTACACAAGAAAGTTTCATTCTAACCTACACATTCTCCATGTCTAATACTCCACAAAGTACACACATCCTTATCCTTTAACACACTCCAAAATGAAAACAGAGGAAGACTGGTATGGGCCAAGGCTATCTGAGCTAGCAAGCAGAGCCTCTGTTCTCCATAATGCATTACTTTGTGACTCGGGAAATGTGTAGCCCTCCAGACCTCTCTTTTCCTTCCCCCATTTCACAACAGCCCTGTGAAGCAGGTCAGGTTGAGAAGAAGTTGGGTGTCTGATTCCCTCAATTGTGCCTCCTTGACAGGGGCTGGACTTGATGATCCATAGGGTCCCTTCCAGCCCTGAGGAACTAAGGAAATCACTAAGGAACAACTAGCCAAAGCCCACTCAGTGAACTGAACGGCTCAGTGAGGCTTGACTTTAAATCTCAGGGGATTTCTGTTTCTGGGCTGGGTTTATCTCCGCCTGAAACAAGAGCCCCCCCAAGGTTCAGCAGCT
Source organism: Intellagama lesueurii (assembly GCA_037013535.1). Lineage (NCBI taxonomy): Eukaryota > Metazoa > Chordata > Lepidosauria > Squamata > Agamidae > Intellagama > Intellagama lesueurii. The sequence goes on along the minus strand of JBAJHW010000012.1, from coordinate 20,660,875 downwards.
GGATAAATAAAGTGCAAAACCACACACCACACTCTTTCCAAATCAAAACCCACCTCCTTTCCATGAAGTGCACAAGCAAAGAAGAGATGTGATACTGACTTTCCCCTGAGGTGCTGTCATTCACAGCCACACTGCCACCATCCAAGGAGGCTCCATTTTGCCTTGTAGGCCAAAGGTTGGCAAGAAGTCTGCCTCATGAACTGCCAAAGCCTTTTCTTGAAGAGCTGTCTAGACAAGCAGCGCTCCCATCTAGTCCATGCTGGATTCCCCCTGCAAGATTCTTGGAAAGACGACTTACTTCTTCTCTGCCCAGACATGACAACAATTTGTATGGGGACAGGAAAGTGCATGGGGGTTTGAAGACTATGTGAGGAGAGGCGCGTGCCCCTAAGCTCAGCTGGAAATGTCAAGGGCCTTGGAGGGCTGGAGCGGGTGGCGGTTGTTGGTCAACACACCTGATGAGCACCAGGTAAGGGAAGACTTGACTAACTGCACTTTGGCCCTAGTGCAGGAAGAGTTTGGTTACTGGTGGAGGCAGTAGTGGGATCTTTAACAAAACAAACAAACAGGCAAAATGCCCCTTTAATCAGCAACACAATAAAACAGGCATTGAACTGGAATGTGACATAAAGGAAGCAGCAAGTTAAGTACATACACAGGCAGCAACGCTTGGAAACTGGCCAGCCCTTATAGCTTACCACTTCTGCAAAAGAAAAGTAATCACAAAGGTGCGTTATCCCTCAAACAGAGAGCAGGTGAGGTGCTGCTGCACCTGTGTCAAGATTGTACCACTCCAGACTGCCAGGACATGTGGAGGAAGTGCACCCTTTGCACATTCTTCCTCTCTGTCTGTCTGTCTGTCTCTCTTTAGCTATCTACCCTTGCACACAGTGACTAGATGACACAAAGGGATATATATGTCTAAACTAACATGAGAAAACTGAGGCTGTGATACTTGGGTTTACAGCAAGAAGACATGACTTGTGGGAAAAGACAGTAAAGGCGAAAGGCAGCAAAAAGGGAAGGAGACCAGATACAACACAGATTGACTCCATAAAGGAAGCGACAGCCTTGGGTTTGCAAGACCTGAGCAGCCCTGTTATTGACAGGACCTTTTGGAGGTCACCATATCACAGAGTGGTTGTTCTCGTTGGGAAGCAACCTGACAGCACAAAACAACACAGGCAAGTAGTACATCAGGTGCGACTCTTGCTACAACATGCTAATATATTAGGAAAAATTATTTTTGTCTGAATGGGGAGGGCTTTCAAGAATGAATGAATGAATAAGCACTCAGCAGGTAAGACTTGACCTGAGTCAAATCTGGACAGTAGAGAAATTCAGCAAACCTTCTCATCTGTGAGAACTAGACCTTAAATGAAAGGGGTGGGGGTGAAGGGGACTCACGGAGGTAGACATTCCAAATAACGTCTTGAGGGTACGAACTGTTCCGCAGTGGAATGGACCACCTCGAGATCTCTTTCGTGGGAGATGTTTCAACAGAGGTTGACTGACCTCAATCAGGGAAGCCTGAGCTGTGGATTTCCAACCCAGATAAAACTGTTGGACTAGATTACCCTTTGGAATCTCTTCAAACTCTACAGATCTGTGGTTCTATCTTGTTCTAATCAAACTGGATAGAAAATGAATTTGCTGCAGTTGTTTGCAGTGAAGAGGAAGGGACCAGGACAACACACCATGCAGTTTTATGTTTCAAAAGCAGTTGCTAGTGGATCTAGGGAATGGGGGACCCTTCACCCCAAGATTCAAATGGGAAAGAACCAACAAGTACAGGGTCACTGCGGTGCTGCCTATACACTCCAATTTCCTCTGAGAAATCACACTGCTTTGAAACCAAAGGATAGAAGGGCCCAGAAAACTGTTGCCTAAATCCTGTGGTCAGCCCAACCAAAACAGACTAGCTGATTCAGCTTGACGGATCCCACTGATCCAGTGAGTCTACTCCAATTGGGACTAGCAACCAGAGACAGGCCTGTACTGGGGTTTGGGAGGTGCGTTTCTGAAAACGCCTATGTTTTATCTTCCAGGGTTGCCCAAGCCCTTTATCAGCCACATGCCCCCCTCACAACATGCAATTTTTTCCATATTAGCTTGCAGACTGCATTATCTCTCTGTCCAGCCTGCCACCCCACACACACACACTTCTCCCGCCCAACTCTGCAATATGACTGATCTCATTTCCATAATAGGATTGTAACCATGGATGTCAGAAGTAGTGCAGAACCAGGGGGAGGGAGGGAAAGAGACAGCATTGTTAGATCATCAGTGAGGGAGGGCTTGGTTTAGCTCATGCGCCTCCCTGCCTCCCGCATTATCCATATATTAGTGTTTATCAACAGAGGCATAAACATGAGGACAGCAAGTGTCAATGCTGAAAAAACAATGACCTAGGCAAATCAATTTTACAAAGGGAGATTTTTTAAAAAATAAGCCTCTGGCAGGCGCCTGCAGCTGCCTTTGATAAATATGGGGGAAAGGAGCCTTTGAAATGGATTTCAAGATCCTATTCCTCAAGGGGTGGGGGGTGGAACTGCTTACAGCTAGAGTTAATATCCTTGTTTATATGGAAGCCCTGCACAATTCTCTGGGTGCATTTTTAATTTATTTTCTTAGGTTAGCATTTCTCCTTGGGCAAATTAGGAGCAGGATCACAAGAAAACAGTTTTGATTTCCTTTGGAAAATAAAAACAGTGAGCAGCCCTCCTCTTTAGGAAACTGGCCCTCTATTTAAACCTGGGGCCAAATCATTGTGGAAGCACACCTTAATAGTTGGGAAGTCACAGTTCCTACCTGATTCAAAAGAAATTAAAAGAAAGCTATTATGTTATGAAAGATTATTTAGTCTTGAATAAGGAAACAAAACAACAGATGCAAACTCTCTTTAAAAACTATCTTCGGCCAGGAAATCAAGTGTCAGGCAAATTAGCAGCATCACCAACATTACACAAGTGCAAGAGTAAGTGGTACCTTTTTTAGACCACTAAAAGAAGTTAACAAACAGCAAACTTGGTGGGTCAAGTTCACCTCTGCAGGCCATGCACTGAGGATTTGTGGACAGCACTGACCAATTACAAATGAGCGTCCCAAAGAATCATGGCAGGTGGTTGTGGCCCCCCCACCCCTGAACCTGCTTCTTAGAGCTAAGTTCAAATCTGAATGCAAATTCACCATCCTTATCCTTTAAAACATTGGTATGGCCCTATAACCTTCTACGCCGTTTATAAACAGAACCAGATGCAACTGTTTCTTTTTAAAGGGAAGGGGAAAATAATTCCATTTGTAAAACTCTGAAAGGAACTGTCCACACATGGAAAGGTAACTCACCTGATTTAAATCCTCATCATTGAGTAAGTGCGACTCTCGAGGTTTAAAACAATTCTGGCATTTGCTCTTGTTAAAAATGTTAGCTTGAAATTTCCTGCAGGGATTATCTTTAGTAGACATGGCGTTGTCTATCCAGGGAAAAAAAAAATGAGGATCCCAAAGAGAAAGGACCAAAAAAACTAGGCCTATTTCTTCCAACTTTTTGTCCAGTATTTTAAAACGGGAAGGAATTGTGGAAGGGGGAAGGGGAAAAAATCCCTAACACAAACAAATAGAGGCGAGTTTTTGTTCTTTGTATAAATATTTATCTACTTTTTTTTTAAAAAGGGAGAGATACTTAAAAGCCAAGAGTTGAAATTGACAAGGGCTCAATTGGGTTCATCTGCTTCCCAGGCCGCCATAAGCAATCCAAAGCAAACGCGAAACCGAAGTACTGTACATTAACATCCCAGTTTTCCAGGACAAAACCGGAGGGTGGGGGGGAATAGTAGAAGGGAAAAGGAGAGGGGGAAAAAAAACCCGAGGTGGGGTTGAGAAGGAAAACGGAGTATGTCCTGGAGCAGGTTGATGAGCCGGATTGCGACTAGCGGCGACAGCTCCTAAATTCGAATCTACCTCGATTCAAACAAGGTTGTCAAAGATCCGTGGGGGGCGGGGGCGGAGGGTCTCGGTGGGGCAGAAATTCCAGCTGTCAAGGCAGGTTGGCTTGGAGTGGGAGAAGAAACTGGCCGTGCAAATGCCAAGAGCGCACAGCGGCCCGCACTCCTCTTGGGGAAAAAAACGAAGAGGGGAACAAACACTCCCAACGCGATTTTGAAAGAAGATAAATATATCGGTCTCTGCGGAGTCGGTCTCTCTTTCCCCGCCTCAACGTCCTCCTAAGGCACAATGTTCACGCCAGCTTCCCAAATCCGCCTTCCGGCCGCTCTTCCTCGATCGCGCCGGCCCGGGCTTCCCAAGGAGATCCGCGCCACCCATGCCTCTTCATCGCATAATTCAGATAATCCAGATTCTAATTCGGTCTTCGTTGCGCTAAAATCTAGTGCCCCCCCCCCCCGCTTTTTGCAGCGAAAGCTAAACCGACGGAGGGAAAGCAGAGCCCTAGCTTTAGGCCAAAGAAGCAATGCAACTTCTCTCTAGCGCCGCCGCCAAAGGGGGTGGGAGGAGGAGGAGAGGGTGCAATCCTGCCCAGCTCAGCACCGCTCCCGAGCAGCTACAAAGCTTCGCCGTTCCACGCACAGGCCCCGTTTGCACCTCCAGCCACCGCCTCCTCCTCCTCCTCTGCTTAGGCCGCCCATCCAAACTGGGGCGGGGGGAGGCGGAGAGGAAGAAGAAGAAGAAGAAGAGGGGGAACCGCCTTGGTTTCTCTGCCTCCTTTTCCCGCCCCCCCGCTCCGTCTCGCTTTCCTCTTAATTATTTCCCCGGATTTACTGCATGCAAGGATGCCCTCCTCATGCGAAACCTCCCCGCTCGTTTAACGATCCTCCACCCGCCCCTTCCCTCCTTTTGCATCAAATATTTGTCCAGGAGAGAAAAGAAAAAAGAGTGCCAGGCAAATCTGGGGCGGGGGGGGGGGAACCTCACGCGCTTTCCAGGCTTTGGGGAGGGGGCAAGAGAGAGGGTGGGGTAAAGAGGAGGAGGGGGAGGAGCGCCGGGATTGGCACTCTCTTGACTGCTTGGTTGTTTCCACCACCACCCCCCCGGTGCTCTTTGCAAAACTGATTGGCGCAAGAGCCAATCGCAGGTGGGCTTGTCTGCTAACAAAAGAAAGGCCTGCCCAATGCAGAGGGAAGGGAGGGCTTTTTCGCCCGACGCGATCATGCAAAACTAGGGGCCGGGGGTGGGTAGGTGGGATGAGAAATTGGAGGGTGTTGTGTGTTTTTTTTTATTGGTTCAGGCTTGGTTGACATGCGCGCATGGCAGAGCATCTACGGAGGGAAACAGTTGCACTGCAGCTAGCTAGCTAGCTACCCATGCGTTTATTTCTGCTTGCTAAGCTGGAAAGGCTCTCCTGGATTTTATAAAAAGCAGCGTGGGGGGTTTGGGGTCGGAGGCAGGCAGGCGCTGGTGGCCAAACGCGCCGCCCTCTCCAAGCGGCCGCGCGCCTTTCCTCGCCCCTTTTTTTTGGCGCAAACCCGATCGCCCCAAAGAGGCTTGACCCGCGCAGTTAAATTTGCACACCCAGCAAACGCTGGCTGGTGGGAGGGAGTGAAGCACGACACTGTTCAGAAATAGAGGAGTTTCGTATCTCCTTAACCCCTTCTTGGAAAAGGAAAAATACTAGGGGTTGGAGGAGAGCGCCTTGCATAGAAAATCAAGAAATCTATTAAGGCAACGGAAGGCGGAAAGGCTTCCAGTCGTTGCAGGAAGTGGATCTCTCATAATGGGTTTGCCCGCAAGCGTCCTTGGCTAAAATAATCTCTCCTACGATTTCAGGTGTTGGGCAGGTAGAGAAATACGTGTCAGAGGAGAAACCCGAGGTTTCAGGCCCTCTTTTCTAAGAATCTTTGTCCCAGGACTTCGCTTCACTCCCATCAGCTGGAGAAAGCAAGATTCCCCCAGTCAATTACTTGTTCTACGTCATGACTTTCTTCCATGAACAGGACTCAAGGTGGATTAAGTGTTAAAAGAGGGGGAAATGCCGTTCAAAGATAAAAAGAATAAAAACATAAAAGGTTTGAATGCGCAATGTCAATACACATCTGAAAGAAAATACAGTACTCCAAGATTTATGAAACCCCATCCTTATAGTCTGCAATGTTATACAAGGTGAACACTTAAGTGTGGTTGCACTAAACAGGGCTTACTACTGAGTAGATATGTCTAGGATTGCATTGTTGAGAAAATATCTGGGTCATTGCATCTGGTAGGATTATAGTCTACTAAGGTTTATTCTTATTCTTAAAATGCTGTGCTTCCTGCGGTGTGGAAAATATTTGGGTGCACTGGTTGTGTGTGTGTGTTTCTTTTCATTTCAAGCAGAGAATTATGCAAGAAGTGAAACTACTAATACTGCACTTTCAATAATATGCTTCCATGCTCACTCAGAATTAAATCGCTCTAAGATAAATTTTTGGAATGTAAGTTTACTTTATGTGGTCATGGTTTGGTTTGTCTACCTCAGCACCATCCGTGGCAGCTTTTCCCAACACTGGGCTACAGACCCCATTCTTGGGTCGCCAGAGGTTCTTGGACTACAACTCTCAGACACCTTCACCACTCGCTGTGCTGGCCAGGATTTCTGGGAGTTGCAGTCCAAGAACCTCTTGGGGGACCCAAGGCTTGGGAACCACTGTTCTAAATGGCTGAGATCAGGAACAGGTGAAGGACATGGATTTGTGCCCTCTTGGTTCTCCATTTCTCCCCTTCCATAGCTCCACTCCATTCACCACCTTCTAAGGATAGTGGCCCTGGCAGAATGCCAGAATTTGGACAAGGTTGCAACCTGAAATGATGTTCCCTTTGCCCAGTCACTTTTCTTGGCTCATTAACCACTCAGGCTTCTCAGCCTTAAAAGTCCAAGGTGCCTTACAGTAGGAAGTAGACCAGAGGGCACTAAAAAAAGAAAAGAAAAAAAAATGAAACTGGGACAGCCACACCCTGCCCTGTGTTTGCTCTTCACCATTATAATCCCCTCCTACCTCTTACATTATAAACTCCTCAGCCTGGAGCCTTTTGTTTGCTTACTGGATTCTTTTAAGGTTGTGGCAAAACACCAAGTTCCACCCAATGTTTAATTTTTGAAAGAATACTTAATTCTCTCTCTTACACACACAACGTAGCTTTTCTCCTGGAGGGCTGTACCCATAAATCCAAGTCTGTGTGGGCTAGTGGTGTTTATTCAGTAGAGAAGTGGGAAGACACTTGGTGCGGTACCAGAGGTGGGGTTTTCTTTTCTTCTTTTCTTTCTTTTTTTTTTACATTTATACCCTCTAATGTTTTGCAGATTATATGACTGTGCAAAGAGTGAGTAAAATGTAACCCTCCAAATGCTGAACTGCACTGGCTAAGCTGGGTAGGACTCATGAGAGAGTATCAGACTAACATCTGGACGCCCTGCCTTTCTAAACACCGTTTTCATTCTCTCCTCCTCCATCTCTTCCAGTTTCACGCTTTAAGATATTCACTACTGGCTATCTGTTACATTCTCACATTCAGAAATAATGTATCATTTCCTAATTTGAAAGCCAAGGTGATGGTTTGTTATGAAGATGGGGGGGGGGGGGGGGAAAGACCCAACAATGTGGACTAAGTGGCTTACAATGTGGCAAAGTGAGTACAGTATGAATAAAATAACATTTTAAAACAATGAAGTTCAATATAAACACATTCCCAGAGCTGCTTTGACTTCAGGACATAAACACATAAATTAGAAGGGTTTAGAAGACAGAGAGTCCCAATTCAGGGTGAAAAGTTGGACTGGTTCATCTTGAGAAAGCCAGAAGCGATATATGGATGTGATCATGCCATAACTGGGGAACTGGCATGACTAACTAGATGACTGTAATTGTCTTTCAGGCGACATGAAAATATAGCTGTTGTTAGTCTAATGTGTTCTTGTGGTTCTTGATGAGCCAGGGAAGCTTTCCTTGGAGAAGACATAATCCACAGACAATACTGTATGTCCAGTTCCCTATCTTGTTTCTTTAGTTGGGCTTCTAGTGGACACAACCGGAGAAGTCAGTACTGATGGGCACAGGACCAGGTGCCAATAGGGTCTTTATTTCAGTGCTGCTGTTCACACGGGCGTTCAACACATAGGGAAATCGTGGACTGGTTTCCAGTCCTTCCGTTCAGTTTCACTTTCGTTCTACTCAAGCTGTTAAATGGTTTCAAAGCACACAGGATTCTTTTCCACACCTTCCAGGACATCCCTTGTATTCCCTGGTGGTCTCTCATCCAGGTACTAACCAAGCTTAACATGGCTTAGTTTCCAAATAACAGAGAAGAGCGAGCATGTTCATCACGGTGGGATGGTGATATGAAGTCTGAGCAAGCTGTGTTTCGATAGACTGGGAAGAGAGAGCAAGGGAAGCAGCTTTGGGTTCACTGGTCACAGACCTTGTCCTGAGCTGGTTTCATGGAGTCGTAGCCCAGCAAAGAATCAAGCTCTGGCTGGTCAACGTTAGTCTACTGAGGCTAGTACTGTCTTTCTATTGACATTTATATGTGAACCCAAGGCAGTACATTCAGTTCTCCTTTTCCTCCTCCTCCTCCTTGCACCCTCACTAATAAGATGGCTTTGTGCAGGGTACTGGAGTCCCCAGATATTGAGAGACATGCAGGGCCTTGGTGAGTGTGGTGCTCTTGAGCTTCCCTGTTGTTACCGGCATCCTCTCTGGGGTGAGGTCAGCTCTCCAAGTGGTTTAGAGTGACCCTAAAGGAATGGCTGGCCTAGTTCCTTCCTTCATGTTGTGGAGGAAGGCACCTTATCTATCTTCATTCCCTGTCTGCTGGTGCAGATGATGATGATGATGATGACAGAACTGCAGAGCTGGAAGGGACCCTAGATGTCAAGTCTTGCTGGAGCACATGAAATTGGGCAGGTTGGGAGAAGGTCTGGATGTCTTCTTTCCACAAAATCTCCCCTGGGATTTGTCTCAGTCTGGTGCACTTTTGAGCTACCTGGCTTCATTGGGTTTGTCACAACTTCACTGTGAGGACAAAAAATTGAAGCTGTTGGAAAAGTCTCTTGTTGTCTTCTCTCCACCCCTTCTTGATGCATCTGCTCACTCCCATCCAACACATCCTACTGAAAGACTTCAGCCATAGGCCTAAGAGCAATGACCTACGGGGAGATGACACCTGATGGCATTAACAAGACGGCTAAGCTAGACAGGAAGAAGAGGAGCACAACTGTCTGCAAGGAGACACCGACTGGCTTCTTACTCCACCCTGGCAGAAGGTGGTTGCTCTCTATCTTGCAGATGCATCTCGTTAAAGCCGCCACTGCCCTACTCGTTTGATGTAGAGCCCAGATCAGCTCTGGCTGGCCAGCCAGCCAACCCGTCTCCATATTGTCATAACGTTGATAAATAAATATGAATAGAATTGTGGTTTGTTTACAGCTCAGAAGGAGCTCTGTTGCATCAAAAGTGGCTTTGATCACCTCCACACAGTCTTTACCACCAGCGCCTGGTTCAGAGACGCGAAGTTTAATCTCCTGCACTGAAAGACAAATGAATCCACAGAAGAGCGAGATTCGTCCTTCCTCCAGTTCCCGAGACTGGAGCCAACATTTCTGCCAAAGACGAAAGCAAAGGCTGACTTCTGAAAGAAAAGAAGAAGCCAACTAGGAGAAGCGCCAAAAGTGAGGGATGGCAGGGCTGGGCAGGGGGTGCCTTTTGTTCTTCTGGACGCATTTTGACAATTCATGAAATTTCACAGGGAGACAGGTGAACTTTTATAGCACTGAAATTAAACTTCTCATCAGTCAGGCAACATATATTCTTGATGGTTGCTTGGGTGCTGAAGAGCATTTGGGAAGAAGTGTATAACACTTTTGTCTTCCAAAGTGAATCGAGGATAGGAAAAAGCTAGAAATAGGCTCAGCTAAGATGGCAGAAAGTGAGGAGGAATTAAAGAACCTCGTAATGAGGGTGAAAGAGGAGAGTGCAAAAAATGGTCTGAAGCTCAACATCAAAAAAACTAAGATCATGGCCACTGGTCCCATCACCTCCTGGCAAATAGAAGGGGAAGATATGGAGGCAGTGACAGATTTTACTTTCTTGGGCTCCATGATCACTGCAGATGGTGACAGCAGCCACGAAATTAAAAGACGCCTGCTTCTTGGGAGGAAAGCAATGACAAACCTAGACAGCATCTTAAAAAGCAGAGACATCACCTTGCCGACAAAGGTCCGCATAGTCAAAGAAGAAGATCCCACTGTGGATATCATGAGTGGAGTTGTTTCTACAGATGTCACTGTCCGGTGCACCAATGAAAATGGAAAATACCTGGCATAAAATGAGAGGATGAGATGCCTCTTACCCTGAATGAGCACCATCCATTCTCTGCACTAAGCATGGTGTGTTTCGTGCCTGGACATCTGTGGCTCTCATTCAGACCCCAGTGCTGAAAGCAGTGGTTTTATTTGCTGGTGGGAGTCTGAAAAAGAAAAAAAGAGTGGTAAAGCAGGAAACCTAAAGGAGCCTAGTCTCTGATCTGCCACTCAAGCGGCCTCTTTTCTAGTCCAGGAGTGGACAAACATCAGGCCTGCAATATCTGTTTTTAAATGGTATTCCTACTCCCAAGTCCACCATTTGGCACTGGATGCAAATGGCAGTTTAGACAACACAGCCAGTTAGCTACTACTCCATCCCATAAACCATGTCAGGATTACTGTCATGAAGGACAAAAACAACAACAACAACCCCCCCTACGCCTCAGTTACTATAAATCATTTACTTTAGATTAGGTATTCTCCCAATCTAGTGGGGAGGGAGTATTTTTTATTGTTGTGTTGCCTTTATACAACCAGAAGTCTGAAACCTTTGCCTATACACTGCAAACCATCTAGAAATTTATCAGGAGACGGCTGATTTACCTCCTGCCTGCCTCCGCTCTAATCTATTTCAGTTCAGCTGAGTCACAAACCAGGCTGGCTCCAAGCGGGTGATTCATCCGAATCAGTTGCATCCAAGAAATGAAATGAAGTTGTATGTTTGGAAGCAAGAGTCAATGCACTGTCTCTTTAACCTGGCAAAACCTTTGCAGCATTTGCTCTTTGGACACGACTGTGAACCTACATCAGGTTTCCTCAACCTGGCGCCCTCTGGTGTGCCCAATTGCTACTTCCATCATTCTTAGTCCACATCGCCAGTGTGCTGCAGTCAAGACCCCTGGAGAGCATGGGGTTGACCTACACCACAGGGCTTAATTCCAGTCTCCTCTTGTCTTTACTCTGCTAATGATGATGAAAAAGACTGAAATATAACATTGTACAGTGTCTCTGACAAGTAGAAAAAATAGCAGTCAGGATTGTGCTCCTCAAGCAGGAATTAATCAGGAATACTTTTGTTCAGAGGCTGGGCTCTGTCTGTCCTCCACTATGGTCCTTCCCTGGTTTTTGTAGGTGAGATCTCAGGAGTTCTGTTTTGCCCCCACAAACTGATCCACCTGCTCCCAAGTGCCTGGGTGCCATAATAAAATTGGTGAGGTTTCAGAGCCAATGGGGCACATGGGCTTGCTGACATGATGCACAAAACCTCATGTAACCTTAAAGGATGGAACAGCCCTGTTTCATGGACCCTGAATGTGGACCTTTCTCTTTTCTTCAGAATAGGAACTGTTGACATTTTCTTTAAAAAAACACACACACAAACACAAACAAACACACACCAATGTCAGCTGCCTGGGGGATGCTGGGAATTAATAGTCCAAGTAAGCAATTTACTCAAGCTCTGCAGCAGCAGCTATCCCTGGAGGGAGGATGAAAAGAATCTTTCCCATCAGTCGCTACCTGATCCTTCTGTGAAGGCACGGGCCAGGAAGTGAACCAAGGCCATGCCGTATACAAAGAAAGTGTTCCGCCTTGGACACCCTTGGTTAGACCAGCTTTTGGTTAGACTTTGGTTAGGAAAACCACAGTGGGGGACAGAGGCGTTTTAGCTGTTTTCCTGACAGAAACTCCATACTCAACACATCCAATCATCCTCCAAAGCTGTATTTAATCTTTTAACATGTTGGAATATGCAACCATTCTGCCTGATATTCCTTTATTTTCCTCTGTTATATATACATGGTTTGGCAAGGACCTGGCCCCCTGAAATGCGTCAAATTAAATCATCCAAACAAATAAGTAAACCACCAAGCAACTTCTGTATAACATGTTGCTTGGCTCTCATTTATTATTATTATTATTATTATTATTATTATTATTATTATTATTATTATTATCATCATCATCATCATCATCATCAAGATTTTTTAGCCGCGCCGGGGCAAGGGTTGTGCATCGTGATGGCACGTGATGATTCAGCCTGGGGTTTTAGTTTCTTGAGCAGCAGTTAATGTGAGCTTCTTTAAATCATGGTGGCTTGGAGGAAGCCAGCCTCCAGCCCCAGAACTGCCCTCCTGGGCCACAAAGGAGAGATCTTACATTCCAGGCTCAGGAGAATTGTGGGTTGACAGAGATGAAGGCAGGAAACGGACTTTTTGACTGGGCACATCTGTTAAAACAGACATTTTGTTATACAAAAGTGAACTATTACTAATGTGTGGCCTCTTGGAACATACAGCAAATGCCTGATCCCATAAAGGGGTTTGTTACAGCTTTCTTCCAGATAATAATGTTATCATGGAATTTGTAATTCCCACTTTAGTCAGAAATTGTCAAAAGGCATACCTACACATTTCACTGTCACTTTTTGGTTTTGCAGGAGGTGGAAGGGGCCAAATGGATCAACTGATGAAGAAGGAAACTGAGAAGCCTGTCCCTGGAATTAGCTCTGGTGTGATGCTAGTCATCATTGTCTCCCTACCTCGCCCTAGATATTTATCTATCATTCCCCCACCGGCAGGTCACCTGTTGCCTCCCTTGGTGCTGAGTTTCCAATAAGGTGGATTCATACTCCTATGGCTGCCCCTCCTCAATCCCTTGCCTGAGTTTTGAGGTTCACTTTGCATCCTGGGAGGAACTCCCCTGCCATTCCAGAGACCTGTCATGAGATGCATGGAGGAGGGGCAGCGAACGTATTACATTCAGCAAGAGCACTGCTACGGAATTCCCAAGGTCTGGAAAGTGATTTCTAAGCCCTGCACAGCGTGGTTTTGCCCCATGATCACACTCAGCCCTGCAACCTGAGCACACAAGTTATGTTTTGAGAAAGTACCGGGGAAAAACACAGCATAGTTTTCAAAGGTTCATCTCCAGTATTTTCTAAAGAGGCCGGAGAATCAGTTGCAGAATCAGAAGATTCTTGTGCCTATCAAGCACAGAATATGCTTGCTCCACACCATTCAGAGATGCCAAAAACAATGGACCCCTGCAGCTGATGAAGCGTCATAACCGCTGAGCCACTGGGAAGAGGTGAAAGAGCAACTGTGGGGCAACACATACAATAGTGAATCCTCCTCCTCCGCTCATCATTCTATGCCCAATGATAGCAGAAAGATGCTGAGTGGATGATTTTGTCTCTCCTGCCAGGCTTCTGCTATGGTTGCCGTCAACTGCGAACATATCCCTTCTGCCTACAATGGCTTGCGGCGATGGGACACAGGGCAAGCTTCCTCATGTGGGAGAGGAGAACAGGAGCCAGGACAGCCAGTCCTGCATCTCGAGGCTTCATGCCTCGGCTTTTGTGGTTCCACCGAGTCTGGGATCCTTGGGACATCTTATTATAAACATGCATAAGATGGTGCTGGATGTAATGACCCAGGAAATCCCAGCTCAGATTCCTCTTGCTTTCAGACACTGCCCTCTTGTTTGCAATCTGAGGATGTTGAGGCTGATCTGCTTTGGAAGGCCATGGCTAAGTCATGGAAGGTAGGTAGGCAAATGACACACTTCGATGCACACTGTAAAATGATCTGTAGATATTAGTTACTATTAGTGTAAGGTGCTTGGACAAATCAGTGAAGACCAATTCAGGCACCAGGTGGTACTTCACTGGACTATCTCCATCAGGTTGACATCCCTGAAATTTCTCACTGTCTTTCTCCCACATTTTGTAGATCCGGTAGGTGCAAAGAGAGATGGAGAATACTGGGGAGTTCGAGACGTCGACTCCCAGGATTCCAAAGTTGGCGTGGCTACTGAGCACGCTGGCTATGGGAATTCTAGGCCCTGTAATCCAAATCCCTCAAACATTTCCCATCCAAACCTGGAGGCTTTGTACTTGCCCGGACCTTGCTGAAGAACTCAGGGAAACAGCTTCATCCGCCCTGGCTTAGCTCTTATTGGGAGTCTGTACAGGAAGCTGACACTGCATCTTTCCTCACTCTCAGACAGGCTCTTATCCAGGCAGGGAATCACACAGGCCTCCTCATCTCCTGATTAGGCTCATAAGATGTCTTGTCTTGTCTGGCTAGCTGGGCTGTTTGCCAAAAGCCCTGTATTTCTTCTACATCATCCTTCCTAACTTCACAAAAGAGATGGGCTGCACGGCAGAATCTGTCGGAAAGCTCTTGGACCTAGTATAGAATTCTCAAGTACCCAGGCTGGAGAACTGAAGAGTCCAAAAGCTCTGGAGAAATTGTGGACTTGGGGACGAGAGGAGTTGCTTCTGGTACAGCTGAGGTTCCCCTCTCCATGACCACAGGTTCAGGGTCGGGCCCTAGCTGGCTGGCTGCCTCTTAAAGACCTAAAGAGGAATTGAGATACCCACGATGTACCTGTGTTTATACCATCAAATTAAAAAGAAATGATGGCCTGGCTGCCTGGATGCAAGAGTTTCCCAAGCTGCTGATTCAGTGCAGGGCTCATTCAGGAAGAAAACAAGGGCAGAACATTCTTCGCAAAGGTGGCAGGTTTCAGCTCACCAACCTTCTGTTCTAGCAAAGCCTTCAGAACAGCCTTCCCAGCCTGTCTGTAGAAGTACATACTGGCCAGGGGTTTGCTGGCTTTATCCCCCCTTGGATCAGCCTTTCTTTTCTGCAAACGTCCTGGCAGAGCCAAGTCCTCCTTGGTGCAGGAACTGGTGTGGGTGTGTGGAAGCAGGAATGAAAAGGAATGTGAAAGGGAAGAGTTGTCGCTGAAGAGAGGCGCTAGGTGGTAGCAAAACAAAACTGCTGAAGAAGGAATCCTATAAGGAGGCTGGTGACACCAAACAGACCCTCATGTTGATGTAGCCAGAACACTTCTCTACTAGTTTGCTTTTTGTTGTTTTTATTCATTTTTTTTAGTGCAGAAAGGGATCAGGAAACCCAAGAGGTATGGTCCTTCTTTTTTCTGTATGAAGCAGGGATAATTCAACGTGCAGGCAAGGCTCTCCCTGGGCCATCTTGGCCTTATGTGTCACTCCAGAGGGGCCCTGGCTCCTTTCACAAAGTCTGCTGACCCCACGACCCCAAGACCAAAACCATACTTTCTCCACCCCAGTGGCTAGTGCACGAAAGAGACGGGCTTCTGGTTGCAGTTTTGCCCTCTCCCTCTTCTTCTGAGGAGCAGGGACTCTGAAGAGTGGGGTGCCTACAAGGAAACCTGTGTCCAGACGAGTCCCACAGACAAGGAGCTCTTGGCCAACGCTTGGGCAGAAACGGATCCCCCTTTCTGCAGGAGCTGGTAATTCGGGAGACAAATCAGAATGGGTTCAGAGGATGGCAATGAAGGCGGTTGCTAACCTCCTACATGGTAGGGTTGAAAGAAGTGGGTATGTGTAACCTGGAGAAGACGGGGGTGGGAGGAGGGATGGTAAAAAAAACCTCTTCAGACACCTGAAGGACTGTCAGGTAGAACAGGGCAAAAGGCTTTCTTCTCTGCTGCCTCACAGGGTGTGATTTGGTTTTGCAGGCTCAGTGTACACTTTGGCTGAACGTTTGACAAAGCTCCTTGAAAACAGGACAAACTCTGCAGGGCAGTGATGGGCAGAAAGCAAATCTCTGGACAATCTGCTGAAAAGAGGCAAAGCTTTCTGACTCCATTTAATTCATTTAATTACAACGGTGTTACATACTTGTTCTA
Organism: Intellagama lesueurii; assembly: GCA_037013535.1. NCBI lineage: Eukaryota > Metazoa > Chordata > Lepidosauria > Squamata > Agamidae > Intellagama > Intellagama lesueurii. The sequence goes on along the minus strand of JBAJHW010000012.1, from coordinate 20,644,908 downwards.
ATTTATATCACCAACATGTGAACAAAGCCTGAATGTTCTGGAGAAGATTTTTGTGTGGAAGCCTGTAAGCTCCATTCAGTTCTGCTACTCAGTACACATTCCTGAGCTGAGAGTTCTTTGAATTCAAAATGGATTGAAAATATATGTCAGATCAGCTGGTGATCTAGTAAAGCACAGAATGAATCACACAGAGGTGCCATCTGCATACCCCTGATCTGAAGGATAGGTGGACTTTCTGTCCTAGAGATCTTGAAGGAGAAGGCTGGACAGCCGTTGGAGATCCACTAGCATCCTGAAGTGATCTGGGGTTAGAATTGAGTCTGGAATGTAGACAATATGGCTTTTCGGACTACAGTTCCCAGAATCCCTTAGTTAGCATGGCCACTGGACAAGATGTACTATTTAGGACGTCTTCAACTCTATGATCCTGCAACTAACACAACTATGATTCTGGGGTGGGGGCTGCAGTAAAAGGGCTTGGGCAGTAGATGGCAACAGAGGTTTGATATTAGTCAGCAGTTTAATATTCGTGACGTCCGATCCCCCATCTTTTCTTGTTTGTTTTTATTCACTCAATATTGCAATACGACAAACTGCTTTTGAAAAACTCCTCGGTTTCAAAATGAGACTCTGTCACAAAGCTTCTTGCTCAAGGAACATAAAACCAAGTTGAATGCACAGAACCAATTGCGCAGCTCTTTCCAGCCTGACTAAATATAGCTAGAACTGGTGTGATTTTTCATGAAAAACATAAGCACTACTGGCATTGGACATAAATAAAAACTTGTATTTCTTTAAAGAAAAATAAGAAAATAGGAAAATTGACAAAAAGCCTTTGCAAGATATTACCTGAAAGATGGACAGCTTGTTATAATCCTGAAGCGCTGCTTTGCTTGCTCACATAGGCAGTTATAGCTGAGACTATTAAAATGAATGCTTATATGTGAAGTGCAATCTCATTACATGTAACTACAGGCTTGCTGCAGAGAAAAATAAGCAAATACATTTCCTTACAGTTAATTGCTTGGTCGACTAATGTTAGGATTTCTTGAACAAAAGGAAATTAGAAGGAAATGCTATGTTTGTACTTTAAAGGCAGTTAAAAAAAACCCCACTCAACCTGATCCTGGCCCAAAGTTCTTACAAACTAAACTTAGATTTGGTGGGTGGAAAACAGCAGATGGAATATGATGGGAGAGACAAGAGTGACAAAGCTGTTGATGTGCCATAAATGACCTGGAATAGAATAACAAGAACAGGAAAGCAAAAGTGGGGGGGGGGGGGGGACGTGTTTTATACTTTAGACTTTCAAATGAAACTTTAATTTAGCTAGTGAGGTTCACGCAGAGGTGAGCAGTCTATGTCTTAGGGTATACCCGTAAAGGCTACAGTTTTTTGGTGGGACTGGAATTCAGAAGAATGAATGTCCTTCCATTAAAAAAATAATAACATAGTTGCACATAGAAAAGCTACTATACCAGGGAAGGACAGCTTGGCTAGAACCTTCCTCCCTGACATGCCACCTTTCTTTTAAATGTGCAGAAAAAAACAAACAAAGAAAGAAAAAGCAAAGTATGCTACTTATATACCACTCCATAATGCTTAAGCACTTTCTGGACTATTTGCAATTTAATTATGCAGGCTGCACATTGCCTCCCCTCCCCAGTGAGCTGGCGTAATTAATTTACCGACCTCGGAAAGATGGAAGGCTGAGTGAACCTCAAGCCGGCTACCTGGGATTGAACCCAGGTCATGAGCAGAGGCTTGGCTGCAGTACTATAGTTTAACCACTGTGCCATGAGGCTCCTTAAGAATACATATTCGTACCAAGGAGGATTCAATCATAGAGGCCCCCAGGTGCAGTCTGAAATAACACTGCCCAGACACAGAGTTTGACATCATGGGAAAGGTGGCCTCAGAAGTTATGCCAAAGGCTTCATGGAAAAATAGGTCCTGAGTTGCGGGGGCAGTTAAAGGAAACAATGTTGGCATGTAGCTGTTTCAGGTGGGTAGGGACAAAAAATGGGCACAGAGTAGTTGCTTCCTCTGCTGACTGGAGTTTGTTGGTCTATAATGAGACACAAGGACATAGAAAGAACCCAAGGGGCTTGGCTTGGTTGGTGGATGAAGCCCTGCTCTTTTGGCAGAAAGGGACTTTTCCATCAGGGCAGGGACCAGTCGGGTCTTCAAACTGTGTAAGAAAGCCAATGGAATGCTTCCTGTTGCATCGCTTCTTCTATGTGCAGGGCACAGCACGGGTAGAGTAAGACTGGGGCCGCCGTGTGAAAGCACTCACATAGCTGAGATCCAGATCAGCCTCTGTGATTCCATGAGGGGGTCGGAAGGTAAACTTCTGGAGCAACCCAGCAAAGAACATGAAGACCTCCATCCGGCCGACGGCCTCTCCAAGGCAATTCCTTCGGCCTGCAACAATCATAACACATCGATTCTATTAAATATATGCTATTGAAACAGATGCAGAAGATGGGGAGAGTGCAGTACTATGGTCTAGAGAGTGGTGGTCAGCCTGCCTCACCTTGAAACTCCATTAGTGGAGCCTGGCATAGGTTTTAAACAACACACAGGGCACGGATTCAGAAAAAAATGGCTCCCAAAGTCCCAGGGAGACATGGCGTTTAGGCTGCAGAAGTCCCAACTGCAGACCCAAACACTGACTCAGGAGATTGAAGTATAGACCTCTTTCAGCCAAGGCAGCCACCAAGCCTGGACCCCTCATGTCTCCTTCGATACCAAAGTAAAAACACACACCCTGGGGCAGTAAAAAAAAAAAAAAAAAAAAATGATTGAAAAAAAGAATGAAAAGAATGAAAAAAAAAAAGAAAACAAGACTCTGACAAACAGGCTGCTCCTTTAAAGATCTTCAAGCTTCCCAAGGGGATGGCGGCTTTTGGTGGATTGCCAGGCTCAGGAGAGGCTAGGGGTAGGGTTCCGGTGAGTCCCAGATCCCACCAGAGCTGGCTATCGTCCAAAGACCTGTTGGAGACCCTGCTGCTCCAAGCAAGAGAGTCACCTGCTGGTCATCCAGTTAATTGGATAACTGGTTAATGGCTCAGGAACCTACTCATAAAATTCTTAGTCCTCATGAATTTTGGTAGTCTCAACCTAATGAGAAGAAGCCTTGAGGCAGGGAGATTCTTCACTTCCTTTCCCCTTGAAATGCAAAGCACAGACACCGAGCAAGCACAGAAGGACCAGCTGATTGCTTTAAAAGATGGAAAGAGCTTGATCCAAGGTTCTAAATTTTCAAATGCTGCTAAAATTAAGGAGTGGCCATCCCCTATTTGCACACGTTTTTGTATGAACTGCTGGGTGTTTGTGCCCCCTTCTCAAAAAACAAAACAAAGCAAAACAATAACACCTGCTGTTGCAAGGATGATCTGAGAACAGTATGAGACTTCAGCCAGTCTCCACACCATGGAAGCGAATGTGGCAATTGTCTCTCATCACTTGTGAGGGTGAGACAAGCAACAGCTAACCTACTCTTTTCCTGTCATTCACCGGAAAGACAGGACACACAGAGGAGGCCCACAGCAGATCACCCATCCTTGCTTCTATGGCGTCAGGCCTTGTTTAATTCAGATGAGAAAATGGCCAGCTGTGGAAATCTGCCTCCTGAAAAATCTGAAAGAAGAGATCTTTTCTTTGCTCCTGGAAAGAATTCAAATTACCTATTGAGAAAGGAATGAATGCTTCTTTCTTCACGTAATTCCCCTTGTCATCCAGAAAGTGGTTGGGGTTAAACTGGAAAGGAGTCTCCCACTGAGTTTTGTCATACAACACGGAGGTAAGAGAAGGGATCACCATTGTACCCTGAGATACAAACAGACTGAGGTCACAAGGGGTTGAAAATCAGAAAAAAAGGGAGAGTGGGGTAAAAAAAGTTTCATCCAGAGCCTGGAAATGTCCCCTTTTCAGATTACAACCCCCCAATCTGCTCAGCCAACACGGCCAGTAACCATACTGATTAGGAGATGATAGGAGTCACAGTCCAAAAAAAAAAAAAAAAAAAAAAAAAAGGGCTGTGGTTGTATCCCACCCAATTCTCAGGGGAGGAAGGAAAGTTACTTATTTCATTTAATTTCAATGTATTCCAAGATGCAGGAACAAGACCTAGAGTATGGAGTAGCTCAGTTATAATGTGGATGTCTCTGACATTTGGAATGGGCTAAGCATTTCTTTTGAGTTTGAATGATAATTGGAATTGCCAAGAACTTCTGAACTTAACATCTAAGAGCAACTTTCCTGGCAAAAACCCATCTTGCCATGTACCCTGTTTCCCTGAAAATAAGCCCTAGTATGATTTTTCAGGATGCTTGTAATATAAGCCCTACCCCAAAAATAAGCCCTAGTTAAGTGAAAGCCCGCCCTCCACCATCGTGCAGCAACCAGAAGAAGATGACATGACTGTATTTGAATAAATGTAGATGGTTGCACATGAAAAAAAACAAAACATCTCCTGAAAATAAGCCCTAATGCGTTTTTTGGACCAAAAATTAATATAAGACACTGTTTTATTTTCAGGGAAACATGGTACTTTTGGACTTTAAGTTCTTCACACTGGAACAAACCTGATGAAGTGGTGCTTAATTCACGAAAGCTCGTTTACTGTGTGATGATTTTTTTAGTGATCTATAAACGTATTGCCTATTTTTGCATTGGGAAAACAGGAAAAGGTAAAATAGAAAATTACAGTAAGCAGCAAACTCCCACACAGTTGCCACTGTTCTCTCTCCCTCCCTTCCCCACTGCCTGGGCACAGTTCCTCACCCCACACCCGACCCTTTTCCACCTTCAAGAAAGCATACCCCATACCTTAGGAATGAAATAGCCATGGAAGTGTGTATCCACAGCAGTGCTACGTGGAAACTGAGGCACAACAGAGGCAAACCTCTGTATCTCATGGATTACCGCCTCAGTAAAGGGCAGCTGCTTCCGATCTTCGTAAGTGGGCAAACGCTCTGGTCCAAGGACTCTGTGGATTTCCTCCTGGACTTTTTCTGCAAAAGGAATTCTCTCTCAAATGAGGATGAAATGTATTGAAATTAAAAAGCTTGTGCTGGGGAGGAGGCTAAAATGGATTTTCCATTTCTTCTCCTCCAACCTTCTTTATAAAGGGCTGGTTCATCTCTGCTGCTGAAGATCTGGTCCCTGGCAAATTCAGGAAAGCAGTCTCAGGATTAGGATGCTCTGTCTCCGGCTACAGAAAGCTGGTGTGTCACTCAGAGCCAAATACACAGGACAGACCAATTGAGGTGCCCATCTCCAAACGGACCACTGGTCAGACTGGTCCAAGAAGCCATTGCCATGTGATGCCGTCCATAATTCACTATTTCTTTCATTGTCTTCTCAAATTAAGAAGCACAACGGTGCCTCTCAAATTGGGGCACTGTACCAGCTGCTCCCCACCCCAGAATGGGCAAGAATACAAATCTTGTCAGAACCCAGAACGCCTTAACTTTGTCCTGGATCAGCAAGTGGCTGCCATGTATCTGTATGGACTAAAATCAAGCATCATTCTGGGACAATCAGAAGTTGTCCTCCATCCCTGGCGATAAAAAAGCTGGCTTCAAACGACAGGGACTCCCTGCACGATCAGTGAAACACAGGCTTTTCCTCCCTACGCACTCTCCCTTGTGCAACATGGAATGTCGTTTTACACTTTATAATAAATATATCATCATCACAAGGAGTTTGAGGGTGTGGTGTGTTTTTATTTATAGCTTACTCTGAATATCGGGGTATTTCATCATCAGCACGATGGCCCACCGAATTGTGGTTGCTGTCGTCTCTGTTCCAGCTATGACGAGGTCAAGTAATGATGATAAGATATTGTCGTCATAGAACATATTCTTTTCTTTGTGTTTTTCCTTTGGATAAGAAACACATGCTGCAAACCTTGTAGTTTCTATTTGAAAAAACTGTTTTTCTTTAAAAACAAAACTCAAAACAGCTATCAAGTAACTAACTAAAAACAGCATTGAAGAATGATAAAACACCAAGACAAACAAGAGTTAACAGAACCACAAAAAGGGAGCTACCAATATACCACCCTATGGTTCTTCAAGCACTCTCTGGGTGCTTTGCAATTAATTACGGAGGTTAAACATACCCCCCCCCCCCCAAATGAGCTGGGTACTCAATTTACTGACCAAGGAAGGAATAGAAGGCTGAGCCAACCTGAAGCAGGCTACTTGGGATTGAATTTAGGTTGTGAGCAGAGTCTTGGCTGCAATACTGCAGTATAACCACTGCGCCATGAGACTCCTTCACAACAACAACTCCTAGCCATCCAATAACCGCAAATGCTGAATAGTTTAGAGTGACACAGAGGAAAATTGTCTAAGCTCCTGTCTGCAGCATTTCTCTTTAGGGAAGGTGATCTATAAATGGAAACCCTGACGTCAGGTCCCCCTGAGGTGCAGCTTTGAAAATTGCTAAGTCCCTTTTACAGATTTGCTTACCAAGCCTCTGTCTTTCCTTTTATGTAATACTATCTTATAAATTCAGCATGGAAGTGGTGCATTATCATTTTCTGTTTTCACTATGTAACTTCCTGGGATTCATCCAGATCTGGGAAAAGTTCCTTGCTGAGGTTTCAGTTTCTACAATCTCCTAATTTCTACAAGGTGTAGTCCAGATAAGTAACTTTTTCAAAGTTTAGGCCCACTACAATCCCCAACTTCAACCAGCATGGAGGAAAGAAAATACCTCTTCTTGTTGTTGAAAGACCATCTTGTCAATGTAACTCTCCAAGTGGTTCTCATTGATGCTCTGTTTGCCCATTCGGATAAATTTCTTCAGAATGGCAAACGTTTCCTGACTTCTTTTCAAGATTGTCTTGTGTGGTTTGAAAAGGAATCCAAGATATGGGTAGACATTATAAATCTAGGACAAAGACCAACAGATGCCACAGAATATATTAAAAACCAAAGAAAGTTTATGTAGAAAGGAAAAGGTGTGCCAATAATTATGTGACAATGCCATCCCAGGAGTTTCCCTGGGGCCTCAGCAGAGCAGTTTCCTTTGGCTTTTTCACTAGGGTCCATGCAGGAGAAACTCCGTCCTTCAAGTGTTTAAATACAGAAATCATTCAAAAGACTATCAGAACAAAATGGCTGGGATTTGACATTTTGGAGGAATGGCTCAAGCTTTCTGTACAGAACAGAATTCTCTTCCCTGAAACGAATCTCCAGGGAAATAATGGAGGCCATCAGATTTGTCTAGACATAGACTGTAAACATGAATTAAAAAACACAATTAAGGGAAAGATGCAGTAAGGTGACAAAACCAATGCAATCGCCTTTTTTAAAAGGAGCAATAAAACAACAGGACAAAGAACAAGAACAACAAAAAGATAAACCCAACCCACCCAACATCTAAGGAACACAGTTGGCTCTTTTTAAAAGTTATTCGATCCTCATTTTTAAGTAATACACAAATTATAAATCAGTTACAACCCCCTAACATTTCATGATGCAACATTTAATGCCGTTGTAATAGGCTGGCAAGTCAGTATCTCCATACCATAAAATTAAACCAGGGGCAAAGGACAAAAGTTGAAAGACTTCCACACCAGTTATACTAGGCACAGAGATTTCATATTACCATCCCCCACTCCCCCAAAATGAGCATATTTCCAAAGTTCTCTAATCCAGTGACCCTCACTGCTTCTTGTGGCAGCAGAAATATCTAACAGTTATTTATAGTGTGTGAAGAAGTAGCTTATTTTGTCTGTCCTGAGCCACCTGCACATCAGCTTCACAGGATGGCACTGAGCTACGTTGTGGACTGTTTGTGGAGCAATTGAAAGAGCCAAAACGGTTTTCATCTAACTGCAACATTTGGCTTTCATTTAAATGTTGGCTAGGATCATGCGATCAGATCGGCGTGGGAGGAGTGCTCCCACTCCCTGAGCTAGTGGCAATTGACAGACTACACTCACACATGGTGTGGGGTGGTGGTGCTCAGTCTCTTCCAACTAGATTTGAGGACGACTCCAGCTCTCCCTGATGGGAGATCAGCCTCATGCACTTCCTGATGCCATTTGACGCTGTCTTCCTTTCTCATCTACCTGGTTATTCCAAACGGAATATGTATTTATTTATTTTCTTTACTTAAAATATTTTTAAGCCACCTTTCTCCCTTGAAAAGGACCCAAGGAAGCTTACAATGCACCATATCTGGAGCAACACAGGAGGCATTTGAAAACATGCAGAAGAATGAAGTGGACCCCACATCATGCTCATGGATTTTTCTGGTTAGACATCACAAAGGTGCCAACCAAGAGAGTGCTCAGCCTGATCCTGATACCCAGGCAAGATAAAATGGAATACAGTAGGACCTATGTATCCACGGGATTGATATCCGCAGTTTCACTTATCCACGGTGTGAAAATATTAAAAGGAAAAGATCCAGAAAAAAACTATTTTCACTTGTATTACCATAACAGGCCACAAGATAGAGCCAGAGGTCATGCTATGAATACTTGTTAGTGAAGAATGCATAGCATGGTCCCTGGAGCTCTCTAGTGGCCAGTTCTGGTAATGCATGTGAAAATAATTTTTCTTGGTTTTTTTCCATTTATCATGCTATCTATACAGCATTCACTATTATCCATGGTTTTCGGAATCTGCAGGGGGAATGGAATCAATCCCCAGCAAATAATGGGTTCCTACTGTATCTCCTTGACGGATACACTTCTGGAGGGAAGAGTTTGCTGTGTTAGTCCGTTGCAGCAAACACGAGAAAGAATCTTGTAGGCCCTTAAAGACAATTTTTTCTTTGGATAAACTTTTCCAGACGGAAGCCTGCTTGGTCAGCTGCACGGCGTGTTGCTTCTGTGGCTGGCAGGCACATATTATACTTATGTTCAGATGGGAGGGCAAGGTGGGGAACAGACACACAAGGCATGGGTCTGCTTAACTATGCAAGGATTTCTGCCTGACATACTAGGGACTGCATGTTGAAGGATCACTGTTAAAGGAATGATCAATCTTTGAACTTTTTGAATGTTTACTCCCTTCTACTCCTCACCCAAGTAGGGGTATAAAGGTTTGCTCATGGAAGCAGCACTCAATGCAGTGGACTCAGTCCACAGCCAGAATATTCCTTTGTCATTTCTAACCCCACTGGCAATTACAAGGGAAAACTTTGGTCAGGAAGCCCCCCCCCCCCTTACCTGCAAGTGCGGAACTCCCAAAAGCCCAATGATTTCATGGATGTTTCTCAGGAAGATGTTGAAAATGGGGTCAGCATAATCAAATCTGTCTCCAAAGAATAAGGTGAATGCAACGTTTGTTGGAGCACCAGAGAATTCCAGTAAATCAAAAGCTTCACCTAAAAGGAAAAATAGAAGAAGAGTGGAAAATAACTATGGTGGCATTTGGCAGGCGGCACAGACAAAGTGGTGACGAAAGACAAAAGACGTGCATCACCTTTGAAGGCCCTGATCTTCTCCGTCAGGAAGGGCAGCTCTTCATGGATCCTCCTCTCTAGCCGGGTTTTGCCCATCCCAAGCTCCCGCAGACTTGACAAGGTGAATCGACGGGTGGTCTTCCACAGGTCCCCAACGGAAAAGAATAAGCCTGAGGATTAAACACTTCATGTCATTTCATTCGCATATTGCAGGATGCATGAGGCACTAGGATCAGAGCCACCCTAGATCGCTTAAGGAGGAGAATGACACTGCTAGTCCTGATGTGTACTAGAGAGAGGGAAATTTAGTGAACCCTGATGGTTTTCTCTAAGCTGCCACCCTGAAAAAAGAGCCTGCTCAGAGCAGGATCAGAGGATCCAGGGCACCCTGACTGGTCACTGGTCCCTGTTTCCAAGCCATGGCCAGTAGATATATAAAATGAGCCTGGCCTGAGTCCCCAGATCAGAACACGAGGAGTGAATCTGGCAGAGCAAGGCTTTCTGACTCTGAACTCTGCTCACATGTTCACTGAATCAGTTTGCTGCTGATGCCCCGGGAAGGAGTCAATTACCTACAAAAATGGCTCATTTGCTGTTTAGCTGTTGCCATGGCAATGCTTCCTTCAGTCTTTTGTGCACTCTTCTTGCCTTCTTGGCTGAACACTTCCCTGCTGCCTTGGGACCCTTTGACTTGGCCAGGCTCTTGGCCACTCTGGCCTTGCTGGATGGCTCTTATTCCCCACGTGTATGATGGAAAAGCTAGTCACGCAATTTGAGTATGGAGAGAATGCAGGACAACAGCCAGTAAGTGTGCCCAAACAGGGTGAGAGAAAGGCCCTCTTTTCTGTGCATGTCAGGTCTTTCAAACTGCAAGCCTGTGGATCCGTATTATTTACTGATCTTTGTTTGTCGCTCTGGAAACCTTTTTCAGTGAAAACTGGGGTAAAAATGCTTTCCACATCCTCCTTCCACCCTCACCATCAAGAAGGCTACTGTTTATTACATTTCTCATTGTCACTGTACTTTGTGGCACTGCAGCCTAGGGATGAATTACGATTAGGAATGTAAATCCTTGCTTCTCCCAATCTCTCATGAGTGAGAAAAAGAAATCATACACACACAAAATATTCTCCTTGCCTGTGAAAAGGTAGGGTGTTTTCTGTTGGTCTTATGGAAAGTTCTTATGCTTTGCGAGAATAACTTTTAGACATATAACAAAAAGTAATGTAAAACTGCAAGAGCTGCTAGACAGTTTGTGTCTTTATGAGCAATCACCTGATTCCTTCTGTGCTTTCTGTGTGCTTTAGTTTTTCCAGGGAAAGGAGACTAATTTTTTTGCAAAGACATTTTGCACAAATTGCACAGATCTTCACAGGGAGGAAACTTATTTTTTTGTTCTTGTATTGGAGGTGAGGAATCTGATGCAGCTTGAAAATACTTCATCGTGTCCTTTGGTAAAAGTGCTTGCATGAATGCTGTTAAAACCTGAAATGGGTGATGAAAAATATTTCTAGCTGATAAATATGTCTGTGAAGGATGGGGCATGTCACCATAGAAAAAGCTGAAAGTGGCGGTGCACAGAACTCGACGTGAACAGAAAGATCTTTAAAATTAGGCAGGTCCATAGGAGAGCAGACATTTAAATTTTATTTTATGAATTTTCAAATCGCTTTCCAGAATATCCTCTTACAGTGGTTTAAGACAGACAAGAAAAGGTAAAGCCAGAATAAGATTATGCAAAACTGATAATAACTTCAACAAGTTAAAATAAACAGCAGTGTGAACATCAGTCAGATAAATACATCTAAAACTACCCTTGCCTTCCTTAAACTGAACCTCTACAGCACAATTTCAAAAAAAAAAAAAGAGTGCAATCGTGATGACAGAGAATATTCTGTCTTATTGCCTTTACCGTTCTCATGATGCATGTGGTGGAATACAGGGAGGACAGGCCTGTCCACAAATTCACTGCCTTTGCTCATGAGGGCCTCTGTCACAGCTTCATAACCAGTCACCACCACAACCCTTTGGGAACCGAAAAACAACGAGAAGACTGGGCCATATTTTTCTGAAATCTGGAAAGGAAATAAAAGGCCAGTGCTGGATTTTAGGGTGTTAACGATGAACAAGACATGAGCTGCAAAATGCCAGGCTCCCTGGACGTTACTGCTGAGAATTAGATGCTTGAATGGATGGGACTCACAATCAGAACAAAGAAAACTGCTATACACAGATTTGGATCATTATTCCATCTAGGCCAACTTTCTGTGACGTGGCACCCTCCAGACATGTTTGATGACGATGCCTGCCATTCTCAGCTATGTTGTCTGGGTCAATGGAAGTCATATTAAAGCACATACAGGAACCAGATGGAAGAATGCCAATATTACTCTTTGGCTCTTTCCTTTAATCTGCTACATGATTCCTTTAACTGGAGGGATCAGAGATTGAAATTGGGTTTTTTTGTGTGGACAACAGATGCTGTACTCCTTTTATTTATTTATATACACAAGGTAGTTTATGCAATAAAATAATGCAACTAAGAAATATCAAAAGCAACAAACTTAATCAGTTATAAAACAGTAGTTTAAAAACAGATATACTAGATAATATTTTTAAAAGTTTATGCACAAATAAAAAAAGTTAAAACATTTAACATATGTTTGTAAATACCTGAATAATTTGAACCAGCAGCACAAAGGGACTTAAAAGAAGGTAACATTGAACTAGAGGTGTCTGGAGTTTATGCTTCTGTATTTCAACTCCCAGAATTCTGCTTGGAGAACTCTCAAAATCCTAGTCCAAAGGTACACATCCACAGACATTAATGCCCCCCCCACCTAAGGTTTTAAGTTCAGCAGCTTCAAAGGATTGTTAATAGCTCATTAAACTGGAGCATCCAGGAGATGGGAGTTCAATTCCACACCGTGCTTTGTAGAAGAAGAGCCTATGTGGACTTGGGCAAGTTACAGAGTCCCAAGGTTCCTCTAGAAGAAGAAGGGAATGTTAAATCCCTTCTGAATACTCTCTACCTGGAAAACCTTGGAAAGGATCACCGTAAGTCAAAATTGACTTGACAGCACATGATTATTCTTATGATGGTCTTCACAAAGATCTAGAAGTATTCATATATAAGTTAGTGGCATATATGAGTTACAGTCTCTCTCTGCAAAAAGGAGCATTATTTGAGATTAAGAAGCAATAATCCATTCACATCTGAAACATTAAGGGTAATTATACAGAGACTCTTTCTAAGTCTGTTGCAAAACTTTACAAATAGTGATGTTTTATCTGTTCTTTACAAAGGGCCACACACTTACATATGCAACATCTTTAAAAGATTGTAAAAGACAGTGCAATCCTAAAAATCTATCCAAATTTACTCACAGGTAGGTTTGCCCCCCCCCCCCCCCCCGGTCCTCAAATATTACTATACCTTAATCTTTTTCTTTTATTTTCTTGTTTTTTTTAGTTTTTAGTTTTTGTTTCATGCTTTCTCTTTTTCCTTCCTTCTTTATATGTACTATCAATATTGTTTTAAACTAAATAAAGTGTGTAAGAGAGAGAGAGAGAGAGAGAGAGAGAGAGAGAGAAGGAACAGGGTTGCAGACTGTGCTGGATGGGGTGACGCTCCCTCTGAAAGCCCAGGTGCACAGCTTGGGGGTGCTCACCCTGGATTCCTCTCTTGAGCCTGGGTGCCAAAGGTTCGGCGGTGGCCAGGAGTGCCTTTGCACAATGAAAACTAGTACACCAGCCAAACAAACAAACAAACAAACAAACACCTTAAGGAATGTAATAGTTTGATGCACATTGTCACATCATGACAATATCTTCTGAAAATCACATGGTAGAAAATTACTGAGCAAGTGTGGGAAAATACATACACAGAAGGCACTGAAGACAGGCGGCTTTATAAGCAGAACTCCCCTCCACCCTGACACACATCTTACCTTCATATATGACAGGTCTTGTCTTCTAATATCTAGCAAGTGCAAATTTCCAATAATGGGAAGTGGACGAGGACCCGGAGGAAAGCGCAGGGATGATTTTCCAGGGCTGCTCAAAGCTAAGAACATAAGTATTAACAACAGTATACACAACAACACTGTTGTGTTGAGGCTAAGGAGGACGCCTAACCATGGAGCCATGTTCAGCTGGACTTTCGGTGGAATGGAAGGAAAAAATCTGAGTGATGCCTATTTGGCCAAAGTCTTGCCTAGCCTTTCCTTCTGCATTACACAATATCTCAAATCTGCATGCCACTCCTCTTGTGCACACTTTGCTGACTGGGCAAAGTCTTTCCAACAGTTGAGACACAAATTGTTTTGTAACTGAAAGATACCTACTTGTTGGAAACATGACCAGGTGCTGCTGAGCCCACTCCAAGTATATTCAGCAGGTCTTATAAAACATACAATTCTGCAATTTAGTCTTTTGCACTGACCTAGTTTAGCCATTGGGGAGTGGGATATGCATAACTTTTTCTCCCTAGACCATTAATTTCTCCTTAGGTAGAGACATTTGTGAATAAAGATAATGGTTCACCCTTTCAAACAGGGAGAGTTCCCCATCTCAGGAGACAGAAGGAAAGAGGTCATGTTCAAGGTTGCTTCTTTTTAGCCTTTCTCCATCAATTAATAGTCTCTTCTTCCCTTGACCTTCTGCAACATCTTGGCCATCCATCTGTTCATCCTCAGTTGCTTATCAATGCTTCACTGAAACTGCATTCCTCAAACAATGGGAAGGTTTGGGGATTTAACTGGAAATAAAAGCAAGTGGACAAAGGCTATTGAAATACTCTGAGAAGGCAGGCAAGTTTCTTTGCTTTGATTTGGGTGAGTGGGGCAACAACTCTTATCCAGTCTGTAGTTGATCTATGTGCCAGAAAGCTACCCAAACTAATAAGCCATGATGCTCTATAATAAAGATGGTGTTATCTAGCAGTAATGCCTTCAGAGCTATGGAGCCCAGTTAGAACAATTTAATACAATCTAAACTAACAAGTGAAAGGAAAGTCCGATGCTGCAAAGAAAAATACTGCATAGGAACCTGGAATGTAAGATCTATGAACCTTGGTAAGCTGGGTGTGGTCAAACAAGAGACGTCAAGAATAAACATTGACATCCTGGGCGTCAGTGAACTAAAATGGACGGGAATGGGCGAATTCAATTCAGACGATTATCATATCTACCATTGTGGGCAAGAATCCCGTAGAAGAAATGGAGTAGCCCTCATAGTCAACAAAAGAGTGGGAAAAGCTGTACTGGGATACAATCTCAAAAATGATAGAATGATTTCAATACGAATCCAAGGCAGACCTTTCAACATCACAGTAATCCAAGTTTATGCACCAACCACCAATGCTGAAGAGGCTGAAATTGACCAATTCTATGAAGACTTACAACACCTTCTAGAACTGACACCAAAGAAAGATGTTCTTCTCATTATAGGGGACTGGAATGTTAAAGTAGGGAGTCAAAAGATAAAAGGAACAACAGGTAAGTTTGGCCTTGGAGTTCAAAACGAAGCAGGGCAAAGGCTAATAGAGTTTTGTCAAGAGAACAAGCTGGTCATCACAAACACTCTTTTCCAACAACACAAGAGGCGACTCTACAAATGGACGTCACCAGATGGGCAATACCGAAATCAGATTGATTATATTCTCTGCAGCCAAAGATGGAGAAGCTCTATACAGTCAGCAAAAACAAGACCTGGAGCTGATTGTGGCTCTGATCATCAGCTTCTTATAGCAAAATTCAAGCTTAAACTGAAGAAAGGAGGAAAAACAACTGGGTTAGTCAGGTATAAACTAAACCAAATCCCTTATGAATACACAGTGGAAGTGAAGAACAGATTTAAGAAATTAGAATTGGTGGACAGAGTGCCTGAAGAACTATGGATGGAGGCTCGTAACATTGTACAGGAGGCAGCAACAAAAACCATCCCAAAGAAAAGGAAATGCAAGAAAGCAAAGTGGCTGTCCAACGAAGCCTTACAAATAGCAGAGAAGAGAAGGGAAACAAAATGCAAGGGAGATAGGGAAAGTTACAGAAAATTGAACACAGACTTCCAAAGAATAGCAAGGAGAGACAAGAGGGCCTTCTTAAATGAACAGTGCAAAGATATAGAGGAAAATAATAGAAAGGGAAAAACCAGAGATCTGTTCAAGAAAATTGGAGATATTAAAGGAACATTTTGTGCAAAGATGGACATGATAAAGGACAAAAATGGTAGGGACCTAACAGAAGCAGAAGACATCAAGAAGAGGTGGCAAGAATACACAGAAGAATTATACCAGAAAGATCTGGATGTCCTGGGCAACCCAGATAGTGTGGTTGCTGACCTTGAGCCAGACATCCTGGAGAGTGAAGTCAAGTGGGCCTTAGAAAGCATGGCTAACAACAAGGCCAGTGGAGGTGATGGCATTCCAGTGGAACTATTTAAAATCTTAAAAGATGAGGCTGTTAAGGTGCTACACTCAATATGCCAGCAAGTTTGGAAAACTCAGCAGTGGCCAGAGGATTGGAAAAGATCAGTCTACATCCCAATCCCAAAGAAGGGCAGTGCCAAAGAATGCTCCAACTACTGTACAATTGCACTCATTTCACACGCTAGCAAGGTTATGCTCAAAATCCTCCAAGGCAGGCTTCAGCAGTATGTGGACCGAGAACTCCCGGAAGTACAAGCTGGATTTCGAAGGGGCAGAGGAACTAGAGACCAAATTGCTAACATGCGCTGGATTATGGAGAAAGCCAGAGAGTTCCAGAAAAACATCTACTTCTGCTTCATTGACTACGCAAAAGCCTTTGACTGTGTGGACCACAACAAACTATGGCAAGTTCTTAAAGAAATGGCAGTGCCTGACCACCTTATCTATCTCCTGAGAAATCTATATGTGGGACAGGAAGCAACAGTTAGAACTGGATATGGAACAACGGATTGGTTCAAAATTGGGAAAGGAGTACGACAAGGCTGTATATCGTCTCCCTGCTTATTTAACTTATATGTAGAATACATCATGCGAAAGGCAGGACTGGAGGAATCCCAAGCCGGAATTAAGATTTCTGGAAGAAATATCAACAACCTCAGATATGCAGATGATACCACTCTGATGGCAGAAAGTGAGGAGGAATTAAAGAACCTTGTAATGAGGGTGAAAGAGGAGAGTGCAAAAAATGGTCTGAAGCTCAACATCAAAAAAACTAAGATCATGGCCACTGGTCCCATCACCTCCTGGCAAATAGAAGGGGAAGATATGGAGGCAGTGACAGATTTTACTTTCCTGGGCTCCATGATCACTGCAGATGGTGACAGCAGCCACAAAATTAAAAGACGCCTGCTTCTTGGGAGGAAAGCGATGACAAACCTAGACAGCATCTTAAAAAGCAGAGACATCACCTTGCCGACAAAGGTCCGCAGAGTCAAAGCTGTGGTTTTTCCAGTAGTGATGTGTGGAAGTGAGAGCTGGACCATAAAGAAGGCTGACCGCCAAAGAATTGATGCTTTTGAATTGTGGTGCTGGAGGAGACTCTTGAGAGTCCCCTGGACTGCAAAGAGAACAAACCTATCCATTTTGAAGGAAATCAACCCCGAGTGCTCACTGGAAGGACAGATCCTGAAGCTGAGGCTCCAATACTTTGGCCATCTCATGAGAAGAGAAGACTCCCTGGAAAAGACCCTGATGTTGGGAAAGTGAAGGCAAGAGGAGAAGGGGACGACAGAGGACAAGATGGTTGGACAGTGTCACCGAAGCTACCAACATGAATTTGACCCAACTCCGGGAGGCAGTGGAAGACAGGAGGGCCTGGCGTGCTCTGGTCCATGGGGTCACTAAGAGTCAGACATGACTTAACGACTAAACAACAACAAAAAACTAACATGGCTCTGTCCAGCAGTATCCTGCAAGATGTAGTTTGATGGGGTCCTTAAGAGTTATCTACTACAGTTTAAGATAAAGTACTACAGCTCTTCAGCAGTGTTCTTATGTACCTTGTTAATTTACAAAAAGCAGGATTCGTAAAGTCTAACATGACCATTAAAGGTGGCATTGAACTGCATATATAACTGTGTGTGTGTGTGTGTTTGTGTGTGCAATGTATAACTGTGTAACAGATACAATTCTTAAGAATGCTCTTCTTACAAAAGAGAGATGTGATAGCAAATAAGAAATATTATCTGCTTACAACTTGAAAATATATATCTTTTTACTTCTGAGCAAATATTTAATCAGTTTTAGGACAGGTTGGTCAGTTGGTCAAATAATGCTCAAATAGAATAGCTGCAACAGCTGTAAAAGATTTGATATTTGCGTTGGTTCCAAGAAACAAATTAGATGCTATTGCACAATTATGGAATCAATGTGAGATAAAGTTTTGCTCTTCCCCAGCCCCTGACTTGAGAAATGTGAATAGTTCCTTGAACAGTTCAGATCTTTGGCTTCTTTCCAAAAAGTGGCAGCCACTATTAGCAAATCAAATGCCTCCTGTTAAAAAGGCAGTTCTTCAAAGTAGGGACTGTTGAGAGGGTCCTCTACAGGGAGTGAAGATGAGTGAGTGAGACACCTTAAGTGAGTCTTCCTCAAATTAATGCCCTTAACTCCAGCATGGCCAATGATGGAAGATGTGGAGTAATGCATTGGTGTGTGTGGCTCCCTTAAATTACAGTAGGTAGTTAAGTTCAGGAGCAAAATCAACCCCACCATATGCTCTTTTTGCTGAAGTGGATATTGCAGAAAGTTCTTCGACAACCATTTGCTGATTCAGA
The DNA here is from genome assembly GCA_037013535.1 of Intellagama lesueurii. Lineage (NCBI taxonomy): Eukaryota > Metazoa > Chordata > Lepidosauria > Squamata > Agamidae > Intellagama > Intellagama lesueurii. Next base: position 20,626,710 of record JBAJHW010000012.1, on the reverse strand, counting down.
AATGCACACTGAACACAGGATGACTGGGAATATCAAGTGGTGGGCACTTCTCTGTGTGGATGAACCATGTTCACAGATCAAATACTATTATCAGAATTCCATCCACTGCTTTCTAACAGAACTGGCTTATACCTTCAGACCCAGCCTGTTGTAATGTCAGAGTAGCATTACACCATCCTGGGGGAGTCCCTGATCAATCCTGAAGGCTTCTTAGGCTAGTCATTATCTCTAAGTCTAACTTCTTATGGGGTTCTTGTGAGGGTAAAAGATGAAGGAGAGAACCATGTGCCCTACCCTGAGGTAGTATGTGAATGAATAATACAGTTATTACAATTCAGGGACGGACAGATGTGAAGCTGCCACATAACCAAGTTAAACCATTGTCCTCTAGCTTAATATTGAGTGCCCTGACTGGCAGAGGAACTTGAAGGTTTTAGGTAGAGGTTCTTCCATGGTCTGCTCTGTGTAATGCTTTCAACAGGTGATACAGCAAGGACTGAATTTGGAGTATATAAGCAGTCACTGACCACTGAGCTACAGGGCCTTCCCTGCTACATGCAAGCATGAACAATTCTTGTATGGGGATGCAGACAGGGTGGGAGGAAGGGGAAAAAGTCGAGACTCTTATAAGGTCTTTGACTTTTTTTAGTCATTTAGTGTTCTCCTTGGAGCATACAGGATGTGCGTGGCAACTGCTGCGAATTGTCAATAACAAGTGAATTTGTAACTAACTAGCATGGCCATGAGGCAGTTCCAACAGGACTACCATCTATTTTGCTGAGCTTGCTCAACTGGTCACCCGCTTGGGGAGTTTTATTTACTTGAAAAGAAAGCCATTTATTGAGCTAGGTTTAAAAAAGGTCACTCAAGTTAAACATTAAAACTTGGGGGACAGCAACATTTTACCTTGAAGCCATGGATGCTTGTGAAAAATTAACCATTGGCAGGGGTGGGGAGCCCAATAATTTCCAGAGGTAAGGGGCACAGAAGACTGAGCACAGCAGTGAATGCGCTGGATAGCCTCACCTAAAACTTCCACTGGGCTATGAACTATATGCCACATTCCCCAACCTGGTGTCTTCCAGATGTCTGAAATGATTATTTAATTGCAGTTTTGCTAAAATACAAGCTATGACATCTGATTTGTCCAGCATAAATTTGCTGGGATGACCTTTGTCTTAAGGATAGCTCATCCGCCTCTCTCCCACCATGTCATGTTTACTGTTGCAGTGCAATGACATAAGGAACATGATGGTGCAATCCATTTAAATTTGCTTTGGGAACACTGATCCAAATGAAACAATAGAACATGCAAGTTTCTCTTAAACTGGGATAGGAACCTCCAGAGGCTTGGCATCACCCCATATCTTCAAGGACTCCTCATTTTCTTTTCCTTTAAAAGGCCCCTCATACTTCTTAGTGTGCAGAGGAAAAAAATTACGTTTCCCCTTGCCAGTTGTTTTAAATCATTTCGAGCTTTGAAAACTCACCCACCCCAAGTGCTTCTCTCTTTAATGCACGACTATTTTCAAAGGAGGTTACTGGTCTGCCCCAAGAAATGTACCCCTTTATTGTCCACTGCATCAACAAACTCCCCAAACAAGGCTGAGGTTTCTGCAACTGCTTCTTAAACACAAACAGAGCCACAGTGTCTCCAGATGCCCATGTGAACAGGCAGCTGCAAGCATCCTCAGACTGCTGGAAGTGCAGTTGCCCTGGAGAATTACAACCTGGTTCCTGCTGGACTTGGAGAGACTATAATGCTTCTCGTTTCCCCTACACCTGCCTCTTCCATGTTCCCCTATCATGGTCAACATTAGCAGCAAGGGCAGATGTGGACAGGATTCTCTGGAGGAAGACTGACATCCAAGGGAGGTGACTGGGGATTTTGCTCACCCATGATGCAAGCTGAGTAGCCAAGTACTGCCTCAAGACGGGAGGCAACTCCCCGGCTGGGAGATGTGGGTGGTCTGCCTGCTGCTTTTGTCTTTTTGACAGCCTCACAACCGCAGAGTGGTTGGGCCAAGTGCCCTTGTGCAGCCTCTACCACTTAAAGAAATCGAAATGAAACATTTGAGGCAGTTTGCAGTCAGTTTCAATCTTCTGTATTCTTCATTTTTAAGACTGCCTAATAAAAGAACCTTCTGCAGCTCAAAATAACAGAGGAGCCCTCTGCTAAAATAATGGCAGAGAGTACAAATATTCCTAGACCCAAATAAAGCTGAGAGAAAACTCTCCTTTTCCCCTTCTCGACATTTTTGGTGTTTATAATTCCATTTTGCTGCCTCCCTTTTCACTGGTTCCACATCCCTGGGTTATGGGAGAAGCATTTTCTTAAGTAGACAGATTGCTGGGGGGTTTAAAAGGCATTAACTTTCCACACCACTTGTTGATCCTGACTGTGGTTGCTCCTACTCAACCCCACAACTGAACAAAAGAGTGGAACTTGCAGGGAGGGGGGCAGGAATGCTGCTATTACGACCTATATCAGGACACGCCTTGGAGCTGTTAATAGCAGTGTTCCCCACTGTTCTTTTGGATTGAGAGGTACTATGGGATGAAGTGAATGTGGCTCCATTGGGAACAACCAAAGGTCGCATATGGACTATGGCAGTGCACCCTTGAACCATCTTCAAAGATAGAAGATTCTACATCTTAATGTAACACATGATTCATTTTTTAAATTCACTGCTTACAGGATATGTTGATGGGCATTAAAATAGATGACTTAAAAGGAGGATTAGACAAATTCATAAAACAGGAGAAATGGATCATTTGCAATTAAACATGATGACTATGTGGAAAACCCAAGAAGGGACTGTGGATCAGGCACCTCATCCAACATTTTGGGCATAGACTGCCCACTTACACGTTATCTAGGGTGGAATTTCTACATTAAGCAGCAGGGTATATTGTAGCATCTGTGGCCAGGTTGAAGCGTGGAACGGGATGACAGGAAACATAGGATTAAAATGACCTTAACAGATTGGTGAATTGGGCCAAACAAAATGCATTTCAATAGAGAGAAATGTAAAGTTCTACATGTAGGTGGGGAAAATTAGATGCACAAATCTACATCAGGTGACATCAGGTAGGGACTATTACATATGAAGAAGGTCTAGGGGTCTTAATGAACCACAAGCAAAACGTGAGTCAACAGTCTGATGCAGCGGTAAGAAGAATTAAAGCAAGTCAAGGTTGCATCAATAGAGGTATCATGTCCAGATCAAGGGAATTAATATTACTACTCCATGCTGCTTCTGTCAAACCATATCTGAAGTACTTCAACTATTTCTAGCCATCACAGTTCAGCCAAGATATTGAAAAGTTGGAATAAGTCCATAGATGGTAGATGAGCTTGCTAAAGATGGTAGAGGGTCTGGAAACTAATCACTGTGAGAAACAGTTGAGAGTTGGGTATGTTTAACTGAGGGGTAATATAATAGCCATCTTAAAATGTCTGGAAGGTGGTCATGTGGCTATGATGCAAACCTGGTTCCCCTGATTCAGAGGGTAGATCAGTGGATTCAAATGACAGGGAAGGGAAATTTGACTAAACACTAGTAAGAATGTATTACAGCAGGAGCCGTTCAAAAGAGTGGACTGCCTCTGAATGTGACAGGCTCTTCTTTCCTGGAGAAAGGTTGGACAGAGGTTAGATTGCCGTATGTCAGTGAGGTTTTAGCTGTAGATTTCATTCCCTGGCAAAGGGCTGAACTAAATGAATGTTGAGGATCCCTTCCAACTCTACCCTTGGCATGATTTTAGGATTCTATATTGCTTTTCTGACCACTTGGTAGATTTCACAAAAGCATCTGGTGGGCTTCTGTGAAAAACAGATCAAACTTTGATGAACCAGATGAAACTTTTGCCTGACTGTGAAAGACTCTTCTTAATTTCCTAAACATACAAAAGGTTCAGACACAAACGGCATTTCTTTCTTTCATCCTATGAAAACAATACATTTTCACGTGTTGAGTGTTCAAATCTCCATTGCTTAGGGAATTAAGTCTCGGTGCAAAAAAAAAGGTCAGTGCAAAACAAAACACTATGATGTTGTAAGAATACCAATCTAGGAGTGAGAAATAATTATCAGAAATTCTTTGAATTGAACATAGTTGTGCAATTTTTTAAAAAGCAGAAGTATTTTTCATTTACTGTGTAGCAACGTACTGGAAACAGAATAGTTTTGAGAATAATTACCTCTTGCGATTGAAGGCAATAAAATAAACTAGAAGATTAAACTTCAAATACGCTTGTTTATAGTCCCGTGACTGAAGGCCTGGAGCCAGCAGATGTCACTGTCACATCACTGCTTAAGCGGTCAAGTTTAAGTGCTTTTTGCTCAGTCTTTACCCAGTGACAATTGTTCAAACACAAAGGTTTCTGTGTGACATTTATGATCCACAAGATCAGTAAATGATCAAAAAATTAGCAAGTATCTGAGCAGCCAGTGCAGTCTCACTATGCTTGCTGATTCCACATGCCCTAGAAAGCCTAGTTGCTAAGCCTTGCAGTGGCCATTCGTTGGGTTGCCAAAAGTTGCAAGCAAGGAAACAAGGAACAGAAAACCTTCCTGTTCTTATTGATCTAAGGTAGACTGTGGCCCAAGTGTGACCTTTCAAAGGTTGCTGGATTGCAAGCCAGCATAAACAAGAGATACAGCGGCTGGAAATTTCAGCTCAACGGCATCTAGAAGGCAGCATGTTGCCCGTTGCGTGCTTCGATTTCTAATGAAGGAGGGGGTGGGTGGGTTAAAAGGGATGGTTGAGCAGAGGGCAGAATCAGAAGCAACAGAGAGGTGGTGGTCCACAGGCAAAAGTGGGCAAGGCCACCCTTTGCATATGTCTGCTTTGTCTGTTTTTCCCACCTCTCTGACATTTTCTTTTTCTTCCCCCTTTGTCTCTTTGACTGCCACTATCCCTGCCCAGACTGGGAGTGAGGGGTCAGGAAGGTCACCTCAATCACAGGCTCCATGAACACCAGACTCTTGCTACTACTCATATGGGTCTTTACTGTGGGTGGGGGAAACCCCATTGGGCAGCCAGTTCTCACCATCTTGACGGTCCACAGGGGGGCATAGCTAACCCCACTAGGCCCTTGTTGCCTTCGGTCCCCAAGTGGGCCCAAGTTCCATTCACTAGGACCTCAATGTCTCCAGTATGGGACTGGGGTCTAGTCCTCAATACAGCACAGGCGCCAATGCTCCTGGCCCTTTAGGGCGGTCCTCGAGTTCCAACAGTCTGTCCTGCCTCCAAAGGAACTGCTGCAGGTGCTCATTGTGGTGCTCCATCTGCCAGTGTCACCTCTTGGCCAACGTGGGTCTGGTGGCTTGGCTGGGCAATCAGGCCATCATTGTGGGAGCCTGGATTGGGCTCTCCTCGTTTGCCTTATCTGCGGGAAGCGGATCCACTTACCCATTCAGGGGTCCTGCAAGAGCTGGTCCTTGCCAAGAGCACAAAAGATGGAAGGGGTCTCCTCTGAGGCCTCAGCTCAGTCCTCCCCCTCCACGTCTGTTGAGGGCAACCAGTCCTTCTGTTCTTCCTCCACCTCCTCCTTTAAGCCCAGGTCCTGCCAATCATCACCGCCCCCTCCCCCAGGTGCAGCTCATCTGCCTTGGCCTCCTCACTCCCACCTGGGGCCCCCCTTCTGCAACCTGCACGCCACTCTGCCACTGCAGTCTCCAAACAGTCTGCCAGGGGTGTAGGTCCAAGGCAGACATCTCACCGGGAACAGCCAGAACATTCCCTCACACTTTCTCTTTCTCTTTTTTGGGGGGAAGCAGTGCGTGATGGGGCAAATCGGCAGAGACATCTTGAAGTGGGTATTAGCCACAATGTGTATGTGGAACCCAGGGCTTGGGAGGTTTTTTTATTTTTCCCACTTGGAGGCCACGGGGCAGGGGAGGGAGGAGAAAAAGATGCACTGGGTGGCTCCATCGTCTAAACCAGAACTTAGAAAGGTTCTTATGTTTTTGGACTACAACTCCCCAAATCCTCAGCCATATCTTGGCCAGGGAATATGCTGGCTGGGAGGTCTGTGGGCCAAACATTATCCTGCATTGAGTAGGCGGTTGGACTTGATAGCCTTATAGGTCCCTTCCAACTCAATTATTCTATAATCTTTCTTCCCCCACAGCTCTGTAACATCTGTGCTCTGGGTTGCATGCTGCAGCATACCACTTTGCTGGAGGACAACAATGGGAAGGAGTTGTTGTCTTTACACTTTGCTTCTGGCCTTTTCCCTGGGAAGATAGAATTCTGGACTAGATGTACCTTTGATCTGTTCCAGCATGGTTCTTCCTACACTTTCAGGGGAGAGGAGCTGTATGGCAGATCAATCAGTGTGGAAAAGGCCCTCCAAACGTAACAAGTTTGAAAACTGCTGATCTGAAGGAATCCAACTGTTAACTCTCCTGCCACCCACAGGAACTGGAAACAAGAAGAAAAGCCAACATTTTAGTTTTTTTTTTTTTTAAGTGATCAATATCTTTAGTTACATTGGATCTGAAACAACCCCACAGAGTTCTGGATAGTCCAAACAGACGTGGTCTATACTTCAATAATCAACTAAATCCCAGTTCAACAGTGACGGGAACACATGGGGGGATGGATCCCAGTATCTAGTCTTATAAATTCTGGCTTGCCAAAGTACCATTTTTTAATTTGGCATTTCAGACAGAGTGATAACAATAACATTTTGGAAAACAGTCCAGAGTTACTGGATGAACTTCAGTAATGACAGAGAAACTGATCACACTCTCTCTCCTGCTGAAAAAAAAAGTTATTTGGAGCACTTTTACTTTAGTTTCCACTCTGGCTCTTTTCTGCTCTTGTATCTCATCAGCACAGCCACTGCTGGCGTCCAAGTATTTGATTTGTGAGCCAGCACCCCCACCCCCAGAAGGCGGTGATGGGAACGCAGCAGATGGAAAGCACATCCCCTAAAGACCACCCCTGATGCAAGTACTAGATGACCAGCAGATATTAGAACCTAATGGTCCTTAGAACATTAGAGCCTGCAAAAGACTACAAGCATTTCAACACCCAGTGCCATGGCATACACACAAGTGGGCAATGCCTTCAGCTGATGGAATACAGTAGAACCACCACATCCCAGGAGCCAGTTTCTGTGGCTTCAGTTGTCTGTGTTTGTTGTTGCTGCAATCCAACCAACCCAACCTGCAGTGCACACACATACTTACTTACTTACTTATTTGTTTGTTTTTATTTATTTTGTAAATTTATATACCGCAGACTTAGTGTGCGACACTTCTCTACATGGTTAACAAAGATGAAATAAACAACAACTTTGTCTCTCCTCTCCCCCCTCCGCCCCATGAATGGTAGCAAATGGATTTGCTACTATTCACAGTTTCAGGCATCCGCAGGGGGGCTTGGAACCTCTCCTCTGCAGATGTGGGAGTCCTGTTGTGCACATTTCCCTGGCACTGTCCTACATGCAACATTTCTCCCAGAGCATCTATGTGGATGCTAACTCTCACATAACAAATTGTGTCCAAGAATACACCGTTTCTGTAAAGATGTAACCAGTTCTCATCCCCAACTAAGTGTCACACTAGACCCTTCAGTTATCAGCTCTGCATTTAGAAGTGGTGCTTCCTCATGAAATAAAAGACATCTGGCCGTATTTTTCTCTCTACTTTTGCCAAGCTGAATGGAATAGGTTCTTATGAATGTTCTGATGAACACAATGAGCTGTTACTCATGTTCAGTTGAATGCATTCATTTGAACTGTGGTGGTTTAAACGCTAGCATGTTTTGTTTGTTATACGTTTTCATGGACAGTCCACTTCACCAGATGCATCTTCAACCCCCAAGAGATACTAGATGCATCTGAAGAAGTAGACTTCTATCCTTGAAAATTTATGCCACATTAAAATCTGAGCTATTTAAGATTCTAGTTTTCTAGTCATGTCAAGGAATCATGTTAAGTACCTGCATTTCACCCAGCTCCCTAACTGATTCACCGCCCATCGACACACCCTGCAGTTTCCAGGACCCCAAAGGGCTCCACTCAATAAGAGGCCATTTAGAGGCAATCATGTAAGCCACCCAGCTAATCTCTGAGACCAACAGATCTACTAGATCACAACTGGAGCATTGAGCATACTAAACTTTCTGGTGGCAGGTCACGTTAATGGGGGTACTACTCCTGTCCATGGTCCAATCGTTTCAGACACTTCACTGGCTACCTTCCGTCACACAGGTTCCCTCCAGCCTCAGTTTTGGACAGCTCTTTCCTACATGATGTTTCTTTCAGTCATGACCGATCGCTCAGAGCTCTCCAGCCACTCTGCCCCTCAAACCCGTAGCCTGGAACTTTGCTTCACCTGGAGCTCTCTAAAGGACCATTTCTGTTCTAAAATACTACTTGTCTCATTATTAATCTGACTGGATATTAAGATTTTTAAGAGAGGCCCTTTTGAGAATACCAACAGTTGCAGAGTTTCATTAGAGAAAACACAAAGAAGAGCCCTTTCTTCTGCATGACTCCCAGGCTTTGGCATACATTCCTCTCAGTGCTGAGCTCTGTTTCCACACCTTTTTCAACTACCTAATTTAATTTAATTTAATTTATTGTGGTGATTTTAATTTTTATAGATGTACTGTATTGATTTTAATGGCATTTAGAGGCTTGTTTTATTTGATTTTCATATTCTATGGTTGAATCTGCTTTTTACTCTAGTGTTATTATGTTTTTCTGAGCCACCTTGAGCACTCACTATCTTGTAGTAGAAAGGGGGGGGGGATACAAATGCAAATAATAATAAATATTCTATGATTATTCAACAAGCATGAACATTCTTGCTATGGCTCAATTATGTTAACCTTGAAAATTTAAAAAGAGATTTTCATTTTCTCATGCAGTTTAGCCAAATAACTGTACTCTTGATCTCCCTGCATTAACAATTTGGCTTCATTGTTGCTGCTTTGTTCAGGAACAGCTGAAATAATATTCAAATGGATTTAGAAAACAGAAAGAGTGCAGCCTTGAGTTTCAAAAGAAAAGCTACCAAGCTTCTATAGCTCAGCCAGTGACTGGAAACAACTGCTAAAATTACTGAAGTTTTCATGCCTAGGTTTTGCACCAGTTATATATATATGTGTGTGTGTGTGTATATACAGAGAGAGAGAGAGAGAGACTCTAATATAATGCATAATACTATTTTATTTCAAATTATTGCACAGATGGTCACTTTTAGCCTCAGTTTAAAAAAATAATAATTCAAATACCATAAAGACTTGAATTCTAAACAGTTCTCTGGGCTGTTTTGAAACCAAAGCCAACTTCTGCCTTTAATGCCTAAAGGATTATTCCACAACCTTGATTTCTTTTAAAAAACAAAATCAAACGAAGAAAACCTTCTTCCTGGTCTCGCATGTAAATTCACTTAGATAACTTTTTCCACATATTAATCAGGCTTAGCTTTAACCTGCTCAGGAAATTCTGGTACAGGAAGGAAGGAAAGGAGGCTAGATGTATTTTCGATGCAGTCATCCGCTTGTCAAATGTTTCTCCATTGTTATGAAACAAAAAGCACATTGCAAGCGCTCAAACCTTGAGATACACACACACACACACACACACACACACACATTTTTCCTCCTTTTGTGTATAGCTCCTACCAGCTTAGAAGCACCAAAGCCAATAAAGGTGGCTTTTCTTCAGAACATTGGGAAAATAACAATACAAAGTTTACACAGATGTTATCCTTCCAATCCTTTAACCATGGCTATGGGATGCGGGGGCAGCTACAGCTATGTTCATGTTTTGCTCCCTCTCTCTTGGTTCTTTCTCTTGTGTGCATGAATGAAATTCTGCCCAATCCATTCCAACCATTAACAATGCTAATCACAATTAATACAGTATCTAGCAACAACATGCAATAGACTTTAAGATCTTGTTTAAGAGCACCTGGTTGGGGTTAACCGTGATTAACTCTGATGCGGATGTAAGATACAATAACCATGACTAAGCTAAGTGGAGGAAATGAACATGAAAGAGAGGGATAACTTTGGGGAGAAGAGGAAAAGGGTAGAGTATAACAAAGAACCATCTTTTCCTGCATGTACCCCATCAGATCAGAACTTTTGCACAGGCTCTTCATTAAGTGTCCTTCAGGTCAGGTGGAAAGAGGGCTCCCCCCCCCCCCCCCCCGTGGTGGAGACTCAGTTATGGAACTCTTCCCAAGACAACGAATTTGTCTGGTTTCAACTGTTACCTTTCAGGTCAGGGAACATCTGACCAGTTGTCTTTGGCTTTCAGTAGTATATGAGGATCTCTGACACGTATCAGGGCTGACTGAAGGCAGCTGTCAGCTTGCTCAAGAGTTGAGGAATGACAGGCAATGAACCCATCCAAAGACATCTGACACTGGCTCAAGTAAAGTCCTAGCCCAAACAGGATGTCATTCCTTTTTTTTTCCCCTTTCCTCCCTAAGAAGCCCCAGTAGGTAATCCAAAACCTGGGAAATTAATGCCCAGGCAAGTGCTTCAGACTTGAAGACATGGTGGTCAAAATAGGGTAGTCACACAAAAGGACAGGTTTACTTTCTTTTTTTTTTTTTTTTTTTTTTTTTTTTTTTGGTTTAAGATTGTGTGCCATCAATTCTGACTTAAGGCAGCCCTTTTCAGGGTTTTCTAGAGTAGAGAGTACTCAGAAGTTGTTTAACATTCCCTTCTTTGGGGCAGCATCCTGGAACTACGCAGTTTACCCAAGGCCACACAGGCTGGCTCTTCTAGGATGCACTGTGGGAAACTGAACTCCTGACCTCTGGCTCTGCAGCCAGATCCCTAACTCACTGAGCTATCTAGCCAGATATTCCCTGCTATTGTCCTGGCAAATGACCTTTATCTGATGGTTTCACATGTTATCTTTTAATCTGCTGTGTTGCTGATTTACTTACATACTTTATTTATATCCAGCCTTTCTCCCAACAAAGGAACTCCAGGAAGTGTTTAAAGTTATATTTCTGGCATGTTATTATGGAAAGCCACCTCAAAGCTGTTTCACAATAAAAGATGCAAACAAAAATTTATTAGAAGTACAGTACTTATATGCTGCCTTTCCAGGGTGAAGCTCTTCGAAGGCAGCTTGCAAAATATAATTAGCTTCATTTACGCAGCAGGATCATTATGCTTCCAAATGATTAACAGCGCAACGCACATGCAATGCTTCCTGTCCAGGCCTTAACTGACCTTTCTAACTGTCCACCTCCAGTCCATTCTGCTTTGCTGTTCTATCACAGTTATTTCCAGGCCTTATGGCTTTCCCACCTTGGCTCCATCCCCTGCCCTAGATGTGCAGTGTCTCAGAGCCTGTGCAACTTTGCTGCAAGGATGGAAAGATTTTGGAATGTACAACTGACCCATTCATGTATTTATTATTATTTATCCAAAGCATTAAGCCAGCTACTCCTAGAATTTGAGTTGTAGCCAGACATAAGAGTGCCGTCAATTTGCTGTTTCCTTTCCTCAGTGGCACATAAATGCTCCAAATCTCACAGCTGTTCTCCTTGCCATGGCTAAGTGATTGGAAAGGATATGTCTATGTAGGCACCATGACAACAAGGATTAATGGTGAATTAGAAGCAAGCAATATGATGCATTAGGTGAGGTACTTTCCCTTCAATTTGCACACATGTGTATACAAAATATTTCTATAAACAGTAGAAGAATGAACTGTACATGTAGGCTGTGCAACTGAAGACACGCACATACCCATTTTTGCTGATATATTGGAAACAGAGGGTTTAGGGGAAAAAATATTTTTCTGGCTGCACCTCTTAGGATTCTTCAGCCATTACAGCTACAGCTGAGTGGCTATAGGATTCTGAGAACTACAGATTTAAAACAAACAAACAAACAAAACAAAACAAAACAAAACAAAAACAAATACTTTTTGTACCTCTGGGTGACCATGAACAAAGACATATTGGCTATCTTCCATGGCAGCCTTTGAAAATGTAAGTGGGTTTTCATACAGCCACTTTATGATGACAGAATGCTTTGTACTATCACTAGGAAGAAAGTCATTCTAGCAGCATAGTGTGATTAAATGAAGATGAGCACAATCAGCAATGGGACTTGTACAAAGGAAGCACGCCTGGGTGCCAAAGATGGCTGAGAAAGATTTGGTTTTCCCCTACGTTGTCCTGTATAACACAAAGCTGGGCAGCCGTTTAAATTGGCCTCTTGGGGGAGGACTAACGAAGCAGCCCAGGCAATGTTTCTGACCCTCTTCAGATCACAGGCCCAATTCAAGTAAGGTTTTAAAAACAAAAACAGAGCCCCTCTGCTCTTGTAGCCACACACCCGCCTATTTTTGGAAGCTGTGATAGCAAAGCACCTTGCCCATCAACAAGCGTGGCACCAGGGGTGGGTGGATAACATTCCTTGCAGTCACTCCAACCCGCAAGGCACATGATTGATGCCCATACATGGCATCTTGGCTGCCTCCCACACATTCCGCTTTATTGGGAAGGGGATACATATTTTTACAAGGAAAAGCTGCAAGCAATTCAGTGAGTGGTTCAGCAAACAAAGGCCACCTCTTCTAAAATGGCCATAGCTTTTGGTAAACAGAAGAAGCCATTTACAGAACTCTCTTCTCTTCTGGATGGACGGGTTTCGCTTAGCCTACACCCACACAACTTTTGTCTGTTGCCACTTGGAGCCCAAGACAGAAATAGACAGAAACAACTGGTGGTAACTATTTGCAGCCCCCGATGGCAAACAGGCAGCTGCCACCAACTCAGCTGAAAGCTGGTGAAAGGTAGCAGGAGTACTGAGGGCATCCTCCTTGATAACAGAGGGTGCTTGCCTTTAATTATTGTACTAAACTTTGGTTTTCAGGGCCTCTGAAAATACCTTATGACTGACAACTGGTCCATGCTGGAGAAACTGCGGAGTAGGCTCACAGACAGAAGATAATAGGTGGGTTGGCCAGGCTCATATAAATGCTAGGAAACTAGACTTGTTCTGTTGCCGGATCAACCTCCTCCCTCCAAAAGGCCCTCTATGGTTCCTGATTTTTTGTGCTCCAGCTTTTAGTCTTTGGCTCAAGCAACTGATATCAGGGTCCTTGGCTGGAAAATACATACCTGGAGCCTGGATTCTGGCACAAATGCCTGTTGCTCCAGCTTGGCCCAGGCAGTGATCTCAGAGTATCAACAATGTGGAAGCTGACTAGATAAGAGAAATATTAATTGTGTACATTATTAAATATAGCAATTAATCAAATTATTACGTGGCTTTAAAGAAAGCAACCGTGCTTCCTAAACATTATACGAACAAAGTCTAAAGGAAATTAATAGTACTAAGAAATTTTTTTCTGAGTGTATAAATGTTTTTATAAAAATCAAAAGCTGGCTTTCAAATGATACCTCAGCCTCATAGGAAGCTAGTGGAGGTCTTTGTTCTTGCAATAAGATTTTATTTAACTTACTTGCTCTTTTAGAATTATTATGCTAAATGTATGAAATATTAAGCATGACCAACAAAGTGTGAGGTCAGGCAAACTTTGCCATTCTTTCTAGTTCAGCTAATGGCAACAGGCCTGACATGTGGATAAATAACAGACACACAACATCTTTCCAAGTTAAAATGATGGATTTATTTCCCCAGTCATTTCTCAAGTTACAAATCAATAATGAGAAGGAACATCATGGAACTCCAATTTAGCAATGTGCAATGAAGACCAACTGAATTAAAGTGAAGACTGTTACGCTGATGATGTCTTTTAGCAATTAGCCCATCAATAGTATTGTATCTTTGGAGCTAAGCAATCTTCAACAGTTTTTTTTAAAAATATCTTTATGGAAGTCCTGACTTCAGCATTCTCCTAGGATATGAATTTTCCCAGTCAAACGTACACAGTGCAGATTAACTCAGCTGGAAGAGAATTAAGAGCTGCCAAATGAAAATTTAATTTCTTGGTCTCAGAGATTTTAGTTGTATCTATCTTAGTTGTGTTTTGTTGTATTATTAATACACCAGTTGATTGGAAAGAGACACATGATTTAATTGAATCCTTTCTGCATTCCAGGCTTTTAATCAAACGATGATTTTAATTAAAATGTGTAAGGTAACGAAGGAGGTAACCTAAGGAGAGTAGCACAAGTGCTTGAGAGATGGTGCTATCATGCAGACCTCGATTTTGTCTCTAATAAATATCTGCATTGAATGGAGAAGACAGAAAGCATGTTCTTTTGTATAGTTTTGATTTTCTGCATTGAGGCAAGGATCAGAAAATATTGCTGTCCTCCACTGCTTTTGCCTTCTGTTGCTCTCTCTCTCTCTCTGTCTCCAATTTGTACCTTGGCTTGTGCCACTACATTAAATTCCATTATTGTTACCATGTTAGCATAGCACATATTGGATCACTTAAGTATCTGGCTTCTTAAATGAGGTTGTCTTATAGGGAATGCAGTATGTAAGCAGATTGCAGGATTACTAATATCTTCCATGCTTTTTCCAAAACTTCTGGCAACTCAAGCTCGTGATAGGTTGTCAAAAACACAGACAAATGCTACAATTTAAAGAACAATAAACTGTTTTGAGAGTCTGGTAAGAGAAGCTGGGCAATAGTTCAATTAGTGCCTACAATATTTGAATAATTAGTATAGTTGTCATTTCAGCCCACAAAATGTCTATTTTCTGCATGTGTGTTTGCAGAAGTCCATTCCCTTATGACAGGAACTGTCTATCAGGCAAAGCTACTGAACATAAGATTTATTCAGATGGAAAACAATCACGTGAGGAGAATACGAAGGTCAGAGAGGCACATGAAAGGCAGCTACGTTTCCACAATGCAAGGCCCATACATTTATTAGTTCATATGTGCATTACGTAGCTATTAAAATAAAATAGAGTTTAAAAGAAAATAAATGCAAACCAAGATAAACTGCCTCCAGATCTTTAACTGATAGAGGCTATGTGCAAATGATGAAGCCAGTCATTACTGGAATGGAGAAGACACAATCAATGAAAGAGTTTAGCTGCTGTTGATTTAAATTCTTGAGGAAAGGATTTTTGACATTAACAGATGAAATATTTAAAATAAATTACATAGCAAATATCTTTTTAAAAATCCTAAAAGAAGATGTAGAAATCCAGCTGTTATTGCTTTTAACAGTGATTGCTCAATTATATTTTGATTTTACTTTTTACCATCTTTGCAGTTTTGAGATAGACCCGTTTTAGAAACAGGAAGATAAAGATTAAAAAGAACGAATGACAGAGATTCAGAAAGAGATGCAAATCCAGGGATCTAGAAAGGCTTGACAGGATGCAACATATTTATGATAGCAGTTGCAGAACTTGGCGGATACGTTCACATTTCTCCAGAAAACTAGAATCTTCTTCTCTTTCAGAACTGTCATAGTCCTTCATAAGAGCTTCTGCTTTCTGTACAGTTACATCTCGTGCATGGCCCTGGAGTCCTTCAAGGTACCGCAGCAAAATGGAAAAATATTTATCAGGAACCTTTAAGATGGAAAGGAAGAGAATGTGAAAGGTCTCAACCAATAAAGCATCAGTTGTTTGGTGAGTTCGGGATCTTTCTTTCTTTCTTTCTTTCTTTCTTTCTTTCTTTCTTTCTTTCTTCCTTCCTTCCTTCCTTCCTTCCTTCCTTCCTTCCTTCCTTCCTTCCTTCCTTCCTTCCTTCCTTCCTTCCTTCCTTCCTTCCTTCCTTCCTTCCTTCCTTCCTTCCTTCCTTCCTTCCTTCCTTCCTTCCTTCCTTCCTTCCTTCCTTCCTTCCTTCCTTCCTTCCTTCCTCCCTTCCTTCCCTTCCTTCCCTTCCCTTCCTTCCTTCCTTCCTTCCTTCCTTCGATGTCTTACTGGTGCTTGTCTGTGCTATAAAGTTAATCTAGGATTTCAGCTATCATGGTCTCTGTGGGCACCCAACGGTACCACATGAAACACTTTTTTCAGCACATTACATTCAGCCTCTATAATGTATGAAGATGGCCTGTCATCAGAGAATTTTAAAAGGAATCAAGAGTCCACTCTATATTTAACTAGACTAAATACTCTACATGCAGTTAATTACATAGAGCATATATTTGTTAGAGTAAATAATAAAACTGAAATAGTATAAAAAGTATTATGGCTAGGCATTTTGGCCTCGGTCTTCTACATTCTGCTTCTATACAACAAATGAAAGTGGAAGGCAAAACATCTGAGCACAGTATTAGAACATTTTTGTTCTGTTAGTCATTGGACTCAAGATGATATGGACCAAAAGGTTCAAATTCTTGGGACTGTCCTTACGTCTTAGCTTAAGGTACCTTACACCACACTATTAAGAGAAAATAGAGTAATATATTTGAGCTCCTTGGAGGAAGGGAAGTGTGGGAATAAATGTAACATGCACATAATGGAAGTTTAATAAAATACATCACCCAACTCACTGGACTCAAATTTTGCAAAGGAAAAAAAAATATTTCCTATGAATCCTGAAGGCTATGACACTACAAAGTTCACCTTAGGCCATGTCCTCTTCTTATTGTTTAGAGATCTTGAGAGCCAAAACAAAGTCACAGCACAAATCCCAGGCTTTTGCATTTCCAACTGTACTCATGCTGTGCCTTCCTTCTAAGTTGGTGCAGCTGAGCTATGAGACCATTTCTTCAAATGTAGCACTTCCCACTTAACCAGCTATAGATCAGCCAAGTTATTCATGACCACCCCTGGCAAGCATAGGTGACCTCAAAATTTCTACAGACACAAAGCCAATTAACAAAATTTAAGGCCATTTAGCTGGAAGGATGACTGGACAAGTTCATCTTATTCTGGTCCAGTTACATAACAAATTATGAGACAAAGAAATCCTAGAGCTAAAAGGGAAGTGAAAGGAGGATGTACCTCTTTGGCTAATGTCCCGAGGAGGAAAAATAACAGCAGGAATTACCTTATCTTTATCATACATGTGTAAAAGGAGCCATGTTTGCCTTGTCTTTTGGAATTTCCATCCTTTGGGGTTTTCAGACCAGCTGCAGGAACACAAATAAATAAATAAACAAAGTCAAACACATTCAACAATGCAATACAGAAAGAAAAGGAACCTCTATTTCTAGCATACCTCTAAAGAAGAATCACAAATCTGCTGACCAACAAGCCTAGTTCAGACAATAGTGGCACCAGGGGAAAATAAAGAGTAATCACATAACACAGTGAGAACATGTTGGGGAAGGGCATGCGAAAAGTGTCTTTTTAAAACTAAGCGCAAGAGTCCAGAGTTCCAGGCCCTCTATTAGCCTTCCCCAATAAGTTGAATCCTACTTCTCATCATTACCAGCCAGAAACCCCAAAAAGTCAAATATGACATGATGTTTGAAATAGGTGACCAGAGTGGGGATGGGAACGGCTGAATTCTTGTTCTCCCCCTCTCTCATGACCAAACATGGCATTTGAAATTGTACCCATATTATAGAATTGATGCCATATTTTGGCAGAAAGCAAAGCTGGCAAGGCTGTACACCCTGTGGTTTAAATTCAAATTTCATTATGATCTTCCTCTAGTTCAAGCATAAAAGAGTACTAGAAAATTGTAAAGAGAAAGAAAGGTTAGACTTTTATTGACATAGAAGGCACAAGAACGTTAAACATGCAAATGGTGAATGGTAAACTTCTACTTCAACTTTCAGGAATTACAATTTTTGGGAATACAGCAGTATCAGTAAATAGTCCCACTGATGTTACCTTGAAGGAGATATCCAGAAAGAGCAAGTCAGTGAAATATAGCAGAGAAATGTGGGTCTACACCAGTCCATGGCATGAATGGGGCAAGGCATTTCATCCTACCACCATGAGATACCTACACCCCCACCCTCAGGTAATAGGTTACTGGTTTATCTAACCTTCTCAGTGCCATCATGACCATCATCTCTCTGCTCCAGTTTGTCAGCTGCTCATCTTACAGCTTGCCCCAAAGTACTTACATCAAACCTTAGCTTGCCCAAACTCCAAGGCATTACAGAACAAAAACTTTTAAAAGTCTCTATAGGATGGGAGATTAAGAACACCTATGTAAACTGAACATCATATTCAAATAAGAGCTTACACAGGAAACATACAGGATATACAGAACTGGTTTGGACAAGGGACATATGAGCTATATGCCCTGTTTGCATGAACAAGTCATAGGAGAGTTGAGCATTATCTACATGGTTTCCTAGTTCAAGGCTGACATCTGGGTAGTTGGCAAAATCTCAATCCCCATCAACAAGTGGGTTGTATGGAATTAAAGCCATGTCAGCTCAGGGTTAGCATATTTATCAGATTTCTGACTACTTAGACCTGGGCCGAATCTGACACAATGCAGATCTGCAAATTGCTATGTCCAGATGTCCAAATTATTTTACACCTAATTCTAGTCAGTCTGAGGGCTGAGGTCAGTTCTTCTTAGGCAACACTGAAATGTGTAAGAGGAAAAACAACTTATTCCATTTCCCTCCCACGATGAACGTCATGGGGGGTGGCAGTGAAGGGAAAAGAGGGCCCCAAGTGCTGGCGTGAGTATCACTCAAGCATGCGGGATCATTTACAAACAGAGCGGCTAATCCCTTTCATTTTTTACATTTTTTTAATGATCATCAAGCGATGGATATGTTACCAGCCTCAGGGGAAGGAAAAGAAAAAGCATAATGCTGGCTCATTTTTTCTTCCCCCACAATACCACAATGTCACTAACTGTCTGATACTTGCATTAAAAATGTTCTTGGTGGGGAGGAGATCTGAGCTTGGCTAAGGCTGACAGCTTATTTTGGATGTTTCTAGTGGATTAGGAGGTTTTCTGGCTGGTTTCATTTTTTATTTATTTTTAATGCAGAGAAGACACACACACACACACACTTTTTTTTCCTCTCCTGGCCTCATTTACGTTTGAAGGGAAGGAAAATCATGGAAGAAAAGTAAAAAAATCACTCATTAAAACACCCAGCAACCAAATAATTTGTTATTACTCTCGGAATCCCAAAGCCAATCCTTGCTGGGATATTCTGGGTGTCATATAAAAAAAATTTAAATTTAAAAAAAAATAGTGTAAAAAATTGAATGCTTTTGATTTCTAATTATAAGCTCCCTAGCCTTATGCTATTTCTCCTTTATTTCTCCTTTATTCCACTTTTGAAGGGAATTTGCAGAGCACTTCAGTTTCACTCTTTTCTTTAAGATCACAAAGACATCTTATTTGGCAGACAAGTAGGTTTGTGCTTTCATTAGAAAACAGACACAAAGAATATCTGTTAGCTTGATGTGTCTGAGCAGTATTTAGAGTATAACACGCATTAAGGGAATGAAGATGATACAAAATGGAGCACAGGATGCTCCACACCTCATGGTGTTCGTACATGGAAAGCCCTCCAGGTTAGAATTTATGTACCAACCACATATAGCTCATCCTGTGTCATACTTACACATACAATGCAGGAATTATGAGGGATGTGAAGCAGCCCCTCTTCCACCTAATAGAGGTTCATCTATCAGAAGACTGCTACCATGAGAGCTGGCGGAGCACAGTGGCTAAAGGAAGGAGCTATGAATCAGGGAATCCTCAGCTGGAACCTCCTCTAATGAATGCCCCAGGCTCACAGGAGGCCTTAAGACATACTCTCCTCCTTGGCTCCTTAACCTCAAACGATAATAATGAGCTCACACTAACCAGCTGTAACAGGGTCATTATAGGAATTAAGATAATAGATGTACAAGTGCTTTGTGTGCTCAATGAGTGTCATACAAATGCTAGGTGTTACTAAAGGGTGATAAGATTGTATGAAGAGAACTAACATTCCAATAGCAGTGATGCCCTAAAACGCCACAGGAGAAATTTGGTTGTATGCAATTGTTAGACTTCAAAGACCTCGCTAATGCCCTTAGGAACTACGTGTGACCTCCAGAACCCTTAGCTGAATCCTCCAGAATGCACATAGGCATCATTGCATACATTCAGGAGCTCTTCTCCATAGTAGACAATGGTGTAAGCATTCCCCTCAGTCTAGAATGTTTGAAGAACAGCTGATAAGCAGTCAAGATGACTAACATGTTTTGTCACTGATGCACGTGGCACTTTATAGAGTAACACCAACACCACTCTCATCACAGTCATAGTAAATGGTGATAACAAACAGAACCTAATCCAGGGACTTTACAGTACAAGCTTCAGCAATGGAGAAGAAAGGGAAATAAAGGGACAAAATTAATAAGGGATCAACTTGCATTCTGTTTTCTGTTAGGATGATAATGACTGACAAACCCTAAACTTAACAGAAATTTGGGTTTTGAGAGTGGTAATTTAGCTCTGCACAGGTATTCCATGCCAGAGTTCCAGACATCAGGGACAATGAGTTAAAGTGTATCCTGGCCTTCATGGTTTTTTAAAAA
This sequence comes from Intellagama lesueurii, assembly GCA_037013535.1. Lineage (NCBI taxonomy): Eukaryota > Metazoa > Chordata > Lepidosauria > Squamata > Agamidae > Intellagama > Intellagama lesueurii. The sequence continues at coordinate 20,606,305 of JBAJHW010000012.1, read as the reverse complement.
GAGATTCCTTACTGTACCGCTAAATAATCACTGAATTTATTTATTATACTCCACCTCTCTACCAGAATTGGGACCCAGGACAGTTTACAAAACAGCTAAAAAACAGTATAAAATTGATATACAATAACATTACCAACATCAAAAGAAATAAAATTCCTTATGTTATTAAAATACAATTAAAATTAAAACACTTTAATAACTTTATTATTAACTTTATTAAAATAGTCTGCATTAGAAAAGAACACCAGCACACCAGAGCAACAAGGAAAGAGGAGCTATGGACCAACTGGGATACTGAACCTCAACAATGACATTGTTTTGGTGTCGCCAGGATGCAGAAGACCAGTTTATAGTCTGGTATATTTTACAAGGAATTTATATTATTTAGTTATCATGCTTGATCTATTTTAAGAGATTTGTGACTGGGCAGCTCTGCAGCTGGCACTCCTCAGGAGGCATATCACCTCGCTCAACACTTAATCAGCTGCACTGTCTAATATGTATGAACAGATGTTTCTAATATAATTTTAGGTTGTGTGTCCTCCATTTTAATGGAGAAAATGAAAACTGGGACTTACAATGGTAAAAAGAAATGGCATTTCAGTTTCTGTATACTCATGAGTAGAATGTGAGTTTTTCAAGATTTTAAGATCAGATGTGATCAGATGAAGTTCCCAACTAACTGTAACTACCAACTCTCTATTTAAGTTAATAAGCTTTATTTATTTTCCCAAAGTATCAAACATTTTTATTTGTACCATGGACCTAACTCTACAAGTGCTATGAAACTCACACTTTGGTATGTTTGAGGCTTTTGACTTTTAACTTGTTCCATATGTTGGGGGCTCAAGGAGTATTATAACAACATTTATTTGATGGTGTGTGGTATGCATTTTTAAAGAAAACAGAGCAGGCATGGTGATAAATATTTATTGTGTTGAATTCAGCTGGTGGAGGACTACGCAAATTTTACAAATTTGCAAATATTATCTTAGCAAGGTTTAGCCAAGTTCTGTACAACTCAAAAGATTAGGCATCCCTGAACCATAGAAATTCATACCATAAGATAATTATTGGGAGTGGTGGTAGCGGAGTTAGTCTGTTGCAGCAGAAAGGAGAAAGATTAATATGTTTGATTTAGCATAAGCTTTCGGGCACTTGGCCCACTTTGTTAGATGTATGACATATAGTCTTGCTGGCAAGTATTTAAAGACAAGTGGGAGAGGGGGCAGAGGAAAGGAAATGCAGATTTTTTCCAACATGATGATGACTTCAACAGTATCGGCATCACTATGCTGGGATGTTCTGCAATCCCATTCCAGCGTCCTACAATTTATAAAGTGGGCTGTGGTTCTTGAAAGCTTATACTGAGCAAAACATGCTATATCTCAGGTCCCCCAAGGTCTCTGTTACTTAAAGCAAGTATCATGCATATCCTCCATTTCCTCCTTCCATTATCAAGCAAAAATGAGTCAGCCAAGGAAACAAAGATAAATTCAATGGGGAAGATGTTACCACATAGGTCTGGTCCTGTGATGCAATACAATATGATTCTGAAAGTAATTTGAAAAGGTAGTCTGAAAGTTGTTCAAGAATGAAAATACACACAAAAATGGTAAACTAAAAAGGGAAATCTTTACCCCTGTCAAACCTTGTTCCTCTTCTGTGCAGATGAAGGGTGGGTGCGTGAGTGGGATGAAGGGACACTTTTTCTTAAGATATATACTTTTCCAACTGATGTTATTTGTAAAAAGAACTAACTACACTTTTTCTGGCACCATCCTATTAATGAGAAATGGAAGAAGTAATAATTGTACTAAAATTCATCTTCTATTTTATAGATATACTCTTTATTATTTTAACTCTGAGGTTGGGAAGCTCTAATAACTCCCTGGAGCTAACTGATTAATAATCATGGTCAGCTGTTTAAAATTTTAATTTTATCTTTGGTTGACAAGCTTAAATGCTTCCCTGGAGCAAGGAATTGCTAGTATATTTCATATGTTTGGGTTATAACTGAGGAGCTTTCATGCTTCCCAGGAGTAAGTGAGAACTGTTAATTCTTTACAAGAGAAAATATAAATAGGAAACATTAGTAAATCACACTAAATAAACATATATCTTTTCCACTGAAATGTTTATTTTCCCCATCTGAATTACCAGGCTAGTTTTTATAAGTTGCACACCAAACTGTGCATTAACTTTATGCATCACAAAAATGCTTTCTAAAGAAAAGCAGCCTGAGGAAATTGTCAAGGATTAGAAACAGCCAAGGAAACATGCTACTTCTAATATAAGTTTCTCATTATTTCAATCAATAGGAAAAACAACAACAACCATATCCTCCACGTCCTTATTTGTATTACAAACATTAAATGCTATTTTTGTACCTATAGTAAAACTCCACAAGGTAGGCATTTTGTGCAATGTCACAAAAGGGGGGGGGGGGAATCCAACCATGTGGAAGCCCCCACCCAAGTCAAAAGATGCTGCCATGTTAGAGACTTCTTGGCTCAGTGACAGAATCTGATAGAAGAATCAATACCAAGTATTTCTTGGTTCTTTAAGCATGTGAACACATAAATTCAAGGCCAGCATCTAGACATCACAAAAAACAGACTAATTCTCTTTTTCTAACATTCAAAGCACCTTTCAACTTTAATGAAGGTTTTTAGAGAGACAGGAAGTTCACATGAAATCTGCTTAATAACTTCGGAGCTTCTTGCACTGTGCCTAACACAAACATGAATTAAAGCAATGTAATTACTACATATCCTGAAGTTTAATGAATTGCCAAGAAAATTCACTTTGCAACATTTTACTTTACTGGAAATGAAAATCATTAACAAGGTATTTATTTATTTCTTATTTAGTTGGAATTAAATTTGTAAATTAAACAGCTATTGTACAGGAAGGAATCAGGCAAAGAAAAGTGAGCTTTGTACTCTAGTGCTCACAGCAGGATGGTTAGCTTCAATATTAATTCAGTTTTGCAGCTGTTATATTTTATCTGAGAATGTTTATCATTAGGGGGAACCATGGACCAGACTGAAGGTGATAGGGGGAGGAAATATATGTTTGTTGTACATTTTTAGAAAATATTGTGAGCTATTGAAATATTTAACAAAATAGTGTATTGGCGATAGAGTCATTCTGCAGACATCTTCACAACCTGTTCTACACAGAACAGCAGAGGCATAAAGACAGTGAGCTTTTTCTAAAGGCCAAAGAAGTCTGCTAGGAGGAATCATTTCTTGCAGGTGTGATCAGCTCTGGGCCACCTTGTTGCAAAACATACTTTCTCTCAAATTATTTCATAGGCCAAAAAGCCCAATTCTTGTACATATATTTTTTTCTGTGCTATTCACACAAAACTAGTATCTCCCCCTAAGCCTGAGATGGGCAATATACTGCACAGCCCACCAACTGTAGCCAGCACAGTCAATACTGAGGGTTAATGGGAGTTGCTGCTAACAACATCTGGAAGGTCACATAATGCCTTCATATATCCAGGTCTCTGTTGATTTCTACTCCCACCTGTACCGTTTCAATATCTTGCTCTATACTGCAGGAAGACCTGCAAATATGATCACTAGTTCTCTGGGAAAGGCTACACAGAATAGGCCATCAATTATAATCCTGCTGATGGAAGTCTTCTAACTCCTTATCTTCTTCTAACATTATACTCATTATTGTCTGCTAGGACCAGGAAGTGTTTGACATGAACACTGGTTCTAATGCAAGTCACTCTAGTTATTTCCAATGGCACAGCAGGATGCAACTCCTCTTTGCCATGAATTCATGAAATTTGACTATCTTTGCAGACAGATCTCATCCTGGATCTTCTCAGCAGAGAATTAAAAAACAATATTGTCTCCCATAAATTCCTTTCTGGATGAGTTTCTGTAAGTAAATCCAGCTCCTCATTCTCATGGAGCACGCAGCACCCTAACCCTACTATAAAGTTTCACTATCCCATAGACCCCAGCAGTTTACCCACAAGAAAACCGATCCCATGGGAGCCCTGGGACGTTTTGCAGGGGGAGTGGGATCAGAATTTTTTTTATTTCCAAAAAATTGCCATGGCTGATGATGACATCAGTCTTATCCTGCATAAATTACAGAATAGGGTTTTAGTCACTAGTTTTAAAACCAATCAGTGATGTAACCATTTGGATCCAGCAGGTAAATTTTATGTTGTAGGATTCAGTTTTGTTTATGAGTGACTATCCCTGAACACAGGCATATATGAACTGGGCACGTAAGTTCTTCACCTTACTGTGGCACAGGGCACACCCAGAAATAGCATATTCTGCAATGGTCTCCGTGAGTTCAGCTGTGCAAACTACTAAGCCGCCTCCAGGCAATTTCTGGCACATTTCTCTGAAAGATGATAAAAATGTCTCTTCACCATGAATTCACAAAATTTGGTTATCTTTGCAGATAACCAAATTAGAAAAATCTAGGATTAGTGCTTCACTCACTTTGAATATTCCACCCTATGTGTCTGGTGTGGATTATAACCCATTAAAGCTCATGCTAAAATAACTCTTGTCAGTTTTAAAAGGTGCCACATGAATCCTTTCCCCCCCTTTTCTTTCATATTGAAACACACTAAATATGGGAACAGATACTTTTTGGGGGGGCTACAACTCCCACATACAACTGGGGTATTCCTATATCATCTATAAATGTATGTATCCCATACTTTGGCCTCAGATCCTGAGACCTAGTAATAGAAACAGACCACCAGCTGACTTTGTACTCAGCAGGTGTACAGAGAATCACAAGACTTCTTATTACTGACACCATTTGCTATTGAACTCTTCTCCCATTACTGCCCCCAAAGACAGCTTTTGAACCCAAAGATTGTATAAATATTGTAACAGCCTTGCTTCATGCAGATTTGATGGCAGGATGTAAACTATAAACCCTTCAGTAGATCCAGCACTGAAATAGACACTGCAATGTGTCCTTTAATGCCCCTCTCACCCTGAATTAGTTGGACATTTTCAAAAGAGGGACTTAAACATCACAGCAAATATAACGGAAGATTTGCATTCCTTACTTATAGCTGATCATTTTAAACATTAGATGCTATTCCAGTTCTGAAGTGTGCCAGTCAAATGTGTTGCATGACTTCCCTTATGCAATCATGAAGGGCAACAGGATTCTGGCCTATAAAGCTTGCCTCCTTCTCAAGTCTTCCCATCAAAGGGCAATTTGGGTTGGTCACGGCAGAACTCTACATTTCATTGTATTTTTATATCTAAAATGAAGATTATTAATTTGAACAGTTATTGTTAAAAACATGATCACATAGGATTATTCTGAAGTATGCTGAATTGATTCATTACTTAAAAGATTTAGCTTACACACTAGAAAAAAGTCTCAGTTGAACTAGCATTAATAATTTTTTATGGATTCAAGCAACATAAATTGATATAGTTTAAGTGGCTGTCTTGAATTTTAAAAGGTCAGTAGAATAAGAAAATATTGGATTCTCAGTGGAAAAAACAGTGCCCTAGGGATCTGAAAATGTTGACAGAAGTAGATTGCTAGAGACACCTGCTGCGAATCAGTTAGCTTTACATAATTAAGTCCAGATTTTTCTAAATATGGGTTTTCTGGACCTGTCATATAAACTCTTAATATGTTTTTAAATACAATGTATTACATAAATGTAACCAAACAGCATTAGATAAATTTCCATTAGTCAAGCGAGCAAACAAACAACAATAATTCAAGACAGCATGGTAGCGGGAACAGAACCAGGACAAGGAAATCAAAATACACTCATTCCAGATTTCAACACATATTCTTAAAAAATATGAAGCTCCACATCCTTTAAAAAAAGTTCAACACATACACACATTTTTTATTTTTTTTTCCTATTGGGAAGAGAAAGATAAAATTGTAGCAACCCATCTTTGGCATCCAGAAAGAACATGTTTGCAATCAGGTGGCTGCTTGCCAGTTCATCTGTGTAGACTAATTATGATCGCATGAAAGAAAAGTTATTCACCTAATTCATCATATTCGTTTAAGACCTAAATCTGCATATATGTACATATGTTAAAAATGATGATGTTTGCAGACAACACTTTGTGCACTTCAGATGTATGAAGAGGTATTCTTTCCTTCCATGAAGAGAAGGGAATGCTTCTTCTAAGATGGTGCATATCTTCTTCAGCTGTATAAATAATTCTGTTATACAACGGCTAGAAGCCTATTGTTCCTCAAATAAGGTTTGCATAACTTGCTGTGGCTAATTGTGGCTGATCAGTGAGGTGCCAGGGTGCATCTCAGTTATACAATGAGGCAGGAGACTAGACTCATGACTGAGATGTACTCCACCACCTCAACAATTAACCTGAGGCACATTATCTAAAACTTATACAAAAACCAACAGGATTCTATACAATAAATAAAATAAAGCCAATTAGCCTGAGGCACTTTTGCTGTTTATCAAAATTGTTTGATGAATTACTTTTAGTTGATTGATCAGCTGAACATAAACATTCTAGTTGCAACATTCTCATGGACTGTTAAAGGATGTAGGCAGTTAACCTAATCCAGCATTTGCTTTGTCTCCATTATGCTATGGACATTGGAATCAACCCCTCTGAATGGAAGATCCTGAGGAGCAATCCCTAACAGGTTTCCTGCCCTACCAACCCACCCACCCCTGTACAGAAGCCACTGCTTTCTGGGAAAAGCTGCCCATCCTTTAATAACCAAGTACATCCCCCGAGGGGCATGGAGCTTCCAGAAGCATCCTCTAGTTTCACCTCAAAGGCCAGCCAGTTGCTCCCAGTCAGCGCTGGCGTAAATTGTCAGAACTTTAGCTATAACAGTGCTCTCCATGGTTCTGAACCAAACTCAAAGTATATGGGTTATACCTGTACTGTGTCTGTCATCCTGAATCTGCCTCAAGTTGTACCCCCAGCAGATGATGGGTTCTGTAATCGTGCAGGACACCATCTCAATATTACATACAGCCCTCTGAAGTAAAACAATTTTCATACTGCAAATCAAGCACAACAGCTGAAAGGGAAACTAATTTGACCACATATGTCTAGAGTGAAAGCGAGACCTGGAGTGGGAATTTCCTGCACTGACAAGAACATTTCTTATTCTCTACATTTTTTCTCACAAGTTAACCCTTCAATAAGATTGAACTGGAAACTATGATACATGACCTGAATAAGAGACATCAGTATAAGAATCAGTTGGGAGACAGAGCAAACTGTTTTTCTCCAGGTGTACATATTAATAGGAAAGGCTGTCTACAAATGTTTGCATCAGGAAGGAAGCACAATTGGTCCCAAAGCTATTACTATTTTAAGTGTCAAGCTTTAACTTTTTCTTTCCTCAGGTATGTTGCAGGACTGTATGGATTTATTATTTCAAAGTGTACTGTGAAAGACTTATTTTGAATGATTATAAACTCCCCTTGAAACACTTTTTGGGGAAGGGAGGTACTAAAATTTTAAAAGGCAGTAGAACGATCATATCTTCCTTTTAATTTCCCTTCTTTTTCATTCCCAAATCATACTGAAGAGAAAGTTATATGTTGTCCTATTTTCTTCATGAGGAGAAGAAGGGCTCTGAAACCTGCCCTCTGCTGGCTCTGTCTGACGACTTTCTGTTGTGAAGCATTTAGAGAGCTTAAGATATTAACAACCATTCCTTGGCAGGATACTGCTTGTGGGCTGCTCCTTGCAGCCACATCCTACCTTACTAAGTGGATGAAGTAAAAACATCCAAACAGATAATTTGGCAAAAGGGAAGGGAAGACAGTGTTTCTTTTCTTTTTACTTCCATGACTTCTTCAGAAGCAGAAATATTACCCTCCCTAGCCCTCAAAGGAGATCCATAAAAGCCCACTCGCAAAAGTCAGGAAATCTTAGGAGGGTCTGTTCTCTGAAGTCTTCCTTCTTTCTCTCTCTGTGTGTATTTTGTTATGTAGGGAAAAAAAATCAGATCAGCAAAAGAACTTCGGAAGCTGTTCTGTAAAGCAACATCCCATCCCAACCAAAACACCCAACTGCCTTTTATAACAGCAATATAAATATTAGAATGCCAACAGAAATTCATGGCAAATGCTTCAGTTTGAAAGATAGCTAAATACAAGTAACTGTAAGCAGTATCTGGCATGAACAGAAATATTACATGAAAATGAATTCATGTTATCATCGTTATTTTACCACCAGCTACACCCAAACACTTAAAAAAAAAAAGAATTCAGAGCTGGAGTTTGACATTTTGAGTGTATGTTTTTTTTTAATGAGGTGATATCCTTTTAACTATAACTAAACATGACTAAATTAATCTGTTCTTTTAACTGCAGGCATTCATACTCCTTCAATTACAAGGTGTTATTAGCACTGGAAGTCACTTTAAGGCATTTCCATGACCACGGAAATTTGTAAAGAGTATCCTATTAAGTTATGAGTAATTTCCTGTTTAATGTCAGTTGAGGAGGATTCTCAAAATTGTCCCTGATGGCTCATATACCTTTCCTGGAATAGGTAAGGGTGTATTTACACTACAGCCATAAGCTGATTTGACACACATTCCCCAAAGGAGCCCTTAGAAAGTGAAGGGGATTAAGGGTCTTCAAAAGAATAATCAGTAGCTGTAGCAAACTACAGATCCCACAATTCAATGAGAGAATCCCTGGTTATTAAAATTAATTCTTCTTCCTCACCCAATATTTCTTATTTTACTTTGTATGTGCTCAATCATCTGGGATTACTTTACCATGCAGGGTCTTTATGAACTGCAGACTTTATCTGTGATTCTGTGTAAAGACTTCCAACTTGACAATGGTGCAGACCTCTTGCCAGTATGGTTAACTATAAAAGCAGAGGACTGACCAGTAACACTCAGCAGCACACCACTGATACATTAAATAAGAACACACATTTTGGTAGTTTGAATACTAGTTTTTCAGCATTATCTTCCTCCATAACAAGTCAAATAGTTCTATAAGAATCTTAATGCAGTTATTGAATGTTGCAGATCTTTCATAAACATAACTGCAAAAATGACATTTTGAAAGAAACATGGCTTCTGCATTTAAACCAACGGATATCAGATTACAGAAATAATTACAGTATATCTTCCCAATTTATGTAAAAACATAAACACTTCTCTGTTAGAGCTAAACCTGCACTCTGCGGCCAATGAAAACTAGCACCATGCCTCTTTTATATTTGCCTACTCCTAAATACTTCGATAGGATGCTGACTGAAAAGCCCCCAGTTTATTCCTTTGCTCTTTGGATTTATAGCGATAACCACTAAAATATATTTTGAACTACATTTTGAACATATAGCAGACAACTGCCCATCCAAGAACACTTCAAAATAATGCTGAAAGATTTCAGCTATTCTCACTGAGAGATTGCTCCCATTCCAGAGTCACTCCATTACAAGAGTTATCTAACCAAAAAATGCATGTCATCCAATCTGGAGTACAATTAATCTCATCCTGACACTGAAAGAGTTGTAAAGAGAGGAGAAGTAGTGAGTAATCATTCAGAGTTTCTCAGTATTTTATGCACTGCTGGAGTTAGGGAACTGGAACTATCCCAAATGGCAACCCGTATTGTGTAGCATGCTAGTCTTCTGGATTTTAGAGTGGGGGCTGAGTTACTGAATGGAAAAAGTAAATACTACTTTTTTGTTTAACTGGATCCTATAATTGGCTGTAGCTGCTATGGCAGATTTTTACTTTAACCAAAGTTCCTCTCTTTCCCCAGCCTCCTGCTGGAATTTTAAATCCTACACACAAGTATACTAATTATGGTAAATAATTATTTGAGGTCTGGAATGGCTCATGTAGCCTAGAGTATAATTATAAAGCCTCGGTATGCAAATAGAAAGCTCTGTTCTTCACCAGCTGTTCTAAAATACAGTATAGTGGAGCTCTTTGGATCAATCAAATGTCATATAATACTTTGCATCAAGTTCTTTGATTTCAAATCACCTCATGCCATTTCACTGCACAAGAAAGAATGATCTGTTTCTATTAAATCAACTTAGTAAATGAAACTGAACTAGCTGTGCAACAGTTGGGGGAAGCAAGAATCCTAATGGGTGATTTCTGCTGGGTGAGTGAAATTGCATAGATCATAGTGGTGAAATGCTGCTTGCATTCTTAGTTCTGTGACTGGCATGCAACCAGGAACATGAAGAGTAACTCATTAATTAGTCACAATTAATCAATTTGTGCAATTACACTTAAGCTAGCATAAATCTGAAACAGAATTCTGGCAGAAATATTTACAGCACACATTGCAAGCATTCTGTTTACTATGATTTTGTGATGTATGCCTAAAAGTTTTAGTGCAGAGTTTCTATTCTCTCTCTCCCTCCTTGGAAAACCTCTTCTTCATGAATCTAGGATCCAGTAATGCTTTTTGCTTTCCCAGGAGGATGGTGGACATCAATATAATGGACTTTTTCTGCCTTACTTTACTGTGTTAGTGGGCCAATGCAGATATATTGCTGATTCCCTCTTGTCTATAGCTAAGAGACCGACAGAAAGTTTGCATCAGGAAAGCCCACTTTCCCGGCCCTTTCACATCTTTCTGAGAATGAACCCACCACCGTTTTTGGATCAACTGGGGCTACAGGAAATGCCAGCATTTACGTTAACCTGAGATCCTTCTAAATGGTGTTTCCACTGATTCTCAGATCCTGATTAAACCAAGAGCATAACCTTATGGTTACCTGGGAACCCTATATATGCCAGTGTAAGAAAAGTGAAAGTTAAATAGATAAATCTGAAAAAAAAATCTGTAATTCCAGATGCAAGAGACATGTTGTGATCCAGACAGTCACATAACCTGTTCCATAAGCCCAAGTACTTTAGCCTGCTTCCCTCCACACCCAAAATTTTTCCTCCTCACACTGGTATATGGCAAACTGCTATTGAGACTGAAGAGAATGACAAATCCAGTTGACTGTGTGGCAGTGATGATGGGTCACTTATTCCATTTGAAGCCCAAGGATATACTTTTTTAAAGGTTATAACTTACATAAATTTTATATCAATTTAGCTCATTTAAAGGTTATTGAAGGGTCTGGTTTGCATCAATCCCACACCAATTCAAATAGATACTACTGTCTTAAACACAGGAATACCTTAAATTATATTTATATCTTTGGAAACTGATACCACTGAAGTAACTATTTCATACTTCCCTGTAGTGCATCAGAATTGAAACTGTAGGTGTAGCGAATTTGAAACCAATTACCTGTTCTATTTGTTATTCTCTAGGAATCCTCATAGTGGCATCAAACTTACGTAGTTAAGTAGTCCAGTGCCAACTCAGATGCTGATGGTTTCTTAGATTCTTCCTTCTTAGCTATGATCCCAGCTTCTCGCATTAATTTCTTTTGCTCCTTCTTGCGCTCTTTCTTCAGCTTTCTTTCCAATGTCCTTTTCTCCTCTGGGGAAAGTTCTTCATCTTTGTCCTCCTCTTCCTGAAGAACAGAAAAATAAAACTCCATCTACTATTTAATCAGAACATAATAAGAGCCCTGCTGGACCAGACCAAGGGCTCATCTAGTCCAGCTTCTTGTATCTCACAGTGGCCCCACCAGATACCTCAGGGAGCACACAAGACAACTAGATACCTGTCTCTTGATACCACTTCCCTGCATCTGGCATTTTGAGGTACCTTTCTTTTAAGCCTGGAGATTATACATCCCCATCATGGCTTGTAACCTGCGATGGACCGATGAACTTTTCCTCCAGGAATGTGTCCCACATCCTATGGCAAGGAGTTCCACAGACTAACAACACGCTGGGTAAAGAAAATGTGCATTATGAGGAAACACGTGCAAAGGAAAGTCCTATATGTTGCAAAAATATTTGGGTGGGTTGTACAGCATTTCTTCATACACTGGAAACAGACAGATGTTTTCTCCCATCTAGCAGTTCACTGAAGGTTGGACCACCCACTTTCAGGAGATGGGTATGTTCTGTCTCCCAACTTAATTACAGCAGCTGATGAGCTTCCCAAGAAGAACAAATGGCAGATATTTATGTAAAAAGGTGCATGCAACAAGATGGCTGGAAGGAGCAAGACCGGCTTCCTAATGAAGTCAGCATCTGGAACAAGGGACCGTTTTTGCTCATTCTCAATTGTTCTCCACACTACATCCCATCTGCTTCATCCCACTGAACTAAGGGCAGTCACTGTGAACTGAACCACTTCCTATTTGCTCCTGCCCTTCATCTGCAGGTTCTGCAAGGGAGGTTCTTCTCTGTGGTCCGACAGTGGTGGAAGCATAATTGGCTTACTTATTTATGAGACACTACAGCAGCTAGCTCTCAGGGTGACAAGTCATAGAAATACAGAATCAGAAACAGCAAATAAAGCAAACAAATATAAGCAAGAGAGGATAAATTAACAGGCATCTAAACAACAGCTTCAATCAGAACAACTAAAACATTGCAAGAGATAAGCCTATTTAAAAATACACTATAGCAGCCAAAATAGCCTGCAGATTAAAAGGTCCGAGAGGATAAAATGGTCTTTGCTTGGTTACCACAAGACAGAGCAGGCACCAGGCAAGTCTTTCTGGGAAGGACATTCCATTACGTGTGGTTGGATGGAAGCTACTACTGAAAAAGCCTGCCTCCCAAAAGACACCTCAGCATCCAGGGGCACCTGAATGCTGATGATTTGATAATGTTAAGGTGTCACCTAGAGTTACATGAGAAAACATACTCTACAGAGTCTTGCAAGAGCTTTATAGGGGAATACCAGTATGTTGATTTGCACCCAGAAACAAATCTGGGGACAGCAAAGATGACACAGTAACAGTGTAATATGATCACAACACCCAGCAGTTTCAATCAGTTCCGAATGTACTATCTGAAGTGTCTGGACTATCTTCAGAGATAGCCCTACGTACAATACAGTGCAGTAATCTAAAAGAAAAGATTACTAAAACATACATCATGGAAGTCAGGCTATCTTTATCCTTAAGCCACACGAGATACTTATGCCTTTCATGACAAAGATGGCTCTACAAGAATCCCAAGGACATGAAACTGATCATTAAGCAGGAACACAACCCCTCCAAGAAAAGGACAAGACAAACCACCACCATCAATATCTCCACCTTTTTGGTACCTCAGCTTCACTTTTTTGACCCTTTCCCAGTTTAACCTTTGGGATGCAGGAGAGGGTCTTTTCTTAGACTGGATCGGAACTACAGAATTCCCTTTCCAAGGATATTCAGTCAAGCTGAACAGTTTTAACAGACTAATGCTGTTTATGGAAATGTTAATTTCTGTTTTTGTGTGGATACTTTTTAAAACTGCTGTTGATAACCCTTGGGTATTTCAACTGCAAAAAAAAGGCAGGGTATACATTTTATAAGTAAACAGTAACATATACTTATTCACCAAATGAACAAACTAGGTTTCTAAGGTAAAGGTTCCCCTTGACATTTAGTCCAGTCGTGTCCGACTCTAGGGCGCTGTGCTCATCCCCGTTTCCAAGCCATAGAGCCAGCATTTGTCCGAAGACTGTTTCCGTGGTCACGTGGCCAGCGCGACTAGACACGGAACGCTGTTACCTTCCCACCGAGGTGGTACCTATTTATCTACTCACATTTACATGCTTTCGAACTGCTAGGTTGGCAGGAGCTGGGACAAGTGACGGGAGCTCACTCCGTCGCATGGATTCGATCTTACGACTGTTGGTCTTCTGACCTTGCAGCACAGAGGCTTCTGCGGTTTAACCCGCAGCGCCACCACGTCCCTCTCCGGTTTCTAAACACACACCTAAAAATAAAGTACTGTGTGTGAAGTTGTCTCGAAGGCTTTAACCTCTTGAACGGACTTTACAGCTCATGCCCTGTGCACACCCTGCCTGTAGCTACTATAGCAACCTTGGTCTCAACTTCCCGTTGTAAACAGGAAAAACAAGATGATATTCATTCCTTCTATAGAACTGAAAGGGATGATTAAATAAGATGACAGGTTAGATGACCTCAGCTGGACATTAATCCACTCCCTTAGTGCTGATTCACTCTGTTTTGAGTCACATTTCATCTCTTCAGCCTGGCATTGTGCTACCTTTTAAGATGAGGGACAAACAGAAATTCTGAAATAAAAACATCACATAGAGATAAAATTACAATGTGAAGAAGATCCTTTAATTCACCCACTACACACAACACAGGTAAAATAAGTATAGATATCTAAAATATAAAAATATCTGAGGCCAAAGCTACATATATAGTCAAATCTAGGTGCATCAAAGCACATAGTATAAGCATCAAAGCCAGGTGCTGTGTTTGTTGTCAGAATGTTTTATGACTGATGTTTTAAAAAGAAAGTACTGTGGGATGCAGAGTTTCCACATAATAAGCAATTGTTTAGGGATTGCTGTTTACTTGATCAATCACACCAATGCTTCTAGATGGCAGGACAGCAGAGAGTCTGGTTATACTGAAACTGTTGGTTAAAGATGACTGTAACAGCCAGAAAATTGACTTAATCTTCACCATGGAGCAGTCTAATTAATTTCCTTATTTTTTTGCCTCAGATCACAAAGCTTTTGAATTAAGTGACTTTATTCAATCATGAGAATGAATCTGATAACAGAGTCCTTCCTGCTTTCTGCATAAGCTCAGGATATGCTTATCAACCCTCTTCCTCCTCCACATTTTTCATTGTCAAAAATACTTTTATTCCCTCTCTCCCCCATGCTTTTTCATGGGGCAAAACAAAACAAGCAACTTCAAGCTTGCAAAAAGACTCCAGCAAAAGAAACGCAAATTCTTGTAAACACATTGATTATTTGCAGAATAATTACACCCACATATCTGAAGCAAGCAAATGTATTTTTCTCCCTTCATCATGGAGTCTGCCTAGACTTAAAGTTGTCAAGGGCTCATACAGTAAGGCAAACTGTGAAACAACATACATAGTACTACGTAGTATTAATTATACTAAAACATGACATGCAAAGGTTTCAGATACAATCCTCCAAATATACTTGCTCAGAGAATGATAAGCATTTTTATGACTGCTGAAATGCCACTAATCACAGCATGCTTTCTCCTCTCGATGATAGCCTCCCATCCACTTTTCTGCATATTATGGAATATTATTATTGTATTTAATTTAGTTTATATAAGTTTTTAGTTTTGTAAATGAAATGTCAGCCCACAATTTAAGGTTCTGGTGCAGAGTAACAACAAGATAGTCATTAAACTGTGGAACTTAACATTTCAGGCCTCAGCCAGGCTGTTTAAAAAAATATACTTCTGAGAAAAACACCATGGACAGGCCAGGGTGGGGTGGTGTTCGCTGGACTAGGATTTGGAAGATCCAGGTTCAAGCCCCCACCAAACTGTTACCCACCTGATCTTAGATCAGCCACATTTTCTCATTCTACTAAATACAGCAGTGCATCTTTTTCAGTCTATTTTTTTCCTAGTTTTCGGTTGTTTTTAACTGTGACTCTCTTGTGCTTGTTTTTCACATCTGCAGGGGCAAAGGTCTGCCCCATTGATTTATTTTATTTTAAGGCTATTTTTTATGGCATTTTACAGTGTCTCCATATTATTTTACAGCTATACTGTATCTTTTGTAACCTGCTTGAAGGAAATGATAGACTACGGATGTTTTAAACAAATGAACTAATTTCATTATTTAACGCATGCTTATCAAATTGCTAACTTGTTCACAGAAGATCTTTATGCCTCCAACAAGAATATTTTAACATTTCATAGTTCCAATTTACTTGAGAAAATACAGAGCGAATCCTTGAAGTGGGGAGGATAAAACCAACTGGTAAGTTTCAGTTGACAGCATTTTGGAAAACAGACATGTCATTGTATGCATTTTCAAATATGGTGAGCATATCTGAATCTTGTAATAAGAGACTTAGTTCTATTTTATCAGACTCTTTTGAGGAGAAACTGTGATAAGTCTATTTGAGACAGACTGTTCCAAATCCCTTATTTTGGTCTGTTTTTAAAAAACACAGAAAATTGAGGCTTATATCTTCTTCAATTTATTAGCAACATAGGTTATTAGCAACAGCAATTATTCAATTAAATAAATATTCAGGCACAAAAAAAAAGAGTTCAAATGATCTTCGTTTGAAAAATTCTGGCCAGCGGCCACATTCACCCATGGTTGCATTAGTCCATTAGATTATTATTTCAAAAAGGTCATGTTAGAACAGGACAGAATGGATTTCCCTTAGGCTATAGCCCTTCTCTTTCAAAGCCACGGAATATCAAAAATAACTTGGGTTGCTATCTCTCCTAAATGGGGTTGGAGAGAGTCAACTGGGATGTCATGGCTTTGGCCTCAAGCTCAGTTTCAGAGAAGAAGGAGGTACAAAAATCCAGGTGCTGTGTGACCAACTCAGAACCTGGTCTAGATGCTTTACACTGAGCATGAACTCAGCTATTGGGCTGAAACATGTGGAAGCAGAGCCTGAACCCATGCAAGTGCCTCCCCTGAGCTCAGGGGGTTAAGTGTCTCTTCATGACCCAATAGTGATGAGAAGGAGGCTAAGCAGAAGACCACTGAGAAGAGAGGAAGCCTCTGACTTCCGGCAGGGGACTTGGTTCTTTAAGAGTCAGTCTCTACCAGCTAAAGGATATGTTATATCTCAGTTGCGTTGCTCAAAGGATCAGCTGGACTTAGGGTAGTTCACCAGAAGTTGTAATGAATAATGGCACTAGTATAGGTCTTTTAAGCACTTCAAACACGTCGCCTTTTCACAATAATTCTGCAAAGTCTGGTTCCTGTACAGCAGATGAGAAAAGCTCAGGCTGAGAGAGAGTGGCTTGCTTAAAGCTACCTGGTGACTTTGTAGCAGGACAAAATGAGAACTAGGAATTTCCTGATTCATAACTTAGTTTTGTAACACTACATTAAGCCAACTTTCAGATCTTCTTGTAGCTCCTCAGCTCCCCCATCCTGTGTTTGCTTGTGACAGAGTGTGGTTACATAAAATATTCCCTTAAGGGTACATCAATCAGTAACTAAATGATAAGAGGCACTCGGTATGGAATTTTCCAGGAAAAGTGCAGTCAGATCAACCGAGTAGTGCAGGCAGTATATTTTTCAACCCCATGAAAACCCAGATTTTGGGAGTAAAGGAGAGGAAATAATGGGTATAGGACAGCTGTTACAAGATCCTTATGGTTTATGAAGCTCACACTAGGAAAGGAAGGGCAAAGAAGAAAAGGGCTTGAGGAAAGAAGACACTGGCAGAAGAAAAATTAGCAGCTGTGACTGCAGAGAGCATTCAGGTAGAACTTGTGGCCCTGTGGAAAAGGTTTGCCTTGTCGCCACATTAAGCTAGTCCCAGGCTGCTCTGTATTTCAAAACAGAGAGCAAGAACACTAATCTGAAGCATCTATTATTTTGACATTTTGATGCTGACAATATTCTAGCACTACAAGGTACTTAGGAGCTTCAGCTGCATGTTTTGCACCATTGTTAGGCTCTGACTGGGTCACATCCCTGTTGACTCACAGCAAACACAGATGCAATAGCCACACTGGGGTCAAGTATGCAAGAATTTTTATTGCTATGTGGAGTACTGTGTCACAGCTTGATCAAGAATGCAAACTGCTTGGGATTCACCAACTGCATTAAAGACATGTTCATCTCAAGGGCACCAATTTCTTTTTCACAGCATGTTTCTAAGGAGAGTAAATACTGAAGTTGTAAAACTGGATCTTAAGGACACAGACTGGGAAAAGGCTAAGAAACAGGATTAAGCAGTAAGGAGAAACCATATGTACTGCTAGCTGGCATATAAAACCAGGGGAAGCTGCTTTATGCTAGGTCAGCTTCGTAATCTGGCCTACTTTTATCCACATTTTGTATTTATTAATTATTAACCTTGGGGTGCCCACACTTTCCTAGCCTAGTATATTTCACAGGGATGTGGTGAGGATAAAATGGTGGGAGAGGAGAATCAGATATGATATAAAAATATAACAACAGCAGTAACAACAAATAATTAAAGACAACCAAAGAGATGAGAACACTATTAAAGGAAACTGCTGCAGACACTTGAAAGGAAACACTTGTGTTTTAACTGATTATGACAACACAAGTAGGCTGTGAAAAGGGAAAAAAGGATGAAGTTACAAACTCCTTGTATTGACCTGCAGTTTGATCCAAAAACTATTCATGCTCATTTCTGAAAAATAAAGCAAGTGAATATAAACAGCCTACAGAGACACAAAGCAAGTGAATACAGAGTCTATTTTGCTCCTCCCTAATCTCTACTTCTCCTGCTTCCAAAGGACGATTTCTGAAAAGGAACGGAGGGGTAGCAGGCTAGATACAGATGACACGACTATAAAGATGCTACTTGCAGCCTGTGGTAACTTACTGCTTGGCAAATGGTTATATAGAATACCTAATGATGCTACCTAATAAACCATGTTCATATGTGTCTATAATACGCCTACACCCACTCACTTAAGGACAAAATAAGAGAACTTCTGAAACATTTCCTTCCTTTCCTATAGGTTCATAAATCAATGGTAAATGCCATTCTCTACCTAAAATATAAATTAACTGAAAAAATTTGGCCACACTAAACAAAACTGAAGAAAGCAGGTTAATAATTAAGAAGACTGGCAAATGAATAACTAACGGAGGCTCTGTCAAAGAACTCATCCGTTCCTAAGATGTTTGCTCAGAGAGAATATAGACACATGACGATATAAGTGTTTAAGTAGGGAAGCTCAAAACAGCACTTCCCTTCTGCTCAATTATTCTGGCCCTACTTCAAGTTAGGATCTGATCAGGCCTAAATTCAGCTTAATTTGAAACAGATTCTTACTCTACCACAGGAGTTAATTGGCCATCCCTAGGGAGAGAGAAAAAAGGCTTATCTTTGGGGCTGGGGTAACAGTGGGAGAGAGAAAGGGCTTGCTACCACAGAGTGGGTAACCACAATGTTTTTCTTTGATACTAATGAGCTCTCCTTGTCACCTGTTAGCCCTTTTTGCCAAGGGAAAGAACTTGTATTCCAACTTTGGTTCTTCCAATATTTCTAACAAACACTACTGGGGTGAGAGTTTGTACGTCCGTGGTCAAGTTAAGATATGCTCTTCTATGTACTTTATAATTCTACTTACCTAAATAATAATGTTTCATATTTCACTAAGATAGAAAACAGACTGACAAGCTAGGCAGTAACATTTCACCCCATAATCTTTTCACTTCATGAGTAATCCAGTTGTGGAAAAAGTAAACATTGCTATTTCTTTTCTTTTTTTAAAAAAATCACTCAATCTATATTTTTTAATTTAGGGCCAAAACAGAACCAATGACACACAAAGAGGGAAGTACTAGCAGGCTAGAAGCAACCTGAAGTTTTGTTGACAGAAAAAAGAATTAAAAAGAAGAAGCTTAAGCAGGGACAGTTCCCCTAGTGCATCCCAATGAAGCCTGTTCTGTGACCATGAGACGCTAATTGAATGCTGGGGGTGCAGATGGAAAACTAGATGGGAGGGAGAAATGGAGCAGAACATCCTAGAACAGGGTACAGTTGAACATTTGGTAGGACTATACAAGTGAGGCTGTAATGTAACAAAAAGTGTACACGTCGCAGCTGTCACAAATGAGCCTGGTTGCTACAAGGCAGAGTGCCTTTTTCAGGTGGTACAACACATCCTCTGGAGACTATCAGGTTGAAGGGTTCACAGCCAGCTTTCAGGTATCTGACGACAATTTTCTGGGTCAGTGCAACTTTGGAAGACTCGTAGCTCTGTCCTGGTTCATTGTTTTATTGCTAAGCTCACTGTATATGTTTTTTTTAAAAAAAAACTGTATACACTTTTGTTTTTTATGATGGTGTAGTCTTCTAAATTGGTATGGAATGTGATATTTTATTTAGCCTGTGAAATGCCTTGAAGGCTTGGATGCAGTCCAACACTTAGGATACATATGAATGAATGATTGAATGAATGAATGAATGATTGAATGAATATGCCTAAATTAGACATCTGAACTAGGAAAGGAAAATATTTCAAATTGTACCCTTTGCAGAGTATTTACACAGTATTACTGAAAGCTAGTTAGTGTTTCCCACTTTACAGCCTGCTTGGCAATACAAAACACCAGGAAGAAATTACATTAACTAGAGTCAGCAAGGTTGCTTTAGATGCAATTCAAGCAGAAAACCCTCAAATGTTCTCCAGGAAGCTAGAGTTAAATGAGAGCAAGCCTTTGTACCTTTCTGTACTAAGAAAAAGATTATCTGAGCTACTGAAAAGGAAGAAAAGAAAGATGCATATACATACACAAGCATCAAGAAGTCATTTCCATTTTGCAATGAAAGCCAAGCTTAGGAAGCATGTGTTCAGTGAATGTACTACAGTATCTCCTATGTACTCTCTCTCTCTATGTGTGTGTTTCATGCATGCATACCGATATCTCATGAGAATTCAATCTTGGTGGCAGAGAAGACAGTGCCCTACAACTGGCTAGTCCCAGGGTCCACCATGATCTCTTTCTGGCCCTGCTTGTTTTAATAATAATCTTGGAACTGCAGAGCTGGAAGGGACCCAATGGATCATCGAGTCCAGCCCACGTCAAGGAGGCACAGAGGGGAATCGAACTCCCAACCTCTGGCTCTGCAGTCAAGAAACCTAAACCACTGAGCTATCCAGCAGTTTTCCCTAAATGCATGTGTTTAATCAGGATTTTCAAGACTAGCCCCAACCCAAGAGTTTAAGCTCACTGCACAATATGTCAAGGTGTGGAGCAGAGGCTAGAGGGCTGGAGCAGGATTCAGAAGCCCTGGTTCATATCCACATGTGGCTGTGAAACTTTCTAGGTGACCTTGGGCTAGTTACCTTTACTCAGTCTGCCCTACCTTACAGTACTGTGGTTGTGAGGGCAAAGCGCAGAAAACAAAGAGTCAAGTATGCCATTCAACTGCCATGAAGAGAAAACTCTTCTTAAAACTGCTTTGATATTCACTCACACTGTTACATCCAGGCCTTTATTATATGTTCCTCCCTCAGAATCAGAACACAATTTGCTAAACTGGAAAGAAATAAGAACAACGGATTTATGCCCTTTGTTGCTCTTGTTCACTCGGTTTAAGGTCTGTAGCTCAGAGGTAGTCCAGAAAAGGCACTTCTTTTTTTCAGATTGTGGGTGAAAGGAGCCCAGGCTCAGAAGAACTTGAGTAAAGGAAGGAGGGGGAGAGCGGGGGAAGAGAGAATACTATGTTTTTGAGGTCCTTTGCTGGAGAAGGAAACAAGAACGCAGTCTGCACCAATGAAAGAAGGAGAAGTACCACAGAGAGTAGGCAGGTTGCCAAGCAAGCTCGGCAGCGTGACCGAGCTGCATTGAGTTTCTTTAATGAAAGCCAGGAAAGAACACATTACACAGTGTTTCTTCAGAGAGCTAAGCTAGCCTCCAGTGATTGAAATCAATAAAAACAGTCGGCAAGGGGCCCAAGTGGGGGGAGAACCAAATCTCCACTTCAGCGTTCAATTTGCCTTCTTTCCACTTTCTCCCTTTCCTTAAAAGTTAAACTTTTATTAACTACATGCTCTTCCTTGCAGCACTCTAAAGATTTTTTTAAAATCTTATTTTTGATCCAGGGCCTGTTGAGTGGACAGCAGTTTCAAGCTTCCTTCCTACTTACCCCCTCCACTCTCTTTTACAGCATGAAAGCAATGAAAGTGTTGTTTTGAATGTGAAACCTACCTGGAAGGACACCTCCGGACAAGTGCCTGATCTTATGCTCAGCTGGGGAGGCGGCGAGAGAGGGGATGAAGTTTCTACCAAAGAAACATTAAAAAGAGATGTAAGAGGAAGTAAATGATGGGATTTTATTCAGCAAAAGCTCTCTGTCTGGATAACATGTCAGCTGCTGCTGCTGCTGTGGCAAATTCTGAAACTGCTGAAGAGACAGCCTCAGAAGGGGTCAGCTCGTTCTAAAGAAGAACAGGAAAAACATCTGAGACTTCATGTTCAGTTAAGAGCTCAAGATCTATCTCGGGTAAGTCTTTAAGCAGTTTCTAGCAACTGGGGAAGAAACTCTGAAGTAAAAAAGATCTTTGTTTCACTGTGTGCCTGAAAATGTCTTCAGTATGCGTACTTGTTAATTCTTTTCAAATTGACTATTTAAGCACAGCATACTTTAGCCATCTGAATGAGAGAGGGTTGACAATTCTATAAAGAATCCAATCAACACAAGGAACGGCCAAATATGCACAAAGTCTGGGGAATTTATTTATTTATTTGTGTGTGTTTAACTTAATTTATAGACAAGAATTTGGCCATTATGTAATACCACCCATTCCCTAAAGGACTCTTGTGTTCCACACTTTAGAAAGCCTGATCTGCTGTTTTCATTTTGAAACATCATGGAGACTATACAGTGAAAGCAAACTGCATTTCTGAAGGTGTCAGTAATGGTTCTCGGATGAAGCATGTATCCACTTGATCTGTTTTACAGAGAAGGCTTCATCAGCTACTTCACAGAGTGCTTAAATGCTCAACTGAGTGCCTGGGTGATTTTTAAAACTAGAAATATTAATGTCTGTATTGTTCTCAAAACAGTATTGCAAGATGCAGTGCAACGATTTGAACAATGAGAAATTTAAACTGTTTTTGTGGGCATGTTATAACAAAGTTCATATAAAGACACAAAAATTATATATGCAAGCTACCAATACACAGTAATTCAAGACTTCCCCAAACCTTTAACCACCAAACAATCAGGCTTAATGGCTAAATCTCACCTTAATGGAAGCAGGGACTTAAACACTGACTGGTTCTCATGGTTTGGGATGCAGGAGGATTGACAGATAGGTTAAGGAATGCAGGTTGAGAAAACCTAGGACAGAAGAGTTGTGCTGCCAAGTACCATGGCTGTTACCTGATTATAGAAACCTGGAATCATGACAAATTCATCCTGATGATCATAACAGTTGTGTTGGGGAGGGTGGAATGCTAAATACGTCAATGTAGCCTGAAAACTAAGAAAGCAAGCATATTATCTTGCAACATTTCTCAGCTGAAAGTAGGGACATTGCTGTAATAACCCTGGCTTTCATAACAAGGGATCTTTTCTCATTATTGAATGCTTTCCTTGGCCTGCTGTATTCAAATTGACAATACTCTACAGATACTGCAAACTTCCCTATACAATAAACTTCATGGAATGGTAGAACAATATTGTAGTAGATTGGTGATAAGACACCTGCAAGAATACAAAAGCAAAAAGTATGGCTTCTGCAGGAGCAAGCCACTTTAGGTTATGGGGTTCTTGGATATGCTGTAACTGAGATTGTTTTTTGGGAAAGAAAGACTAGAAGACAATATGCTTTGCAAGCAGAAGTGACTAGTTTTGGTTCCAGACATATCAGTCAGGAATGAAAAAGACCCCTTGAGCATTGCTGTCAATAGGTGAGCCTTCCTTTACTACTTGCTACACTACAGGGGGATGGCAGGCACTTTAATCTGTCACATCTGGAAGGCCCAAGCCTTATGTAGACAACATTGAACTAGGTGAAGCATGTTGTGATTTAATATAAGGCTGCTTCCTATGACTTTATATGGCGATGGGAGAAAATATTCTGGAATACTTTATGGGTAAAAAGTAATTAATTTGGTTGATTTGAAACTTGTTGTTGTTTAGTCGTTAAGTTGTGTCTGACTCTTCGTGACTCCATGGACCAGAGCACGCCAGGCCCTCCTGTCTTCCACTGCCTCCCGGAGTTGGGTCAAATTCATGTTGGTAGCTTCGATGACACTGTCCAACCATCTCGTCCTCTGTCGTCCCCTTCTCCTCTTGCCTTCACACTTTCCCAACATCAGGGTCTTTTCCAGGGAGTCTTCTCTTCTCATGAAATGGCCAAAGTATTGGAGCCTCAGCTTCAGGATCTGTCCTTCCAGTGAACACTCAGGGTTGATTTCCTTCAAAATGGATAGGTTTGTTCTCTTTGCAGTCCAGGGGACTCTCAAGAGTCTCCTCCAGCACCACAATTCAAAAGCATCAATTCTTCGGCGGTCAGCCTTCTTTATGGTCCAGCTCTCACTTCCATACATTGCTACTGGAAAAACCATAGCTTTGACTATGCGGACCTTTGTCGGCAAGGTGATGTCTCTGCTTTTTAAGATGCTGTCTAGGTTTGTCATTGCTTTCCTCCCAAACATAACCACAGCTAAGGCCAACCACGTTTCATCTTAACCTGAGTTCCATGCTACTTTCAAATCTTGACTGCAAGAGAATCCTGGTTAGCCTTTACTGTAGCCCTCACAATGTTAACATAACATATACAATTAAGGAGTATGGACAGTAAAGACAAAAACATTTTTT
Source organism: Intellagama lesueurii (assembly GCA_037013535.1). Taxonomy (NCBI): domain Eukaryota; kingdom Metazoa; phylum Chordata; class Lepidosauria; order Squamata; family Agamidae; genus Intellagama; species Intellagama lesueurii. The sequence goes on along the minus strand of JBAJHW010000012.1, from coordinate 20,581,935 downwards.
TAAAAAATTGACTGAGGTGGTAGCTTTTAAAAGTAATGTCTGTTATACAGAAAAATGAAATGGATGGATGTTTACAACACATTTTCAACAAGGCTTTTGGCTTGCTCTTTCACCTGCTGCCCAAGGCTACATTTATTTTGTCCTGTCATCTACCTTGACATTCTGCCAGAGCCTCCAAGTCTTCCAGCTGCCCAAAGTCCCTCTTGGGATTTGCACTGGCACCAGACTCCCAGGTTTAGGTAATAAATTTCCTGGATTCACAACAACAGAGGGGGATTTGCCAATCAATGTCAAGTAAAATTAGCTAACCCACAATTCCCTTCACTTCAGGATGAAATTTACTCTGGTGCTAACTGCAGGATTTATGAATCATCCATCTGCACATCCAGCCCAATTCAACAATGAGACTGAATATGGCAAGCTATTTATTATCTTTCAATCCACTACAATTTCACTGCTCCCTTGAGAGTATGCTTTCAGGTCTACATCCTATTGATGCTTTAAGAAAAAGTAACAAAAACACTTTCCTACATCTTGCTGGACATAAATTTCTTCAAGGCTGGAATTCCAAGAGCAGCTCAATAGAAATACACATGAGCCTCACTTCCAAGTCAACATGGTTTGGACTGGATTAGAAAACAGTGCCTACCATGACAGCACTGCCAAGTGTGGGTCTGTTTCCATTGCTGGATGTCTTAGGCATTGTACTGCTTCTAAACTGGAAGACATTGGTTGAAAAAGAAAGACTACTACATTTCATGCACAGAGTGCAAGAAACACATGCTACCTTGATATAATACTAATAAAGTTGCTAGCCTGCATTTATACGCACACCCTCCCTCTATCTCTGTGCTACTCATGATCCAGCATTGACTACCAGGATCACAAGCAGGGCAGGAAACACCATATACACTGTACTATGATAACTAAGGTTTTATGCATTTGTTTCCAGGCAGGCATGGTGAGGCTGGATTTCTATAAAGAGGGGATTGAGAATTCAGGGCTTAATTGTATTTATTCATAATAAAGTTACTTGAAAAACAATGTTTAAAAGCAACCTGGGTGCTAAATGAAATTACATTGCCTTTTAAAATCTTCTTCAAGTTATTTTATGAGTCTGATTATGCTATAGCTATGAGTGTCATTCTGTATGAGGGGGTTCTGTGAGGTAGAAAGCAAGCAAACTAGCCAAAGGTAAGCACTTTAAGTGCCACAGTTTTTCTCTTCTTTAAATAAGAAAGTGCTGTGTCATAGCCATAGAGACTGGTAGGAATTCAGTACTCTGGTGTTCTGAAGTTAAAAAAAAAAGAGCTCAACTTTGCAGAAAGACCTTTCTTGAAATCAAGGTCTTCTTCTGTCATGCCCTTCTGAGCTCTCTGGTAGGCCAAACAAAATGCAGAAGACAACACAACCTTTGCATAACTGGGGTCCCTGCTCATCAAGCATATAAAAGACGACAGTTTTAGAGCTGTAAATGGTTTTTTTTGCAAATGAAAGCCAAACTCAGGATATACCCCAAAATCATGAAGCAATTACTGCACAGAAAACCACTAAGCCCGGAACACTAAATTTGGCACCTTCAATTAACTTGAACTACTCTGCAGACCCCATATGTGGGCATACTTTTCTTCCCTCAGTTTTCCACATTACTGAAAGCTGCACAATTATATGATGACCAGAGGTAGTTAGCCATGAAAAATTATTCTATTCCACCAAACATCTTCCTCCATTCAAAGAAGTAAGCTATCAAGTATCAGGAGATAAACGAGTTCAGTCAGAGGCCATATGTTAAGCAGCTGTGAGTTAGCTGCCTAAGAGTTCAAACTTAATGTTAATGCAGAAGCTCTGCTCTTTACATTTTCCTTCCTACACCTACACACATGCCTACATATGGATGCACATGCTAAAGCAATAAACCCAATTTGATTTTCACATCCAGAATAGCAGAAAATGACATACTGTGTATCATACAAAGTTCTGATCCATCATGTTTACTCCAGGCAATAAGTAGGGTATTCACTAGCACAAACAATAGAAGAATTTTGCTTTCAAAACACAGCATTTTCTCTTGTAAGTGCTGTAGGAAGAGGTGAGAAACCATACACTTTAGTGAAAAGGAGATGATCTTCAAGCATGGGGGCAGGGGGGGAAGGGAAAATATCTAAATCGGTATAGGTTGTGGGTGAGAAATTGGACTCTAGAGCACATGTGTCAAACTCAAGGCCCGTGGGCCGAATCCGGCCTGCCGGGCAGTTTCATGTGGCCCTCACAGTGTTGCCTGCTACTGTGCAGTATACAATATGCAGGCGCTTACTCGGTCACTCATAATGCTCTGCAAGTATACTGGGAATCTGCCCAGCGGGACTTCTAATCCCAGCATTCCAAGCAGCGAAGAGTCAGAAAGTGCAGCAGCTCGGGCGGCGTACAGCACCTTGGGAAATGTAGTCATTGTTCAACTTTTTTTGTTCACAGCAATTATTTGTTTTGCCATAGTTCTGTCTCAACTGGGACCAAACAGTTAAACAAAGTTAATATAATAAACAGTGCTTGGTAATATTTGATGATTTAAAAAAATATCTTTCTGTTACTAAACTCACTTTTCAATAAATTGTACAATAGTTGTACACTTGAATATCTGCTTGCCATTATTTCTAGACTTTGATCATAGACTTTAACTTTAGAACTAGTTATTACTTACGTTATTACTAAAACCAGTAATAATCGAATGAGGATGATTATATTTAATATGATAGTGTAGATACATTTACATAGTCTTACAGATACAACCGGCCCTTTGAGGGCAACCATAATGCTGATGCAGCCCAAGATGAAATTGAGTCTGACACCTCTGCTCTAGAGTGTAAGGGGAAGATAATGGACACTGAGTGAAAATAGCTTGCCTATTATGTCCAAGCAGGAATTAAATTGATAGCCTTCCATCCCAGGAACAGATCATGTGCACTTTCCTTTAAAATGCAAACCTGCATCTGTGGACATGAGCTTGAGTTTTTCAAACTTGAATTAAGTCCTACCCTGAGACAACATGTTTATTGGGCCAGAAGGCACTGTGCCAGTTCACCATACAGTTACAGGAAGATGCGCTTCTGCTCCAATAAGGAGTCCATTCAGGCTCCAGGAATAGGCAGATCTGCTTTCCTCGTGGGATAATGCTTGATGTAATCTCAAACAGTAAGGGAGAGCAGTGTTTCCAGTGGGGAGGCTGGCAGCCCCCTAACATTTCCATATTAGAAAAAGCCGTAAAAATTATGCAAGCATAAACAAACATACCTGAATTGTATAAGTCATGCACAATTTGTTTATCTCAAAACATCCAATTTCTAGTAACACAGAAAGTAGAAAATCTTGGCACAGACTTATGATTTAAATATTTTCAGCTCTGTATGTGTTTCCAGCTCTGATATGTTAAAGGATCTGAAGGGTCACTATTTCTCTGCCAACTCAAGGGATCTTGATTGTTTCATTCAGTACATACTATGTACTGAATGAAAGTATATACTATGTTATATGATATACATTGTTATATCATATACTATGATATAACAATGGAAGAAGCAGCAAGATTACAACAATGCTACAGTGGTAGGCAGTGTGCTGATTTCTGCAGCCATTCTGGGTTATGTGGATGAATCAACAAAATTAGTCAGTGGATATGGCTGAAATCAATGTGCTTCAACCAGAATCAGCAATTGCCCTTCCTTTCTGCAACTCTCTATGCAACCTAAAAGGCCATTCCAGAGGACTAGGCAACTCCTGTGGCACCAGGGAGGCCTGCAGTGAGAAGGAAACCATGATTCCACTGCCATCAGATATTGTGTGACACTATTATATTTTAGCCAAACATAGGCCTAATTACTGCATGTAACCAATGAACATTTAGAACGTGAAACTGATATTTCACATACATTTCATTTCATTCTGTCTCTTAATGTCTGATGAAGTGGACATGCCCATGAAAATTTAAGTTATAATGGTTAGTCTTTAAGGTGCCACATGTTTTTGTCTTTTTGTTTTGTTTTGTTTTGTTTCTTTGGATTTTGCCTGATATATTTTAGCCAGTGTGCTAAGAAGTCATACTACACTTGTCTGGTATTTTTTTAAAAACTCAATCTGGTTAGGTTTCCTGTTTTACCGGAATTCTCAGATCACAGAAATTTAAGAATTCTTCCGCTGTACAGGCTTCCTGTCCACAAAGAACATATAAAACAAGTTCAGGAAACACAAGCAACACCACCCAAAATATTGTTAAGAGTTCTAAGCTTTCTTGATGCAGTTATTTTTCTTTGTGATGTGAAATAACTTGTCTATTTCCTGTATGCTAGGATGTTGACGTAAATTAATAAAACCTTCACCATTCTTCCTCCTCTTGTTCTTACTACGTACACGAGTTAGGGAAAAAGAGGAAAAGTACTTATTTGGGACTTCAGATATTGATACCATTCTACACATGCAAGTACAGTATTGTTAAATGTTCAGCTGATTCAAACATAACATCAAAGTATTGTTGAGCGAACAAGCAAAGGAAGAGAACAACGTAAAAACAGAATTGATTCCTTTAAGATGTTACTAGACTTAATTCAAACAAAAACACAAGCAAATATTTTCAGTTGAATAGTTACATTTGGTTTTATTAATTTTGTTCAAAAATAGCCCTGAAGTCACAGCACTTTTTCATTTAAATGTTTTACACAAAACTGATTTAATCCAAGCAAATGAATGTAAACTAATTGTAACCATCCTTTTGCATTTCCAAGGCATGTAAACAATTACCACTCTTTGTCTGGTAAACTGATACTGTAATTTCATTGGCCTCTTCTTGAGTGAACCAGTGAACATTGCACTCATGTACAGCATGGCAAGGGTCACCTACCCCTCTCTAAACTATTTGAGGACTAGCTACTTGAATACTTCCTGCACTACTTGCTTCCACCGGAGCACTAAGTTCTCTCTCAGAGACCCCTGTAGCATCTGTTTGGTTGGCAAAGGTAAGAGATGGAGGCATTTCAGTGACAGGCCTCCAAACTTTAGAACACTCTGCCACTGAACATGCATGGCCTGAAATCTCAAAATGTTTAACAGTGTTACAGCTTTTCACCTTGCTTTCTCCTGAGCTTTACTTTAACCGTGCTGTTGGATAACGGTTATATTTACTTGAATTTTTAAACAGGTTTTTTTCCTTTTCAAATCATTTGTTTGTTTGTTTTTGTGTCCCTGGATCTAAAAAGCAGGACACAAATTACTGTAATTAATTAATTAATTAATTAATTAATGCATAATCTTCTGATTATATGTAAAAGATCTATGCAATTTACGTAAATTTGATGAAAATTTAAGTTGTAACAGGCTAAAAAAAATCAAGCTTTTTTTTTAAATCTGCAAGACAAAACTGATATTTGTCACAAAATGCTTTTGATTTGCTTGCTTGTCTGCCATCCTCTTCCACCTATCAGCTAATCTTTTGGTATCAAATAATATTCAAGATTTTGTCTCAGTCCTGAGTGTTGTTACACAGCCTCAGAGAAGTCATATAATACTTCAGTTATTGCTGACTTCAGCCTTCTGCAACTCCCATAATCCCAAACCACCAGTCAGTGGTGGTGATGGATGAATGACAGGAGTTACAGTCCAGCACATCTGTAAAGGTTGTTTTGAGGATGGATTAAAACAACTTTAGTTCCATCAACAAATTATAAGTCCAATAAAGTTCACATTTTCATAGTTTCCAGTTCCAAAGCTGTGTCCCTTGATTACCATGTATATGAACAACCACAAAGGAATAAAGATTAAGAGCCATCTGCATGAAGAGCCACATAATTTACTTGTAATCAAGCTCCAAATGTGGTTTAAATGCATTTGATCATATTGTACTTAGAAAAGCCATAAATTAAATGTATAATTTAGAATTTTACAAAGATCAGCACGGGTGCCCAGTCTCAACTTCTTCCTATAAATATCCAGACTTACATTGATCAAGAACTGATCCAATCAGCCAATAAAAATGGAAACAGTAGTGATTTTCTACACTAAGAAATTGCAGGGGGAAGGTTCTGAATACTTCTCTGTTCTGAACAAATGAATCGTTACATCATCTCTTCTTTAAAACTACTGCTCCTTCATCATTTGAGTTTGTTTTTTCAGGCATTTTAATGGAATATGAAAAACCAAATCTACTGGCACTATCATTTAGAAAAGAAAAATCAATTTTACTTCAAAGCATATCTAAATTATTCAGCTGTTTATTGCATGATGTTTTATTTTCTAAGTCTCCAATTAGACAGACAGGAAGGAAGGAAGGAAGGAAGGAAGGAAGGAACTTTGAAAGTGGGCCAAAGAAGTCAACTAGGAATACAAGCAACAGGGGAAACTAGTTCCAACCAGAGACTATTCTGATTGGAGTTAGGGATCCACCCAGTAACAACCCATATGCTTATCTTCCGAGTAGTGTTTTAGAAGGACGATTCTTTCCCTTCACCTTCACGCTCTGACTTAGCTGTAGTCCCAAGAACTCTTTCACATAACTTAGCACTGAACAGCTGGCTCCTTTAGGCAGGTGGACAAACACCATGAGGCTAAGATGGAGGGGCAAGGAGAAGGAGGAAACAGGGTTCTGCCTGGCTGCTCTAGGCACTGATCCAAAAAGCTGCAATGGAGCAGCTTCTTCCTCTAAATGCTGCTCTAGAAGAAGGAAGAGGGGATAGCAAGGGAGGGGAAGGTGTAATACCTCTCCCAAAGAGTTTCTCATTCCGATGTGAGCTGATTAAGTTTGTTCTGCAGTACAGCAATTAAAAAAAAATACAACTGTATATTATGAAGTCTATGCATCTATGAGGGAAGAGGAACACTCCAAACAAGAATTCACTTCTAGTAACTGGGAATATTCAAAATAAGAGTACAGTGTTCAAAGTAGTTCAGGTGCATTTAGTCATCATAATAGGATTATTCTGGTTCAATAGATTCCTGACTACAATGTGAAAGCAAAGCAGAGGTAAGCTTCTTTATTACATTGTCAAAAAGAAAGGGCTTTTTAAACCATTATATAATGAATTGGGAAAAGGAGGGAGGAGAATATAAATAAAATCACTGTGTCTGTTTAGTGTTGGTGATTTAGCAGCACATTTCTGTTATAAATGAACATACAAGGATTACTAACATAGAGAACAAACAATACTAACAACATTATCTGTGAGAGAGGAAGGAGCCAGGAGCAATGCCTGTTTTCAGTATTGAAAGGCTGCTACATTATTCTGACCTGCTGTCTTTCTGCTGCCTATTGTGAAAGTTGTGATAGGAATTTTGTCTTCAAAGTAGGCTATGAAACACTGCTGTTGATATGGGTTTTAGAATCTATATTCCTGCCTAAGCTGTAGTGGGTTTTTTTTAAACCAACCTTTATAGAAAATGAAATACAGTCAGAAGTAATGAGGTCACATTTTTATGTAAAAAGCCTCCTGGATTAATTTAATATGAACAGACATACTGGCTTGGATGGAAGACCAAGGTATTGCATAAATCAAACTCTCTCTCTCTAGGATGTTCATGTCCTATGAGATGTTCCTTGCTCAGAAGATCAGTCACCAATGACTGATCACATCCCTGCAATGCAAAGCTACAGTAGTGTGTAAGGGATGCTTTGGTGTTCACACAGAGGGCTGAAGGTGAAGCACTCTCCACTACTCTCTACAAAGGTTATATAAATGTTCATTCCATCCAAAAAGATGCCAAAATTCCTTGGGAAAGAATTCTGTGGAGAAAGAATTCCCAAAAAATAGGAACTCTGAAATTCAATGGCATGAACTATAAAAGTGGATACACACTTGCAATTTAGTTTCAGAGATACCCTATCAAGTAATTTCTAGTAAAAAATATTTCTTTAGACCACACACGCTATGAACAAGATTTGTTGTAAATCCTAAAGAGGAAATATGGCCATTGTTATTTCCAAGCGATAACTGGACCTGAGGACAGAGTTTAAAAAAATACAGTAATGCTCTTAGATATATTAACAGGAAAATTGCTTTACTCTATGGTAATTCCAAAATCACTTTCTTCCTTTAATATTAATATTCTGATCAGCCTTCATATCATCTATTAAAATGTATAACTTGAACCACATCCTTATTGTAGCTGTTCTCAGGTTTAACAAATGGCATCTCAGAACTTCTTTGCTGATCTCATATACAATATCTCAAACAGAACCAAACACTCTATTCATATGTGGGGAAAGCAAGCACATACAGGAGGAGGTGCTTCTTCAGATTCCAAACCTCTATCATCGAAATCTCAAGGTCAGAAACAGAATTATGCACTGTGCCCAGAAATTAACAGCTAATCAGTGTAATCTCTTAAGGACTCATACTCTACAGTCGCATGCACCATTAGCCTCAGAACTGCATTTTATCCCACTGGTAGTTTCCAAGTGCATTTCAAGGGCAACCCAATGTAGAAGGTACAGGACTATCACCATACACATCATTATCTTTATGTCATGTTCTAAATGCACAGTGTGAATAATTCTCATGTTCTTGTCCTCACAAGAAATTTGTGAAGTCACGAAGATTAATTACCTAAACATTTTTGTCATGAAAACTTAAGTTATAACTATTAATATTTAAGTTTTAACATTTAAAAAGTTAATATTGTAATAACACTTATGATAACTTGACACCAAATAAATTGCAAAAAAAAAAGAAGAAAAGAAAATTGTACCCAATTTAACAAGTAAAATGTTGTTTCTTACAAGTGAAATGCAGTAGGTTAAAATGAGTGCTGCATTACTCAACAAATATACATATATATTGTGCACATTCAAAATGGGTATTATCAACTGTATCACACTGCCCCCAAATGTCTGAAAGCAACTTTGGACATCAGAACTTGTAAAACAGAAGGAACAGTCAGTATGTGTTTCCTGTTCCCAAGCCCTGGCACATCTAAAATGGGCTGGAGAATCTCTATATCAGATGCAATTTATAATATTCCTCTTTTGTGCATTAAAAAGAAACACACACACAAAAGAAACATGGAGGGGAAGGATTAGTTTGTTGCAGCAAAAAACAACAACCAAAAGATCCTTCTGGAACCTTAAAGACTACTAAGTGTTATTTGGCATAAGCTTTTGTGTACTGCAGCCACTTCATTTAATAAAACCTGTTAGTCTTTGAGGTGCCACAAGACACTTAATGGAAATCTATTAGTCAATTCTATAATGGAACACTACTAGTCAATTCTGCAGTGCAGATTATGTTGTTATGTGCCACCAAGTCACATCTGATTTATAGCAACCTCAATAGGGATCTTAAGGAGTGGTTCTTACCAATGCTACCCCCCACGTGCATTTCCATGGCCTAGCGGGGGTCACTCTATCCACTACAGTGCCTAAAAGGAAAACAAAACAATAGGTGGGGGGAATGTAAGAGTCTCAAAATATAAATAATTTCATAAAGCACTTGGGTCATAACGGTTTGCATATATCATCTCAGATATCTGTAAAATAATCCTGTGAAATAGGTCAGTATAATTATCACCTTATTGTGACAAGGGCAGAATAAGTAGGTAAGTGACTGGCTTGCTTCAGGTAACATCATAAATTCCTGGCTGAGGTATGATTTAAATCAGGATTTCCTCATTCATAGTTCAGTCTCTTAGCCACCAAGTAGCACTAGCTCTCAAAGCAACAGAATAAAACTGTGCCGTGAGGCTTCCCATCTGGCAATCCCTTGAAATAATCTGACCTCTCCAGCAGTCCACCTTGCTTGCTGATGTGACATATCGAGAGATGTAAAGCTTGTGCAGCTGTAAATTATGGCTGCATTTGTTCAATCCTTCTCTTTGCAGCTTTTACAAAACAAAATTATTCCAACAGGTTTCCAGGAAAAAACTGGCTTACTCTGCTTTGGCAGTAAACTATTTGAAAGAAGCTGTGGGAAGACTGATTGTCCCTGTCCCATACACAGTTTCCAATCATAATGAACTTCCTTTGCAGTTTCTTAAATCAGAAGTTTCTCTTTGCTACAAGTCATTGCAACAATAACACTGGCAAGGGTGTTAAGATGTTTCCTGTCTGTTACTGCACAAAGAAGATTCCCTTCCACAGAGGTTCATATTCTCTTACCTATCCATACATCATAGTCACCAAATTTATGGCAGTGGGGTTGAAAATCGGTGTGGCACAGTGGATGGAATGTTGGATTAGGACTTGAGTTCAAATCCCTGGTCAACCATGAAAACTCATTGGAGGGTGACAATGGAAAAACAATTCCTTAAATATCTTACATACCTTGAAAAAATTTCAGGATTCCTGTAAATCAGAAGCAGCTTGACAGTACACAACAATCACAGCATGGTCAGAATGTTGTACAGCCTTCTGTACCAACATACAGAACTTTTAAGAAAAGTTGTTTCACAGGGTTTTCTAAACGTAACAAGGCAGTACAGGTGCTATATGAGACACCCTTAACTCTTATGTACCAGTTGATGTGGTACATAAGAAAGCACTACTCTGTGGTTTGTTTGTTTGTTTGTTTGTTTTTATATTATGATGGAAGTAGTGTCGGCTACACAGGCATGCACAGAAGTGGCAACAATTTCTTAATATTTGTTTTACTTACTGGCATGTTCTCTTCCCACATCTTGAAACAAAAACCAATCAACAAACAATAAAATATCAAAATTCAAAGGCAAAAATGAGGGCTGAAATCCAGTAGTAAGTTGCAATTAGAGTAGATTTATTGAATCAGTACAACATGCAGAGGAAGTGACTCACCAAATTCTCACTGATTCAATTAGCCTACTCTAGTTGTATGTTTTTGACTGTGTGGACCACAACAAACTATGGCAAGTTCTTAGAGAAGTGGGAGTGCCTGACCACCTTATCTATCTCCTGAGAAATCTATATGTGGGACAGGAAGCAACAGTTAGAACTGGATATGGAACAACTGATTGGTTCAAAATTGGGAAAGGAGTACGACAAGGCTGTATATTGTCTCCCTGCTTATTTAACTTATATGCAGAATACATCATGCGAAAGGCTGGACTGGAGGAATCCCAAACCGGAATTAAGATTGCCGGAAGAAATATCAACAACTTCAGATATGCAGATGATACAACTCTGATGGCAGAAAGTGAGGAGGAATTAAAGAACCTCTTAATGAGGGTGAAAGAGGAGAGCGCCAAAAATGGTCTGAAGCTCAACTTCAAAAAAACTAAGATCATGGCCACTGGTCCCATCACCTCCTGACAAATAGAAGGGGAAGATATGGAGGCAGTGACAGATTTTACTTTCTTAGGCTCCATGATCACTGCAGATGGGGACAGCAGCCACGGAATTAAAAGACGCCTGCTTCTTGGGAGGAAAGCAATGACAAACCTAGACAGCATCTTAAAAAGCAGAGACATCACCTTGCCGACAAAGGTCCGCATATTCAAAGCTATGGTTTTTCCAGTAGCGATGTATGGAAGTGAGAGCTGGACCATAAAGAAGGCTGACTGCCGAAGAATTGATGCTTTTGAATTGTGGTGCTGGAGGAGACTCTTGAGAGTCCCCTGGACTGCAAGGAGATCAAACCTATCCATTCTGAAGGAAATCAACCCTGAGTGTTCACTGGAAGGACAGATCCTGAAGCTGAGGCTCCAATACTTTGGCCATCTCATGAGAAGAGAAGACTCCCTGGAAAAGACCCTGATGTTGGGAAAGTGTGAAGGCAAGAGGAGAAGGGGACGACAGAGGACGAGATGGTTGGACAGTGTCATCGAAGCGACCAACATGAATTTGACCCAACTCCGGGAGGCAGTGGAAGACAGGAGGGCCTGGCGTGCTCTGGTCCATGGGGTCACGAAGAGTCGGACATGACTTAACGACTAAACAACAACAGTTGCAAGTTACTTCTGGATTTCAGCCACTGTGTAAGAAGGCATACTTACTTAAACAGTAAAAGCTCCTAATTGCTACTTTATTCCTTAGCCTTCAGATATGCTGCTAACTTCCCAAATACTGCATATGGATGAGAGGTTTGAGAGGAAGGGAAAAGAAATGCATTTCCAAAATATGTAGATTCTAGTCTGTGAAAGGCTTTAAATCCAAAAGCCCCCAGTATATTGCAGTAAATGTTATTTTAATCCCAGCTAGAGTAAATCCATTGAAATTAGTGGGACATTTTTATTCCACTCAATAGATTTAAGTTCCACTGACATCAGTTCCATTGGTTTCAACTGGCTATAGCAGGACCTCCATTTAATATAGCAAACTGGCATGAATTGAAATTAATTGATGGCCAGCATAACTTCCACGAGTTTGGTTGTATATTCAATGGGCACCCATATCAAGCAAAATGGGAATACCCCAAGAACAGAGAAATGCAGTGGCATGCTCAACGCCTAGTATAGCCTCTGAACAATCCAGGCACATCACTGTTGACATAGTAGACATATACAGCTTTTCTACTGAACACTGAACAAACAAAAATTGTTTGTGAGCCACCTATGGGAAGAAAGGCACATATGAATAAACTAAATAAATAAATAGTCCCTGCATAGCTTTTATATGTTCAAAAGATAGAGGTTCTCAGAGCTTCAAGGAACATAGTAACAAACAAACTAAAAAGGATGGGAAGTACATCATCTACCACTAATAAAACCAGAGCCCACCTTATATTCTTAAAGCTTAAAAAAAAGTTAGAAAAAATACATTTTTTTTTACTTTTAAGTCCTGTGAAGAAACATGGCATTACTCAAAACCAAACCTTCACTAAAATTCCTTCCACTTCTTTTGATACACACCTGCAGTTACTGCTGAGATGCAACTTAAATTGGATGCATGCATAACATGGGAATGCAGCTAATGAATTTTAAACTAACACAAGAATCAAATCATATAATCTGTTCAGAGCTAGCTTTTATCTCAAGCAGACTGATTTATGTCTTGGTAATTCTGTCAAATACTAATGTGGAGGGCATTACTGCAGATGTTTACACAGATGTAAGAGAATTTATGCCTCACTTAAATTCCTGCATAGCACATGTAACACACAGCCACATTAAGAGAGAATTTTACATATCTGGGAGCATTATTAATGCCATCAATCCTCAAGGAAATGTCAATGCTCTGCTATAAAAATCTGATGCAAAGACTGCCATTTTTCCATGCTGGCTTATAAAAAAAATGTGAAAGATAAGCCTTTGTTGCTAAAGACACATAAAGACCAGTGCAAGCTAGTGTTTAGCTGAAAAAAACTAAGAGATAAGGACTTGCCTTGAGCCGCATTTGAAAGCTATGCAGATTAGGTCTAACAACAAAGAGTCTTGTATCACATTAAAGACTAATCAATGTATTGCAAAACATGCATTTGTAGATTATAGCCCACTTCACCAGACCCATAAGGTATTATCCTTGGTTAGTGGGCACATACACACTGGTTCAGAGGAAAAAGAGGAAGTAAATAATAGAGTCAAAAGGCTATAAAGTATAAGACCCTACATATATGCTGTAAAAACTGTATCACTTTTCTGTCCATGCTAATTTACCAACTATAGTGGGAAGCAAAATCAAATTCCTTGTTATGACTGAACTGAGTAGAAGTTTTCTGATCAATTCTGGCTCAGCAATTCATGTCAAGTGTTTCCCTATGAAGTCTTCTTACTGATGCACTTAGGGAAGTCAGATGAACTGAGTGGAGAGAACCTCAGTTGAATTTGGAGGATCATTCATAGTGCTTTGGTCACAAGTTCAACTATGGAAGTACTGTGACTCAGATCAAGAACAAATTATCCTGAAGTTACAAGTGAGAAGAGATCTCATTTCCTGTGTTGGAAAATTTAAAATAATTCTGAGAAACTGATAACATTTGGTGATCAGATGGCAAATATCAACATGTGTTCCAAATGACAACAATGTAGGAAAATTTTTAGTTCTCAAGACACACTGCAGGTGATCTTCGATTAATAACAACAATATTGCCTCTTTTTTTGTAGCTCTGATGGTGTTATTTCTATAAGCAGTTGCAGATCTCAGAAATGACACCATCAGATCTACAAAATATGGCAATATTAGGAACAGCATACATACTGCGCCGGTATTTAATAGATATATTCTCGAAGGCTTTCACGGCTGGGATCCGATGGTTGTTGTAGGTTTTTCGGGCTGTTTGGCCGTGTTCTTAAGGTTTTTCTTCCTAACGTTTCGCCAGTCTCTGTGGCCGGCATTTTCAGAGGACAGGAGTCAGAACTCTGTCTGTGCTCTGGTGCAGTTTGTGGGATAGTTGAGTATTTATAGCTGTGGGATCAGCTTTTGTCCTTTTCAGGAGATTGGGTGATTATGGTGATCAGCGTGTTTTTTGTTGTGGGTCTATTGTTGTGATAAGGGAGAGAGATGATCTGTCACTGTGATTGATGGGGAATACATAATGATGGGGAAACTTTTGAAAAAACACAACCTACAAACAGTATTCAAGCCCACCACAAAAATACAACAGATGTTATGGTCAGCAAAGGACAAAAGGACCCCCTCACCACTGCAGGAGTATACCGGATACCTTGCAGTTGTGGCCAGGTATATATTGGAACCACAAAACGGAGCATCCACACCAGAATCAAAGAACATGAGAGACACTGCAGACTAAAACAACCGGAAAAATCGGCAGTAGCTGAACATGCCCTAAAACAAGCTGGACATGAAATTCTATTTCAAAATAAAGAAGTACTGGACAACACCAGAAATCATTATGTTAGACTGCACAGGGAAGCCATTGAAATCCACAAACACCAGCAGAGCTTCAACAAAAAAGAAGTCTAAAACTCAACAAAGCCTGGCTCCCAGCACTGAAAAATACAGCCTGCAAAAGGTCAACAAACTCTACCTAGCCACAAGGACAGGTGATCACTGCACACAAAAGACCAGCTAACGACACCCATCAATCACAGTGACAGATCATCTCTCCCCCTTATCACAACAAAAGACCCACAACAAAAAACACGCTGATCACCATAATCACCCAATCTCCTGAACAGGACAAAAGCTGATCCCACAGCTATAAATACTCAACTATCCCACAAACTGCACCAGAGCACAGACAGAGTTCTGACTCCTGTCCTCTGAAGATGCCGGCCACAGAGACTGGCGAAATGTTAGGAAGAAAAACCTTAAGAACACGGCCAAACAGCCCGAAAAACCTACAACAACCATTTAATAGATATTTAGGTTTTCGGTTAAAACTTGTATCTGGTATATAATACCAGTTAATGTTTTTATAGTTTTGATTGACTGTGCCTGGTGTTTTTTAACAACAACAACAACAACGATGATGATGATGATGATGATGTGCCATCAAGTCAATTCTGACTTATGGCAATCCTTTTAAGGGTTTTCTAAATAGAAAGTACTCAGAAGGTTTGCCATCCCTTCTTTTGGGCGCCATCTGGGACTGTGCAGTTTACCCATGACCATACAGGCTGCCTCTTTTAGGATGCACAGTGGGGAATTAAACTCACAGCCTCTGGCTTGATACCTAACTCACTGAGCTATCCAGCCAGCAACCTTCAATTAAACAGTGTTTAAAAATTGTGGTTCAATAATTGCTGGATTAATTTTTTCTTGCAATTTTGGTTCTATTCAGTTTGCCTCTCAATCGGGACTCTGAATGTCTTTTTCACTGGTTGTTATGTACTATCAAGATGCCTTTGATATCCAATGACCCTAGCAGTGTTTTCAAGATACGTGAGTTATTTAAGGAGAGGTTTTACCAGTGCTAACCTCCTCTCCCCCCTCCGCCCCTCGTGAGTTTCCACAGCCAAATTTGAAACCAGATCTTCTGAGCCTAGTCCATAACTTTATCCACTACACAATACTGGCTCTTCTTTTTCACTACATTCGTCAAATCAGCACAGTGTAGGTGATTATATTGAGATTCCTGTAAATGTCACTGTATTCTTCCTGCTTGCATTTAAACTCTACATATAAATGTCACATATGACATCCATGTATGACCTGACGTGGGTGTGGGAAGCTGCTGAGAAGGCAGTTCCAGGTTGTGGAACATTTAAAACATTTAATAAGGAAGACACTCCTGTGGGAAAAGGCTATGTTGGGGACCGAATAGAAAACCTCTATGAATCCTAGACAAACAATTGTGCACCCCTGCTCTAAAGTAAAAAAAAACATCATAAGCCTTGAATAAAAACTTATTTCAGTAAATGAAAATAATATGCAAGAGTACATATAATCTCAAATAATCCTTCTGCTTAGAATTCCATTGTTGTAGTAGAAGTTATTTTAGTATATTATTCTTCCTAGGGCTATCTTATTATTAAAATAATGCAGCTATGTTTGATGGATTTAAAAAAATCCTCCCAGACTATTCCATGGAAGAATTTTTACATGCCTCAGTACTTCTATTTTGAATAGCAGGGCTGGTTCAGCATTTATCCCCCATCATATTTCCCATGATCTGGATGCATTTGGTATGGGTTTTTCTTATGCAACTGCATTAAACGGTTTAACTGCTTTTTAACCAGCAAAATGTCTTTTTAATGTGATGCCTTTTCCAACAAACCAAAACACTTACAAAGACTCCAGGACTCTCTCTACACTACTGCAGAGGCAAATCAGCCTCAGGGCAGTAATCAGACCTCATGATTAATGCCCCTTCACCCTCCTGACTTAATCACTTAGAGATATCACTGTGGAGGGCTTGATTTTGTAACAGACCTCTCTGCCAGCCAATCAGAGGGCACAGCCACAGCTTAAAGGATTATGTTGTGTATGTATGTGTTGGGGGAGGTCACATGGATATAGGGAGTCCAGTGCCACTAACAACAGCGATGCAGTGCAGTCAGCATTCTTCTAAGCTCTGCTATTGTTTACCCTTCACAGAAATGAGACATAGGAGTTTTTGCTGAACTTTCTAAGAAAGTTTCGACATGAGAAGCAAAATGTAGTTCTGCCTACTATCAAGAAGTCCATGTACTGAAGCAGGATAGTGCTTAACAGGTAAGTGCTTTCTATGTGGTTCTTTTACAAAAATAAAGATGAAAGCAGTAAAATGGTATTATCTATGATGTATATAAACAACTAACCAGCAGAACCATAAAATTTCTACATGAGAAGATGGTCTGCTACCCTTTCCTGATGTGTAAGTCGAAGAAAAGCAATTTTATTAAAACACTGTGTATGTTCCTATCATTATAATCATTTTCTGAAAATGTTAAAATATCAGTCTTATGCCAAATTAAATTTCAGCTAATCTTATAGCAGTCTTCATAATTTTGAAGAAAAAATCTTACATGCACTAAAATATGCTAGTGTCTTTAATTTAATAATTCGTCCTTTGTCACTCATACAATACAGAATTATGTCAGCACATACAAGCAAGATATGGATTCACAGCAGAGTAAAGTATTAGCTATTTCATCCTTTGCAACTTACATTTAATATATTTTTGTATATTAGATATATTAGAAGTCAGCAACTAAAACTCTTAATCAGCAAGCTAGATTTATTTTCATTATGCCATTAAAACAGAACGAAAGAAGAAAATGTTAAACTTCATTATGCTGAAGCAGACTGGCTCAGTACTTTAATGCTAACATAGACTTCAAACAGCTATGAACTCTATTTTGCAAGATCATGTATATTAATTATGCACACAGACACATGGCATTCTCATAAATTTGGCATCTACATGTCTACCTGTGGTATTAAGCAAAATTGAAATGAAACCCTGTCTGAGGTGAAACAAGGAGTCTTGTTGCATCTTAAAACTTAACAACCTAATCTGCTGAAGTGGTATTACACCATAATAAATATGTCTTTAAGGTGCCACAAGATTCTTTGTTAACTTTACTGTAACAACTAACAGGGGTGCCATTCTAGAAATTGTCTGAACTGAGACTTTAGATTCTCAGTAAAAATCCTAACTAAACAAAAATGCAACAAAATGACACAGTGTTCCGGATTCCAGTTCATTAATTTCAAATAAATTGATGAGAATGTTTTCTTATTGATATCAGACAGCTGTCAAAAACTCTTAATGGCTACACACATTTCAGATGAAGTATTTTGAACGGAAATATTTCTAAGAATATGTTTAAACAAGCATATGACTTGTTTCATTAATAAACACACATTTTTACTTGAAATAATAATTACATTAGTTGAAAAACAACTGCATCAACTTTAGCAAAACTAAGAACCAAATAATGAAATCTTGCATATATTATATCTTGCATACACAAAAAATCCCCACAGGCTAGGATGAGCCACATCTACTTGCAGAACAAGCCCAAGAATTAAATATGTTTACAGAATAAATGTTGGGGGGGGGAACATACACAACCATTCAAACAGAGGCATTTACACAGGATACACTAATTCTGATCTATCTACCCATTTGATCCACAAGGGCCTGGCAAACAATTGCACATTTATTGACTGTGTGGTCTGAAATGGAACATCCAGACCATCTGGAGAAGAACTCCAGTGTCTCAAAATAGGAAGCAAAGGAGGACAAGGCTTTTGTATGTTTAATAGTTGTCCAGAAGCAAAGACTGCATCAACTGCAGTCTTTCTCACAGGGTATAAGCTGTTCCTGCCACCTCCTCCTTTCTACAGAAGTATTAGATAAATTGAAACCATGCCTTTATATCATTTGGGTGCCAATGCTATAGCAGCAGCACAGGGCTGAATCATTTCAGCGCCCCTAATTTAATTTGTTGGGCATTTGCTTTGCCTTTTTACATGTACAGCAGCCAGTCCTTTCTTTCATTTACATTTCTGAGCCTTCAGTTTCTCTCCCACAGTAGCTCTCAGAGGTTTTTTTTTCCTGATTGTTAGTTTCACTGATACATGCATTACAACAGAAGTGGAAAATCGGGGGGGGGGGGGGGGGGGACACCACAACACAGTGTAGTCATATTGTTCTCTGGGTTTCTGATCTTGATTAGGACTAAATGGATCAGTGTTGGTGATCAACAGAATGATAACCACACAGAAGTAAACATAAATGTATGATTTGTGTATCTGAAGGTCATCTATTTCAGTCTTCTCACTAAGCTGAAGTCAGGTTCCAACTCCATTGAAGCAGTTCAATTTTGGGTGTTTAACTTGCCTTGGATTATTTAACCCAAGTAAATGGGAGGCAGTGGTTTATTTTGTTCCTTTAGTGTTCTATAAAATTGACTTTCCATCAGTGGAATAGGCTGCCTCGAAGAGTGGTGGAGTCTCCTTCTTTGGAGGTTTTTAAGCACAGGCTGGATGGCCATCTGTTGGGAGTACTGTACTTTGATGGATGTTCCCGCATGGTGGGGGTCTGGACTGGATAGCCTCAGTGGTCTCTTCCAACTCTATGACTCTATGATGTTCAATTCATGTGTCATTTAACAATGCCTCTGCATGTGCCCATATGAAAGGATTCAGAAATTACAGGGTATGCTTCATCCAAAAAGGCACAGGAAATACAAACATTTAAGATGACAAGCAGGTCTATTACAGTGCACCAGCACCATGCATGGATAAGCTGCATAGATCCTATTGTGTCAAGTTGGCGGGTGGGTGAGGGAGAGACTCGGGACAAGATCAACTTACAAGAACTATTTGTAGAGGAACAGAGGAAATGAAACACTGTCACTCTTCTCTCTTGAAGGAAGACTCCAAGAAATGGAAGCAAAATTTGGGTCTCTTGCATGCATGTTTGGGTCTCTGTGAAGGTGTGCTTTTGTACAAGAGCATATATTTCATATGCACAATAGAGTAGCACAAAGGCAAAAAGGGTAGTCTATCTAGCAGCAAAAATTGGGTTGTGCTTACCCCCCCCCCCCCAGTCTTTGAAGATTTGGAATATGCCAAATATTAACAAAAAAGTCAAAATATTAAAAATAATTACAAACTACTGTGTAAACTTCCAACATAATGATTTTTTTTCATTATCTGTGTTAACAGATGGTAAAATTACACAATTGTAACTGTTTCCATTGCAGTAATTACCAATTTAAAAGAAACAGTAACATTTCAATCAGATTCCTGATAGATCACTTATTTTGGGTACTTAGAACTAGCATTTAATGAACAGCAAAATAGATACTAGAAAAATTATACTCTAACAATTAAACACCATTAAACCTGTATAATCATAAACATGATAGAAAGTAAGATCCAGGGAAAACAGTGAAGCTTACTTCCAAGTAAAGACTCTGAATCAAACACAAAGAAGGCTAAGAATTCCATTTGGGATCAAGTAAAGACAGTGTGGTTTGTTTGGGAATCAACAAGATTTTTTTTTAGCAATCTTAGCCATGGAATCTCTATCTTGAATGATGTTTACTTTCAAAACCATAAATAAATATAAAATCAATCATCCTTTTCATGAACACCAATAGGAAAAGACATTATGTTCCAAAGCATTTCCTGGAAACAGTTATGCTTTACCAGATCCAGCATTAAGGGACCTGAGAATCTGAACCTGTTTTTCAACAGAAATGTCCTATACAGTCAGCACTATATGCTGCTGATAAGTCCACGAGGTCAACTTTATACTTGTTTTACTGACAAGTAGCACTGCATAATGTTTTCCAGAAGCACCATTTGCACCTCGTGCCTATTTTCTCCAACTGGCAGAAGAGTATCCATGGACAATGCTCCTTTGATGCCAAGTTCTATTCCTCTCCTCTCTCACAAAAGTTTAAGCTCTGATGGTTTCAACAAACAGAGTTTGTGGCACAGAATGAACTGATGTTTATAAGCTATCAAATTCATTGAGACAGATTTAGTTCAAAAATAACAGCCAAGCTACAATAAAATCAATAGTACTGGAGTTTCTCAAATTGGAACTAATTCTGGCTCACTGAATCAAAGCCTTTTTTTGGGACTCAGGGTGAGTGGACCCTTTCACAAAATGACCGAGTTACTTTAGTTAGTGAGGTTTCTTTAGGGATCCAAGGGATGCTCTAGATCAGGGGTTCCCAATTTTGGGTCCCCAGATGTTTTTGGCCGATAACTCCCAGAAATCCTGGCCAGCACATCTAGTGGTGAAGGCTTCTGGGAGTTGTACTCCAAAAACATCTGGGGATGTAAGGTTGGGAACCACTGTTCTGGATCCTCCCTGAGATCCAGATAGCTGGTCTAGATGTAAACTGGCTTCCTCCATAAAATAATTTAGATGTCAGGAGCTGCCTTCATAAACACTTTCTTTGCTGCTCCAGAGTGATTTTTGCCTTCTTTTTTAATTGTGGTTGCCATGGCTTTCCAATACATGCACACAAACAAGATCTTCGATGTAAAATGCAGACTCAGTGATGACAGCAGCAAACTGTACATTCCACTGGTTGCCACTTTAGGTTTCCAAATCATTCCATTCAGTTGCTCTTTTCAAAAAGGCAGCTGTTCATTGTGCTAAGCTCTTGTGAAAGTTTACATCCTTATTAAAGCAACACATTATATGTGGGTTAAAAAGTACATTCTTTTCCATCAGTGGAATAGGAAAATAGGCCTGGCGTGCTCTGGTCCATGGGGTCACGAAGAGTCGGACACGACTTAACGACTGAACAACAACAACAAAAAAGTACATTATCTGAAAAATTTCCCAATTCAGTGGAATATCAAAAGCATCCTTTCCACTTCCCTCACTGTTGCACTGTTGTGAGGCAGTTTCAACTGAATATTTCATATCAGAATATGTTACAATGTATATGCATACAGACAGTATATATTGACACATAATTACACAACAGCTTAAAACGTCTACTCCCTCATTATTAAGAGTTGATTAAATATAGTTAGTTACATCCACTAGCAATATACTCGATGATTATAGTCTAAAATCAGAAAAACAAACCAAAAAAGTTGGGATTTTTGTTGTTGTTCATTTTGTCTAATATGCTTGCACAGATTAACATGGCTACTTCTTTGATAACTAGAGTCCAAAATGTTACCTAAGGGCTTGAACATGCCTGAGGTACCTGACTGTCACTGAACAACAGGGCTAAATATCCAGTTTTGGGGGATTCTCCTCAATAGCAGTATTCAATCAATTCAATGCATAAATGTTTGGGTCTTGACTGCTCTAATGAGAATTGCAATCATGACTGGGTTTGCAGATGTTTGTGAATGAAATATATGGAGAAAAGCCAACCAAATCCATGATGTACCAAAACAGTCTTGCCCATGGACTACAACTGCCATCATCCCGAGGCAGCGTAAGAGGAAAACTGCAAAGTTAGGCCAGGCTGAGAATACTCCTAAATAGTTTCCAACATTCCAGGGCTGGGAGGAGTTTGCATTCAGCACAGTCTGAGTTGACCTAGAATACAGTTGCCCAGTATTCAATTCAACCAGCCCTTAGCCATCTTTGCTGGTTTGGATTGCACCCTAAGTATGAGTTTAGGACTGGAATCTTCAGTGTATTGGAACAGCAGAACAGAATGAAATATTCTACCCAGCTCACTGGGGGGGGGGGAGGGGGTGTTGTTTGCAAATTATGTTGTAAACCTTCCAGAGTACTTCAGCACTACGGGGTGGTATAAAAGTCGAAAAAACAACAGCACATAGAAAAGGAGATAAAATTACAGAGTCCAAGACAAAGTTTTTTACATCAAAATTTACTTCCCAAGAGTATAAAAACAGTGAGATCAATTAGCTGCTACACATTACAAACAAACAAAACCCTGCTTGGGGAGGGGGGGAACTTGAGAGCTAAGACCTGATGTTTACCTCTTTCCTCCCACTGTTTATGTATTTGAAACTCGTCCTCTCAGCAGTTTCTCCTGCCCTATGAAGTTCCAAAAGAATATTTGGTTCAATGGTCTTGGAACCATGTTAAAGCAAAAAAACCCTGAAGGAGTATGTAAAGAGTAACATAGGATATATTTTGCCCATGTTTCAGAAACCAGACAATGCATTTGAAAATATCTCATTAGTTTCCACCTCTCCTCTGCAAAACATTCATTGCATGGTACTACTGGCCTGATATGTATTAAAGTTAGAACTCTCTCAGCAGTCAAACTGGTCATGGGCGCCACCATGCAATCATAAATGTCAGGCGTAGAAAAAATGTCTGAAAGTTATTCATGCCACACACCCTTTACCAAGCAGGATTTTCTGCTATACTCATTCAAAAAACATTTTATCTCTGTTTGATCAAATACCTGTGTTCTAAATAATGGTGACTCAGTCAGATGCAGGTGAAAGCTTATCCTATTGCCCAAGATGCCCACACTATTCACCAACATCTGCAAGAACATCTACTCAATTTGATACACACAAAATATTATATGACTCTGCATTACAGGCTTCCGAAATAATGCAAAGCACTCAAATCTTTCTCAAATCTTCCTTAGCTCTACCAGTTTGGAATTTCTCTTCTGAGTGAATATTGTTTTCTCTGCATATGGAAGTAACCTATTATTGTTGTTGTTGTTGTTGTTGTTGTTGTTAAGGTTGAGCATAATATTAATTCCCAAGGTAACAAATAAATAATGAGCATTTCATTCAAGACCATAAGAATTCTACAATATTTACATTTCCAAAGTCAGACCATGGTGGGTGTCAACTGGTGAAGTGAGCCCCTCACTCGCAGTTAAGAATTCAGAAAATAGCAAGTGAAAAATTATGTTTTTACTAATATGTGATCTAATCTGGGGGCATACGTCCAGGTACAGACTGTTCTATGCCCCCCCCCAAACCATGAGGCCAAGCAAGCCAAAGCTGCTACTGTCATCAGCAAAGCCGAAGGGCAACTTCATTAAGGATAAAAATTGCTATTTACAAATAATTTTAATTGAAAAGTCCAGGGAGGTCTGAGGACGTTGTTGCCACAGCAGACAAAAAAGGACCGAGGAGAATGGGCAGTATAAGCAGTAGGGAAAAGGTTTAAGGTAAAAGCTCTGGAAGTTTCTGAAATGGCATTTGTACAAGCGCAGAACCCATTTGTGTGAAACACAGAGACCATGACAAAGAATTGCATTAAGACAAGACAGGATACTTGGAGGAACAAGGCTTGTAGTCAAGACAGCTACAGATACTTATAGTATTAGAGGCAGTTTGCCTCTGAATACCAGCTGCTGGCAACATGTGGAGAGTGCTGTGGGCTTCCCATGGGTATCTGGGCGGCCTCTGTTCAAACAGAACACTGGACTAGACAGGCCATTGGTCTCAAGTGATGCAGCTCTTGCGCTCTCAATACAAAGTTGTCTGTCAAACAACCAGATAACCCCTTCCAGATCTGGTCAGGGTCCAGTGGCTCATGGTGTTTCCAGGTTGCTCTTTGCTCTACTACAAACACTAAGACATCCAGAGTTTGAGTGCACATAACTTGTAGGAGGGAAAGTGTCTGCTCCTTTATTCTAGAGCAGAAGCCTACCTATGCAGAAATTCTTAACAATTTTAATTAAACTATGTTCCATAAGATACCCTGCATGATACAGCCCTCTTAAGGAACTTTTTATTTAAAAAAACCCAGTGTAGACATATGCTACATGAATACAAATTATTAAGAGCCAAAGCACCTCTCTTTGGTTCCTGGTGTACACACTTGCAAATTGGGCTTTTGAAACTTACTGCAACCTGGGACCTTTCAGATGTTCTGGACTACAACTCCCATTAGCCCCAGCCATGGTGGCAAATGATCAGATGTTTTAGGAATTCCAGTCCAAAACCTTTGGAAGACATCAAGTGTCAAAGAGTGAAGTGATATAAAAGATAAAATAATATTTAAAACTACATGCACAGTGGTCCTAACATTATGCTACTGTTCCATTACATAAATCTGTGATTCTTTTAATTTTTAAATTCAAATGAAATGTTAATAAGCCTCTGCACATTTATTGCCTGTTTTAGATAAGCTGTATTGTCTAGCATGTCTTCTCTTAAAAAATCAAAACATGAAACTGAATTTCCCAATAAAAGCTTCCTGTAAGTTATCTCATACCCTCCGTGAAATCTGCCAACTGACGGCAGACCTGCTTTTCAATGAGAATGCGGTAAACTAGCCTGATGGAACTGAAGACACAGACACACATACACAGGAAAGGCAACTGTAACCCTACACCAGATTGGAGTATTCCAGGAACATGTTCCTTTCTACCAATCAATAGGAAGCAACTAGGACTCAGTGGAGTGTAATGTCAGGAACCACTCCCCTTTGGGATCAGCCTCCTCTTTCTTGAAACTGTCTGTAAACAGAGAAAGGGAGGAGTCAGTCATGGTCTGCCAAGCGAAGCAGTAACTTTGCGAGTAATTTACTACAGGAAAAACAAGTGTTGCGCACACACACAGAAAAACTACTAAAAAACTCTTCGTGATCACAAAAGATCGCTATGTATTCAAAGAGGGAAAATACAACATCATTCAGCATGCTTTCTTCACCTGAAATGTTATTTATCAGCCATACTTGGACTCCGAACTACAAAAGAACATGCCACATGAACTGAAGGTAGGAATTTAAGGAGCTTGGTAACAACAGTTGTGATGAGACTGAGGCATGGGGAAGGGTGTCTGAGAGATATGAGGAAATCATTCTCAAAGCAGAAATGTTCTCATTTGTGGACAAATAGCTTCAGCAATGAAATCTGCTAAAGATGCAACATTGTAGTTAAATGATAAAACAAAATTTTGTAGGAAACACTTGAATCCTTCTACACGCACAAATGTTTATTTAGGTTACTTGCTTCAAGGCTTGTTTGTTTTTGTTTTAAGCTGTCTTGAACTGAAAATGGTAACTGACTTGGAATAACTGCTTACAAACTAGTACAGAATTGAGTGTTTATCTAAAGGTTTAAAAGCATAAAGACTGTTATGCTGGCTTGCTATGTAGCCAACAAATCATATATGGGTTCCTTTTTGTTCAACTATACCCTTATTTCTGAAGTGGATGGGGAGTATCTGGCTTCTTCTACAAAAATTCATATTCTGAATTTTCAAGTGAAAATGCATAGATTGACAACTTTGCAAAGAAAATTAATCAGCTCAAAGGAAGTAATTGTTGTTATGTGGTACCAGCTCACTTCTGACTTATGGCAGCCCTAATAGGTTTGTGCAATATTTATAGAGTGATTTTACCAGAGTCACCCCTCAGAGAGTTTCCATGGCCGAACAGAGATTTGAAGCTGGGTCTCTTGAGTCCTAGTCCATCACTGTTATCCACTTTACACCACATTGGCTCTCAATAAATACACCAGTCTGCTATAAAAGGCATGTGTTTGGGGTATAATATATAATTTAAGCTATCTGAGGTTTAACATAATGTTTTATGAAACCCATAAATATGGGGAGCCCTTTCACTGTATAAAAAAAATCTTATTAAAGCCAATGTACTTTAAAGGAAGAGTTAGGTCTAGGAATTGGGCTAGGACTTAATATTTGAAATACCATCTCAACTAGCAAATGTGAGTGGCCAAAAATAGTATAAATGCAATTAAAGGGTACCATCCATCAATGGATACTGCTTACCTCTTCAGCCTTCTTTTCTCTTAGCTCTTAAACGGCAGAAGGCTGCACAGCAAGCAGTGTTTGGTAAGCTGTGCCACAGACAGTTTACCAGGTTCATGGTTGCAAGGATGTAGCTCAATGGCACAGTATGTTCTGCATGCTGAAGATCCAAGTTTAACCCATAGAAACTTTAATTTTTTAAAAAAAGTGTCTGATAACCAACAGCTTTTCAAGTAGACAGTTCTGGATTGATGAACCAAGAGTCTGACTCAGTATAAATCAACACTATATGTTGCTGATTATGTTAAAATACTGAACTTTACTAGAATAACTTTAAAGCTGAAGTGTAAAATTACACACTGCTGTAGATTTTTAAGATAAATGAAAGCTGTTCAAGAGTCCAAAAGTAAGTTATGCAAATCCTTAAGTTTAATAAAACAGGAAATTACTATAAACAAAAGTAACACACCTTTAAATTAAGCTATGATCAAAGCAATTATAAGCACATTCATTTGGTGCTCCTGCAGGGAAAAGCATCTTATAAGAGGGAAGCAAGTGCTCAGAAATTAAACAGTCATTTCTATGCCTGACAAAAGCTTTGGAGGTGGTTTGATTCCTGAGGTGGAAGAATGGTGTATAATTGGAAAGACAAACAAAGCACATGTGCTTTGAAAAGCAACAAAGCAGTGTTATGCTGATTCAAGGCCAAGTTCTCTGGCTGTACACCAATCCAACTCCTCTGACACTATGCTACTGACACCTCACTTTGATACTTCGCTATTTCTGTGCAAGGCAACCCACCTGCTGTGTATTAACAAAACATTTTTTAAAAAACCCAAAACTCTGAGGGTCACACATTTCAATTTTTTGTTTCATCACATTTCAATTCCATTCTTAAATGTTTAAGTCTAATTGTGGTTTTGTGTCTGTGTGTTGTGGGGTGTGTTCTTTTGGCTCTTTTTTGTTTTCTTGGCAGGAAGAAGTAAAGAAAGTGTGTCTATATTAAATAATGTGCTTCATATGTACTGTGATTTTGACTTTATATTATAAATAAAATACCCCTGCCTATAGAGCTTGTATCTCCTATTTGACTGTCAGGCAGAGAACATGTGTGCTTATGGGGTGAAGATAGGGAATATGTGCAAGTGCAATTGGGCTACTTTGTTTAATTTGAATGTCTCTTGGTAAGAGACAAAGGCTTTAAAGAAAAGCTACGCTCTCAGGCAGTGGAGTAAGAGAGAAAGGTGGCACATCCAAGTGCCTTGGGAGACTATTCTAGGCACATGTACCAGTGAAGAGAATAACCAGATCCAATTTAAAAAGCAGAGTGTAAGACAGAAAGGAAGTTTACAATGTAAAGGACTGGGAGGCATTGAGCACATTATAGGAAAAAGGGTGGCATGGAAATACTCAGCTACAGAAACTGGTATTACTGACATTTTAAGTCATTGAATTCCTTCACAGAATATAGAGGCCCTATGTGTCCTACAGAAGGTCAGCCAGAAAAAGATTTTTGAAAAACCTTTGACACTCTCCATCTTAATTTCATTCTGCAAAAATGTAGGTAACTATATCTAAATTATGGAACACTACTGAGGTCTGTTGTCAAGAAGCAGGAGAAGGGTCAGGGAAAAGATGAAAGAGGGGACAGGATCTGGAGAACCCGAAAGAGAAAAAATGAAGCTTTACCTAAAACCAGGCCACAGGTGAATAAGAGTTAGTTGCCATTTGTAGCATCTGAGATCAGAACGAGTGACAATTAAGGTAAACTGAAAAAGTAATGATTATCCCAACAGCAGAAATAATTAAGTAGCAGTGTTAAAAATTGGATCAGAAGCACAGCAAAACTAAGAAATGAACAGCCACCATGGAAGCACATACGATTTGTCAGGTATTTATTTACATTTCTTTGGACCTGAACAGCAGTGTGAAATTGACTAGAGACTTTTTTTTTTTTATTCCGCCCTCTTCACATTTAAAATGTATCTCTATAGTGCTTTATATGTGTGGTTCAAAGAGAGAGGGAGAGAAAGAGAGAGAGAAAGATGACCTCCTCCTCCCAAATAAACATACTTAACTTCTTTCCTTTTCTTCCATTTAGAAAAAGCTGGTAAACCAGCAGAAAAGATACGGCGATCAAGGTCACTATGTGGAGCTGTGAAGCTTTCAATGGTACCAAAAACACAGAGGGCCAGCATCTCTGCCATGATTTTCATCTTGTACTCTCCATTTTTTCGTTGCTCTACCTCATCATCTGCTTCCCTATTGGCCTTTGCTACAATACCCTTCTGGTCCTAGTTAACCTATACAACAAAGCTACTATGACCATGCCTGATGTATACTTTGTCAACATCGCAATTGCTGGCCTCATCATCAATACCATTGCACCAATGTACCTTTTGGGACCTGCCAATACAAAATGGGCCATCTGGAGTTTCAACAATGAAGTCTATATTACCTTGCTTATCTTATTCAATGTGTCATCTTTGGTGATCATGTACTCCACTACACTGCTCAGTTTGGACTACTACATTGAACGTGCTTTACCAAGAACTTACATGTCTAGTGTATACAACACAAAGCATGTGTGTGGATTTATATGGGGAGGAGCTATGCTAACTAGTTTTTCATCTCTTCTATTCTATGTCTGCAATCACGTATCCACTAAAATAATTGAATGCTCCAAAATGCAGAACAAAGAAGCAGCTGATGCCATTATGGTTTTTATTGGATACATTGTACCTGCTGTTGCCGTGGTATATGCACTTGTGTTGATTCTGCGAATACGCAAGGAGGCAACACCACTGGACCAAGACACCGGAAGACTTGATCCATCAGTGCACAGACTTTTGATTGTGACAGTTTGTACACAATTCACATTATGGACCCCATATTACATAACTCTTCTCGTAAACACACTAACGAGCATGCAAGGAAAAGTCATGGATGAAAATTACACCCGAGTATTACATTTTACTAAGGGTCTGTCAAAATTCTTGGCCTTTTCCAGCAGTTTTGTCATGCCTCTACTTTACCGATATATCAACAAAAACTTTCCAAACAAATTGCGAAGGCTGCTTAAAAAACTGCACTGTGGAAATCAAGGATGTTCTCATGAACGCACAGTTGTTCAGCAAGTCATAACGTAGGTATAATTGCATGCTGCTTGTAAAGCTTATTTCTCAAGACATGCTCACGAAGAACTACCTAGCAATGATTCTGAAAGGAAGACAGATTTAACCTTCACAGGAAGTAAAGATGTTCGGGAAACTCTGCTGAGAATCTGTCAATTATAGCCCTTTGATTTCTGACATTTTCAGTGCACTGATTCAATCACACAGTGTAAGCTTTGCTCTAGTAATCTGACTACAAAGAACCACTAGAGGGCTAGCTAAACACCTAGCACTTTGTAACTTTGTAGAGCTAAAAAGAAGTATTTTTATGTTTCATATTAAAAATAATGATTTTTAATTTTTTAAATATTTTTGTTTTATGGTCAAGATCACATCTTTGCAATTAAAATTATCTCCACTACTTGCCAAACAGTGCAACACTCTAAATAATGAAGTATCAACAATAACATTACTTTAGTACATCATGATACTTTCTCCCTAATTTTTCAATATTCTTACACAAAAGAAACCATTATCTGCAATTCTAAAATACTATGCACAGATTTATCTTTGTTTTAATGCATTCATATTTTCTCCAATTAACAATGAATCCCAAATGTGTTTAACAGTGAAACCCCAAAGCATTTATCTATTATCTTTACTTTGCTCCAGGGAAAATAACATTTCATATCTACTTTTTAAAAAAAGAAGGAAAAAAATATCACTTTACCAAGTAAAATGAAGGACAGTGTTGATAACTTTAAAGTGAAAACTATCACACAGAGTTAAACCATGACTGTTAGGGATGTGCCATCCGGATTTTTGGACTCCAATCTCCAGAATTCTCCAAGACTTCCTTAGATAGAATTCTGTGATTACTAGCCCACAGACTCACATATAAAGATTCCTAAAGATACACCGATGTTTTGCTCACTTGGAGAAGGGCTTAGTTCAAAGCCTTCCTGGCCTATCTTTCTGTTAAAAAAGGAAGCTGCCCCAATACTACATGGGAGTCCTCAGGCTCCCTGGAAAGCGCAGTTCTTTGGGAGACACCCTCTATACATTCTAATAGGCAGTGATACTGAACACCCCAGGGACCTCTCTAAGACTCCAAGGTCACTCTGGGGCAGCTAGGATGGAGCTAGGTCATGGAGTCTTCAAGCTATGCCTTTCTCCAGGTGAGCAAAATACTGGTGTGTCTGTAGGTGTGGGTCTGTGGGATGCAACTCCCACAATTCTTCAAGAATCCCCCAGGCAGAATTCTGGAACATGCTCCACACAATCCAAATGGCATGTCTAATGTCTACCTTGCCATATGGTCCACAAATATTCATACAGACATAGTGCATTATTTTAATAATTGAATAATTTGTTTAATTATTATGTTTCTGATTGTTATTTTCAATATATTACCTCTGTAACTGAACATCAAAAATGTTGAAAGTTCCAAAACTGGACGTTCTCAGTCTCCATACTGATCTACAGAGGAGACAGACAAGACAAACCTCATCCATAGTTCCTTACAAGTTTGCACCACAGTTTGATGAGAATATGCAGCCTAGGAAATGCACTAGGAGCTGAATTCTGATCATTCAAGCCTTAGGGATGTTGCATTAATATAGACCCGGTTTTCTTCCTTTGTATATATTACTACTCTTCTTCAGTCTTTCCATAAGATACAACAAGTCAGCACGCTGGCTAGATAGCTCAGAAAGCGGGTGTCTGGCTGCAGGGCCAAAGGATGAGTTCAATTCCCCACTGTGTGTCCCAGGAGAAGTGCCAGCTTGTGTAGCCTTGGACAAGCTGCACAGTCCCAGGGCACCCCCAGAAGAAAGAAATAGTGAACTATTTCTGAGTATTTTATACCTAGAAAACCCTGAAAAGGGTTGTCATAAATCAGAATCAACTTGACAGCATGTAATTATAATTATTATTATGAAGAGGAAGTCTAGGCCAGGATGCAAAGGGCCATATATGGTGTTCCATGCACACAAACACCCTTTTTATTCCCACAATCACCCTCAGAAAACCTGTGCTAAGATAGTCAAGGGACACTTAAGAGCTGCACTAAGTTGAGAGAAAGGTAAGCAAATGAAGGGAGGATATCAACAATCAGCAGCCATCCACCTTTCTAGAAAACCTGGATTTTCTTTCTCCTGCTCTTCCAGATCAAGGACCTACTTCTAATAATGAAAAGAGAGACCCTGGGCGTACAGGTTGGAATTGGGTACTCGGTCCAACACTGGTACTGAACCATACACTTCTATGAGAAGACAGTTATGGCAGAAACGTAATAGAAAATGCTACATTTACCACAAAAATGATTGAACAAATAATTCAAGGATCCATTGCCTTCATCATGAGAGAGAGAGAGAGAGAGAGAGAGAGAGAGAGAGAGAGAGAGAGAGAGAGAGAGAGAGAGAGAGAGAGAGAGAGAGAGATTTCAGATATACTTTCAAAACACGGGCTGTACAAATACTTTAAAAGAACAAGACTTCAGTTGTGTTAACCTGAGAGACTGATATCCTGGTTTGTAATATCTAAATGGTATTTCAGTCCTACATAGACATTATGTGAATCACAATGGCCTTTTCTGTTTTTCGGCACTGAAACTGCATGCCGCAAAACTATTAGTAATGAAATACTCCTTGTCTTATCTTTCTGCATCAAGTCAAAATTTCTTCTCTCAACAGGAAAATATTTAACCCAACATTTCTAATCTATGAACACAGCCAGCTGTTTTCTCAAAATACAGGTAAACTAAGAAGGTAAAAGCAAACTGGTACTAGAGTATCTTTTAAAGTTCCATAAAGCTTCTTAATGTTTGGAGAAGAAAGAATCTTGTCAACAATTTGACTTCTGTAACGTATTATGCTGTCCTGGTTTGCCTCTGTCACTGTCTATTTTCTCTCAGAGTAATGCATTGTACTTATTCGGAAGTTAACCCACTGAGCTCAGCAGGGTTTACTGTCTGGTAAGTGTCCTCAAAACTATAGCTGCTAGTAACTAATATCAAAACCACATCCTATGCATTGAGCCACAAGTTCAAAATGTTTGCATATTTCTTCAGCAATCGTATTCATTTGGTATGTGGTAAATTCTCACTTCTGTGTTGTTCTATTTAAACAGACTTATTTTCATAAAGATGTGAAGGTGAGGGGTGTTTGAAGGAATTTTAGGTGCTTCCCAAATAACGTACCATAAATGCACCCTATGTTACTTTTTCATCTAAAATGCAGAGAAGAATTCTTACTGTCACACACAATACAGTATTAAAAACTTTGGGTCTGGTATGTTTTTCCAATAAACATTAAAGTAAATTTATAAAAAGACAATGTTTTACAACATTTGCACCACTAAAAATAAATGAGTCTTATGAAAAATATCAAGCCTGAAGAACAAGAATTTGAAGGGATGGCAGCTGAAATCTATTCTCAAAACTTATGCTTGTCAAAATGCATGGCCTTTCCTTTGAATACCTGAAGGTTTCAACTACTTTGTAAATATGAGCTAAACTGTTTAGCATTACAATGAATATTACTGTATATATGCAGACAGGAGCAGTCTACTGATGTAAAAATAACATTTAAAATTTTTATTAAATTATTTCCTAAGATACAAATGTATCACAATTTAAAAGTTCTCTACGTTGTTAAAGAATACTGTATACAGCTTTGTGTGTACAGTAAATCAGCACAAGTGTCATTATTTACTGTGTTAATTTCTCAAAATAAAGATTAGTATTTTTAAAAATGATTTATGATTTGTAGGTTTCCTCTTAACGAAAAAGAGATTATATCAGATCAATGAACTAATAAAATGGTATACCACTGCCTCTATCTGTATTACTATTGTTTTAACTATTTAAAAGATAGTTTCTTGAATTTTGATACTCATGTCAAAACAGTTATTCTATAAAATATTGAAGGCAGATAGTACTTTCACTTTACTACTTTAGCGAAAATTATCTATCTTCTAAAAATAAGCTAGATAATGTAAATATCTGTGGCTGGCTTTACAAAATGTCAGATACATAAACTAGCAAAGAGTGTTGCAATCCAGAACTCTTTTCAACTAAAAGCTAGATAAGCCTCTGGTGATAAAAGATCCTCACAATTTTCATGACCTAATACAAAGTATTGGTACTGACTTTTAAAATGCACAGGTTTGGGGTATTGGCAGGATTTTTTTTCCCAATATAAAAGTGACCATTAGTTGAGATCATCTTCAGAGGCTCTTCTCCATGTGCCTCAATAGGAGAATATTGACTTTTAGTAGCAGCATCCAAATTATGGTACTCTCCTCCTAGGCATGTTCTCATGGTACCTAAAGTGCTACCTTGGAACTCTTTCCCAAAGGATGTTAGCTGGATCTATCCCTGTTGAGCAGCTCAGCTGATGCCAACTTGTACATCCTTTCAGCATTAAAGAAATACGTTTTCATTTTAACTTGTTCTATTTATTTGACCATTCCAGTGCTTTTAGAAATTTATTAATTTAGTTTAATCTGTGAGTCCGGAAGTGTTATACTAAATGGCAGCATACAGACATACTAAACTGGGGAGTTGGAAACTCAAGAACCATAGATCATCTGTGATCCCCCTTATATTTTCTGCCCTTCCCTCCAGAACCCCAATGAATTTGCTACAGTGAAAAAAAGAAGCTTCCTAGAAGCACAAAAATGTCATAAACTGGAACATCATTTTCTTGGCCCTAGTGGGTTTGGTGGGTGCAGTGCACTCCTTCCAGTGTCCTGATGTTGTTCACCTCTATGCTAAACAAAGATTAGTAAAATATGCCAGGTAATCAGTATACTGAGTTACCGTTTTCAAATAATGATTAAACGGTTAGTACATGCTTATGAAACACAGCATTAGCAGGAAAGTTTTCTCTAGCATTATGCACTGACTCTGAACAGAGAAATTCAAAATCTGGGATAGCATTTATTCTGGAAGGATTGTCACAGCTTTCTGCACAAGTCTTGCACAAATGAATCCAGAACATAAAATTATTAGGTGGGCAGTGCTCAAAACATGCATGTTGGATGTAAGAGGAAATGAAATAATGAGAAGGTTGGCACAGATTAATTAATTAAACCATTTGACTTCTCAGCTTTCTATTTTCTAGCTACAAGATATAACTATATATCCCAGGATTCTGTCTTTAACAGCCTCTAATTCTTCCAGTGTGAAAATCTTGTGTTACAGTATTAGTTTCCATACTAAACACATGAAATACGAACAAACCACATGGAAAACCTAACATTCAAGTCACACTCTCCCCCTCCAGAAAACATCCAATCCAATTCCACAGCATTCCACAAAAAACTGCATGCCAACCAACACGAATTCTGCCTAACCTCAGCTCTCAAGTCAGAGCTGGAGAACACTGTTTGGCCTGGGGCAAAACTCTAATTTGGGAAGGATATTGTGGGTTCATTCCAGCAGCTGGCAGTGGTAAGGGCAAAGAGTGGGGGCCAAACAAAAGTGGCCGAGGCCAAAAGTCTTGCCAATTTGTATATTTTCCCACCAAGCATATAAAGGATATCAAAATTCAATGCATGTTTATTCCATGAAACTCACTGGGTGGCAAAGAAGAGCTCAGTTCCATACAGGAGATATATCGTTGCAAAACCAGTACTAATTTCCATGCAATACCTCCCAGGACTCTATCTTATTTTTGACTGAAGATAACAGCAAAAGAGGTTTGGTGGCTAATGGGGAACCTCACAAGCCTGGGGAATTTTCTAGAACATCGTATTCAAATTCCGTCATGGTCTGGGAATGACAGTAGCCATTGTTGTTGTTTTCATGCTATGTATATAAGCAACTGCCAGTGAGCTCAATAAATAATTTGTGTATCTTGGGAAAGGAGGGGAATCTGGAGAATTATTATAATTATACAACAAACACACAGGAAACTAGGAATATGGCTTTTAAATATTTATTAATTCATTTATTCCCATTTCTATACCACCCATTAGTGTTGCCACTCTCTATAGTCAGTCTGCGATAAAATCATAGACTAAAACACTACATAATAAATACAAAGATACAATAAAATGCAATATACGCTTTCACTAAAACTACCGTTAAATAAAATAACACAAATAAAAACCTATTTGAATATCCCAGGACAATGTTTACACTAGCAGAAGGCAGCTTTATATAACTGGTTCTTAATTAGCTTCCTAGAAACAGAGAGGGATGGTGCCTGGTGAACCTTTATAGGAAGCTTGTTCTAAAGGGAAGATGCCATGACCGAGAAAGCTTGATTCCTTGTGTTCCCCTTTTCTGCCTCCTTAGATGTTACAACTCTTAACCATCAAGGACTGTGAGGACAGTGTGGGACAGGTAGTTATTTTGTGGGAGAGACATTTCACTAGATATCGAGATCTTAAACCATTAAGGGCTTTATGACCAGCACTTTAAATTGAACACGGAAACTAACAGGGAATTAATGAAAGTGTGCCCTGATGGTATCTGTAATCTGTCTGACCACCGCATTTTGGACTGCTTATGTTTCTGTACTGACTTCAAGTGCAGCTATAGAGAGAGAGCATTACAGTATTTCAGAGATTACTACTGTTGTTAGGCATTTTTTATCCAGGTAGGGGCACAGCTGGCCAATCAAATGAAATTGATAAAAGGCACTCTTCACCATCACAGATATTTGCACCTTCATAGAGACAGATGAGTCCAAGAGTACCCCCAGACTGAACTCTCCTTCAGGGAGAGTGTAACCCCATTGAGGCCAGGAAAAAGCTTGCTAACCATTCCAACAATCCTCCCAACAGGAGAATCTTTGCCTTATCTGGATTCAGTTTCAGTTTGTTGGCCCTTGTCCACTCCATTATTGACACCAGGCAGAACTCAAGGACTCGCACAGTATCAGCTGTAGATGAAGAGAAGGGGAAATAGAGCTGTGAGTCATTTACGTTTTGATGACAATGAACTCCAAATCTCCATATGACTTCTCCTAGTGGCTTCTTATAGATACTGGGGAAATAGTTAATCACTGTAGGACCCCATAACGGAGATACCAGGGGGTGGACAATACCTCCCCAAGCTGTACCATCTGGGATTGGCCCTGAAGGAAGGACTGGATCTACTAAAAAACCAGAGTTTCGAAGTCCCAAGCTCAATAGCCATCCCAGAAAGATACCATGGTGAATGGTATCAAAGGCCACAGAAAGATCCAGAAAGACCAGCAAGGTTCTACTCCCCCGTCTGTCTTCATCAGGAGATAATCATGCAGGGTAAGCAATGCCCTGTCCCACGGCATGGCCTGAACCCCAACTGAAATGAATCTAGACTATCTGCTTCCTCCGAGAACGCCTGTAGCTGGTCAGCCACCATCCTCCCAATCACCTTGCCCAGGAAAGAAGTGTTGGAAATGGATCTATAGTTGTTAAGATCATTTGCTGCTAGATTGGATTTCTTTGGAATGGGCCTAATAATGGTTTCCTTTAGATAGGAAGATAGGGATGCATTAATGATGTGAGTAGCCCATTCCATGATCATTTCATTTCCTGATTTTAAGAGCCATGATAGGTAAGGATCTAGAGAGGAGGTGGTTGCTTTGCAGCTCAACATGTCCAAAGCATTTAAACATGACTCTTGACTGAGTTATGCCAAATGGGCCCCATCACTGTAGTAGGATGGGTGAAACTTTGCCTCCTGTAGAAAAGGAAGCTCATATCTAGCAACCAGGTGTTAAACTAAACACCAGTCTTAAGATCTAAAATTCTTAAAAACAACATGAAAACCTTAGAACTAGGCAATGTATAGACATATATAGCCCACACATCCTTTTCCCCTTTGAAAGCTATCAGTGGATTGGAGGGGCATAACACAAGTTAGAAAGTCCATCGACTGACGAATTGTATATACTGACCAGAGGTGGCCACACAGATACCCATGTTCAGTTGGAAATAACAAGTGCCATGAAGAGTGTGCTAGGGATAGATTCCCTTGAGATAAGACCCGGACAAGACGGAGGTCTTGAGGGTGGGTGGTTCTTCCATCGGCGGTCTGGGAGACTCCCTCTCTTTCGGGGGGGTTACTCTTACCGCACGGAGTGAGGTCCGCAGCTTGGGGATACATCTGGACCCGGCGCTTACCATGGAAAACCAGGTGGCGTCCGTGGCCCGTTCTGCCTATTTTCATCTGTGGCGGATTGCCCAGCTGCGGCCCTACCTTGATGGGGGGGCCCTCACCACTCTCGTCCATGCGCTCGTAATCTCGAGATTAGACCACTGTAATGCACTCTACGTGGGGCTACCTTTGAGATTGTTGCGGAAGCTTCAAATGGTGCAGAATGCAGCGGCCAGACTGCTCAGTGGGGTGAGAAAATACCAACATATCTCTCCCACTCTGGCCGCATTGCATTGGCTGCCCATTCGCTTCCGCATTGACTTCAAAGTGTTGATGATGACTTACAAAGCCCTAAACGGTTTGGGACCTCGGTATTTGGCGGACCGCCTTCTCCCACCTAGATCTACCCGAATTACTCGGCATAGCCAGGAGGGACGGCTGAGGGGCCTAACGCCGAGAGAGGTCCGGAAAGAAAGAACTAGAAACCGGGCCTTCTCGGCAGTGGCCCCTCGACTATGGAACAGCCTCCCAACAGAGATCCGCCTGGCACCCTCGCTGGGTGTTTTTAAGAGCCATTTAAAAACTTGGCTATTTAGGCAGGCCTTCCCTTCTGTCAATTCTTAAATTTTAGTTCTTTGTTTTTTATTATTCCCATCTTGAATACTTTATATTATTGTTTCAATTGTTTTATTGTTTAATGTTTTAATGTTTTATATATTGATGATATTTGTAAGCCGCCCCGAGTAGACATTGTCTAGGGGGGCGGGGTAGAAATCTAAAAATAAATAAAAAAATAAAAAAATAAGCATGAATCAATTGAATTATAATTCAGAATTAATCAAAACCTTGATACCCTTAAGATGACTGGTTACAAATCATGGCAAACCTCGAGATTACATGGGCTCTCCCTGCTTATCTCCTTGCTCATTCTAGAGAATAAAAGCTTCCACGTTCTCTTTTGTCAAATTTCTTGTTATACATACATTTTGGTAACTGTGGTTTATTTTAATATTAGTTAATTAATGAATCAGAATATTATATTACAGTTTGAATCTGACTTTAGTTTACCAGGGGGAAAAACCCACAAAGTTTGAATGAATCAGTTTGTCATGTTTACACGTACTAGAAGAAATACACTTGGCAAACTGTGATATGTAGCTACATAAAGAACAAGTTAGTAACTACTCTTTGAAAAACTCCACCTTGTGGTTAACTGCAGAATGCAGACAATGCTTTCATTCTAAACACTTGTATCAAGTCTTACTGAATGTTGAGATGCTACTCTTCAGGTATCCACTCCTGTTACAGTCCAGGAGTTATACCAATCACTGACATTTTTTTTTAAATTGGTCAGATTTTTTAATAAATGAATGAACAGTATCTCTTTGTCTGTACAACTGGGAATAATAATGCAGAAACATAATGACTTGTGCAAGTCTTAGAAGTGACAGGGCAAAGGATTCATTTGGATACTAGACAGCTCTGCCATCAGCAGAACTTATATCCTCTTCCCCTTTGTTCAATATGCCTTGAAAATGTTTACACATTCTTAATCTTTCCTGATGCCTTGGACGAAATGAAGGTAGAGCGCTCACTAAACACTTTGTTTCATGCTATGCTACCTGCTTCAACGTTAGTCTTAACTACATGAAAAATGACAGATGAAAACTGCTGGATCATCACTGCTACATTAGCAGAGACTTTCTAAAACAAAATAGAGCTACCTGAATTCACATCCTGCATTCAGTATTTGTAATTTTCCAGCATATCCTTTTAACCTTCAAAATTATCAATGACTGCCAGAGGTACTTGTTGCCTTCAAGATACTGGTAGCTTTCCACAAAACACCACTGGGAGACAACATGAGATACAGAAAGCAGTATAAAAGCAGTATATGAGATATAAAAGTAGTATATCACCATCACAATCTAGAGCTGCAAAAATTCAAACAATCCAGTAGCTATCAGGTCCCTCTACATTTGAAAGAGGGGTTTTCTGGGCACAGCCTAATAGGCCCTGCACCTATTTTAAATGGTGGCAAATTAAAACAAAGCAGGAAGCACTAATGACACACATGTTCCCCTCTCTCACTGGCATACTCAGATCATCATTCTCCTCTCCTTTTATTCTGATTATTCTTAGAAAATCTCACTAGTTCCTACACTACCAGTAGGGATCTGCAGGACTCAATGCTCCCTGAGCAAAGGCATCCCTTTCTCAGAATATCACCCATTCCCAGAAATAGAAATTTGTTGCTGACTGGAATCCCCTTCCAGGTTCCCCACCTCCCCCAAAAAACCTCCAGGACCTCAGCAACAGTAAAAGGTATGGGATCCAACCCATATAATGTTGTTTCAAAAAGAAAAGCCTATGCATGATCCATCCGGATTCTAAGACCTTCTATAATGATTCTACATCAGGCCTTCTATAAGGATTCTTTCTTTCTTTAGTTGTACAATTTAAAATTATGGACTTATATGAAATATAGTTGAAATTAAAAACAAGTTAAAACGCTAAGATAATTAGACTATTTTTGACCAAAAGTGGGCTACCTCAATAGCGTTATCTTAGCCATTTGCCAGGTTTTCTTTTGTACACATGATGTTGCATAAATTGCAAGCACATAAATGCTGCATTGATTGAATTTCTCCACAGTCACATAAAATCTGTCCTGTATCCAAGTAGCCCCATTTAACTTGATTATTCTTTGATCTTCCTACTTTGCTTTGAAGTATATTAAGTGACTTCCAGATGGTCCTGCTAGAATCTTGTCCTGGTGAGAGACATGCTTCAGTATTAATCCATTCAGCAGTTGTATTTTTGTTCTTCATAGGTTTTAGGCTATTCTCTTCTGGTTTGTTGTTTTTATATGTGCACACATGCTGAACTGTACACCTAAGGTATGTACACTTTGGAGAATGTAAAATGTAAATACAATAACAGTTACTCCTTACTGACAATACAATCGGTGTACTCTTTATGATGGAATCTGTCGAGTGGCCAAATGATTTGGGTATGCAATGGGGTAACACATCTTGGGCAAGACACCTCAAGTTTCTTTCCAAGACAGAAACATAATTCCCAAATTATTCAATATCAGCCTCTGATACTGTTGAACCTGAAGGCTATGAAGGACTTTTTAAATATTTAATATATATATTAATACATATTTTGCTTTCATATCTGCTTGCACAGCATGCTGAAATTCAGAACATCTGGCTTTGAAAAATATCAGTGACTATGCTTTGATTATTTAAAATATAAACCAAATTCTAAATGAGAAGCCACTGGATGGCCTCATACACTCAAAAATATATGGCTAAACACTACTTTTCTGTTCTGAGAACTGAAATACCCTCCTGTGTAGGTCAATTTGAACTATAAAGTCACATGATTTAGCCATATGCCTGCTAAAGATGCAACGTGTATGGTTTGAATTATGTGTAACCAAGTTCCTGTTCCTTCCAGAACCGTAGATTTTTCATAGTCTGAGTTTTTAGCTGAAGACTCCACCACGTTCAGGAAGCCAAGTATGTGTTAAAACTGTTATTTTTCTGTGAACTGCAATTGTATTTCATCAAGTTGATCAGAGAGAGAGAGAGCGCATCGGTCTGTTGTATTTGTGGAACACTCTTTCACGGGTAAGTTTTTTACTTCATTTTAAATATGCAATAGTTTCGTCACCACTAAAGAACAAAATTACTGTGAGAGAAAGGCTTTGCTCATTAGTGTTTTCTAAAAAACAAAATCACATATCACATTTTAGAAACTATGTTATAAAAATGAAAGACCAGAATTTGTTTCTATGGATTCTTTTATAAAACTATATGAATAACTAGTGTCTCATGGTTCTTAAACATTCAAGTAGCCAAATTCTTGAACTATTTAAACACAAAGAGGTGGTTGCAGGAGTGGGTTGGGGGGAACCATCTATTTCTGAAATATTGCCTTCTGTTGTTTTAGAATAAGATACAAACAAAAGCTGCATCCATTCCAGATTTCAAAAGCAGCACTGCTAACATTTTTTTCTCTATACAGAAGGAAAATCCATTAGATTTTAGACCTTTTTCTCCAGAAAGTTTTCCCCTAACAAAATTCTCATTGTAAACAACTGTATGAGTTACCCAGTTTTCATTTCTCTGTCTCTACATACTGTGACTCTAAATTTTGCTAGAACTAAATCACTGCCATAATACAAAAATAATACAGTAAATATTTTCTTTAAAATTATAAGCATATTTACATCAAACATTTAAAATGGTAGAGATACTTTGGGTTGCTAAGAACAGCACTCATTTTATAAAAAACTTTGTGTGGGCAAAACAAACTTTTTTTTTACTTCAGAGAAAGAAAGAAAAAAAGAAAGAAAGAGGAAGGGCTGTCACATGCTCACCATTTATTATATATATATATATATATATATATATTTCAGTTTATAAAAGAATGTTTCCTAACATAGTAACATGGCATGGAAGCTTTGAAATAAGCTGGCAGTTTAAGCCATTAAACAGAAGTCCTAGACTTGGATGCTTCACACAAATGCACACAGGGGGAAAATAATTTGAAGTCCTGGCTCCCTGGAGTGATCTATCCTGTGTATCTGCCATCCTAAACTGTCTTTTATATTTTGTGTGGAATGATTCAGCTCCATCTATTGGCAGCAAAGGATAATTTATTAGCTGAATGTATAAGCCTGAGAACAGGATTCCAGAACATTTTTACCCTCATGGCCAAAATAAATATAGCCTAACATACTAGGAGCACACTGCCTGAGAAGGGCTCTTTTTAAAAAATGGAATAGTTACACAAAGTCAGAGAGAAACAGAAAGAACATAAACCAATAGAAAATTTTACGAAGAACATGTGGAAGGTAAGCAAAACAAAAACAAGATATTTAAAAACTACAGAAAATTTGAAAAATCCCATAACTTGAGATCTTGTTTGTTTACCACATTTTAAATCACATGACTTCTAGAACAGTAACCTCCACTGTTTTAAAACAGGAACAAACATTATATCCTTACTCTCTCAGCATTCGGACTGTATGGTTCACTGGAGATTGATTCTTTCCTTAGTGAGAAGTTCTGCAATCCTAAACGAGCAACTTCTCATCGACACCTTGCTCACTGTCACCATCTTTCCCTACATTCGACATACAACCATTAAAAAGTGCCTGGTTTCTTCTAGGTCAGATGTTCATTTGGTTTAAAGAATAGACAAGGCCAGCATACATTGAACATACAATGTAGAACGCTGTCCAGAATTCTCTACCCTATTCAGTGGTCCAGATGACACATAATCTAAGAATTTTCAACAGGTAGGTTAACTTGGAAAAGGCTGCCATCTTCACTGCATCCTATGTACCCTGTTGTTGCCACTATGTAGGGTTATGCAAATACACTGCGAATTGCTGCAGTAAAACTAGTCATTGTGCTATGAAATCAGGGAAAAGAGGTTAACAACCTGTTTCCAAAGAATAATGTTGAAACAACTGCATAACCTATATACCTGCATGGACTTCTGTACCATATAATGTTATCTAAACAATTACAAATAGATTTCCCAACTTTATGGTGTGTGTGTGTGTGTTCTGTGCTGTCAAGTTGGAAATGACTTATAGCAACCATAATAGGGCTTTCAAGGTAAGTAAGATATTTAAGGAGTGTTTAACACCCCCAGTGAGTTTCCATGGCCAAGTGGGGATTCAAACCCTATTCTCCAGAGTCCTCATCTGTCACTCTTTCCACTACACCACACTGGTAACCCACAACTTATCTTAGCAAAACAATAAAAAAAATGAGTGTCTGATTTTGCTAGGAGATTGTTATGTGATGTATATTTGCTGCATTTCAACTGCCATAAATTAGTGGTTTCCAGAATAACAAAAAGTTATGTATGAACTGGAGACATTTAGGGTTAAAATTTCACAAAACGTATTCAAGATCACAACTGGTCAGTAGTTGGATGTTGTCCATTGCTTTAAAATGAGCAATTTTTTTCAATGGTCTAGTCTTCATGAAAACTGCAAACTGTTCTTAGATGCATTTGGTACACAGCTGAAGAGTGAGCAACTCTGCAGAAGCTTTTTGGATATAACTCCCACCCACTCTATGCAGTAGATTCAATGGCAGCTGATGACAAGGGTTACAGTCCAAGAACATCTGAAGGGCTAAGTGTTGTCTATCCATGTTTCTTAGATGCATTGGCATTTTGAGTGGCGTGTCTTTTCGCAGCAATATCTAGCAGGAGAGAGTTGCACAAGGGAAAAAGGAGGGCTTTTCAAGAGGTAATACTTTACATTATGCCTTGCAGTAGGCATAAAACCTGTTGAATAGCACTAGGCCAGGTGATGCTGGTATACAGAAAGCTTCCCTGAGAAGCTTGCTGCTTTGTCATAGGTGAAGTAAGTTAGTTGTCTGAATGTGGACAAAGCTGGTGGTGTAAATAAATAATTAAGCTGTTTAGCAGCTAGCGCCTTGAGTCTCAAAATAAAAATTAAAAAAAAAAAGAATTGGGAGGAAGAGGGGGGAAAAACAAAATAGATACTAGTTCTGAGTTATACATTTCTTGTTAAGGATTCTTTCTAGAAGGAAAGGAGGAAGTGGGTCCCTTGCAGTTGTTCACGTGCTGGCAGATGTATGGCACCAGGCTGATTTCAACCTTGTAGGGAGACTCGTCCTGGAGATGGAGCACTAGTGTTCCAATGGCCCTTAAGCCT
Organism: Intellagama lesueurii; assembly: GCA_037013535.1. Classification (NCBI taxonomy): domain Eukaryota; kingdom Metazoa; phylum Chordata; class Lepidosauria; order Squamata; family Agamidae; genus Intellagama; species Intellagama lesueurii. Next base: position 20,537,587 of record JBAJHW010000012.1, on the reverse strand, counting down.
CAGGATACTGGATATGGCCAGAGGGGGCTGAATTTCAGTTCATCATTATCATAACATAATGGTGTATGTTTTTGCAAATAATCTATCCTCAATAACTGCTTTTCTTAACAAACCTCCTCTTTTTTTCCTCCGCACCTACTTCACAAATGAGTTTTCAATACAGTATATTTTAATGAGAAACCATTCATTTTTGTAGTTGAATGGAAAGGAACTAATCCCTTTACATCAAAATCATAATCCCTTGCTGAGCATTGGCAGATGTCAGTGGGGACCGCCTTCCTCGCCAAACAGGCAATTTATTTTTGCATCATGCGCACACAATTTTCCCATATCAGGTATTCTGGAACGACTTTCTGAGGACAGTGGCAAAGCATTCTCATTTTAGTTAAGCTCCTCGTCTACCTATTAGCTGTGATTCGTGATGTAAAAGTGCCTAAGTCTTAATGCTTTTTCCATCCAATATAACTTATTTCAGGAGTTTCAAGAGTCACTCTACAGAGTGGCCAAAATCCTGTTGCTTAGCATAGTAAGTTGCATTAGAATAGAACCACTGAATCAGTGGAGATTTGGTGAGGCACCTCCTTTGTTAGTTTCACTGATTCACTGATTCAAAAGCTTACTTTAGGGTAATAAGTTGTAATTAGAGTATGCCCATTTGAATCAATGGCGCTTACTAAGCAGTTGACTATTCCAATGCAACTTATTAAACAAAGCAACAGCATTTCAGCTATTATGTAGTATACAGTATCTGGCATCTTAACTACTAGAGAAACATTTCTGGCTAGATGGATATACTGTATATTTTGCAACAAAATAATGTTTTAAAGTTCTGATATACTCTCAGCCTAATTACATGCATTTTTATTCAGAAATAAGTCCCACAAAGTTCAAAAGATTTACTTCCAAGCAACACCTCTGTTCAGAGACACTCTATGATAGTGGTGGGGAGGGACTACTGCATTCCTGCCTCAACCCTTCCAAGAGTAATATGGTATACAGTAGATGAACTTTCGATATGATCCAGAAGAGTTCTTTACATATTATTACAGTATATCTCCTTAAATGTGCATAGAACTGAAACCTTCAATTAACAGTGTAACTATAAAGTGCAGCATTCTAACACTGAGAGCACAGTATTAACGAGACATAAGCTATGGAAGAAAGCCTTCAGAGGAACGTTATTCCATTATTAAGATGAGACTCTTTGGAAACCTCTGATAAGAAAAAGTCTCAAGGCACGGCAATGTCCCTGCAATTCATTGTATGTATAACCAGGCACACACATATATACACACCCCTACATACACACTGCTTGAACGGATCAGCTTTACATACTATTGAATGATTTAAAGAAGCCCCTGTATTAAATCTGGGATTAAAGCAAAAACTGAAATGCCTGTCTTACAAAGGAAACAGAAGATGAAATAGCAAACACAGCATGCTATATATTTTAATTGCAGATATGAAAAAAATTGTCTAATGCTGCACTATGCTTTGTCAATAGGAGATGGTTTTTAAAATGTGCTAACAATTATCCACCAAAAAGTTCCGTATAGTTTCCAACAATATTTTAAATACAAAATGTTTACTCTATTGCAACACTAACCATATATCTTTTAAAAGAAACAAAACCCTGAATAATATTGGCAACAGATTTTCTCTAACAAAGTATATGGAAATCACCTTATTGATAATGAACAAATTGTGCCCTTTTAGGTGGCCTATAAAATTACGCATTCCAAAATCATCACAGTCATTTTCTGCAGAGCAAACAGCTTCTGAACCTTCCTCCCCCAATAATCTATTATTTGCTTAAGAGGAAAAGTGATGCCTCCTCATAGTAACACAGTCATGACGGCAGCACATGATTGAACCATTACAGTTAATTCCCTGTCATTTTCACCTTAATAAACTCCTATACTTAGGAATTTATAGCTGCTAGAAACATAAACAAGCATATACACAGCCAAAGTTAATAGACAGATGTACAATCGGATAATAGAGCTAACCTTGACATTTAAAAACAAACTATTTTTCTCAATATGTAGTGACTCCATTACATGATTTTATATAAAATTGAAAGGTCCTGTGATTAATACTGAAAATCTCTTGCTCTGGATTTTTAGATTTCTCCACTATTCTGAAGCATCCATTATTAAACTCTAGGCATAAAAAGACATAACTAAATCCCCTTGCAAGAGTGGAATGCAAAGATATGAAGGTGTACTAGATTTAGGGTGGCCACAGGAACAGACAGAAAATAAATCATGGAACACCATGCTTCTTATACAACTTTATCAACAGCCCTGCTAATGACACATAAAACTGAGGAGAATTTGAAAAACAGCTTATGGTATGACATGCCATGTGTGTGTGTGTGTGTGTGGGGTGTACAGGTAGAAACATAGGAGATTGCTATAAAGGGGGTTAGATGACAGATGAATCTGGTTCAGCACTTCAATAAAAAGATGGTCTTCCGTGAATTCCATGTCCATACCATACCAAGAGCATCAATTACAGAGAAGATGGGGCAACAGCATGTCTACCTCACATGAATTACTTCATTTCTACAGGGCAGAGTAGAAATAGATAGAAACAAACTCTTAAGGCACACAAGCCCCTTCCCTAGTAGTTCATTCAAAACACCTTGCAAGTTTAAGAAAAATATTTGTCTTTTGTGTGAAAAAGACAGACAGTTGACACATAAGGGAAACACAGAGTTCATTTTCTTCCTGTCTTAAACCCACATCCAGTGTGACATTCTAAGCAAGGTTAACAGCAACTCCAGAATGACAAAAAGAAAACGAAACCTTTTTTAACAATAGCGCCCGAATGTTGCTTCTGTTGGGAGGCACCATAAATACATATTGCTAAATGTTCACGGTAATATTTCTACTGCTTCGGTTATATTTTTGAAGTATTAATTACACTTTCTTTTCAGTTGCAGTGCCTCCTAGAAACCACACAAGAATGATCCCTCATAACATGACATGGATCAAGTATCCAAGCCTGAGTGAAGATTCATCTACCAGTGTGGAAGACATTATATTCTCACAACATGTAATATCAAGGCTTATGCATGTCTATATTGCACTGTTTGTGCCAACTGGCTTATTAACTGGGATCATTATCTTGAGCATCTTCATCAAGAACTACATGCAGCATGCTTTAAATAAACTGGACATATTGCTTTTTGCTCATACCATCAGCAACATCTTAATGATTCTTTTATCACTTACCATCACTGTAAGACCTGCCTATCTCAGAGTATCCTATTTTAAGTGTGCAATTCTGTCTTTTTTTTTCAACTTGAGTTACTTCAGTTCACAGTACTTTCTCATATTAATGGTGCTCAGCTTTCTTCTCAACAGGCACCCACCCCAGAATGCCTTAATAACTAAGGCAAATAAAAATCCTATAGTATGTGCTGTATTTGCACTGATATGTGCTTTTTGTACTGCACTGATAGTGGTGGCACTGCTGGGCATAGAGAATTACCACGAAGAAACAGACTGTCAGTTAGATCCTTTATTTGCATGGCCAGAATATGAAATTATTAAATTTGCATTTGGTTTCAGCATTCCATCTTTGGCAAAGATTCTCTGTTTTATTCTATCACTTGTTAAAAAAACCCAGACAAAAACCCGTTCCTCAAGGCAAAATATTCACCCTTATTTGACTGTTTTTGTGATCGGAACCACCATGTTTATATGCCGTCTATTTTATAATGTTATGATCCTCTTCAGAACCAACCTGAAGATACAGAGAAGCATAGGGACACCTCAGAACGAACTAACTATGAATATTGCTGAAGTTCTACTATTCGGTGAAAGTTGCGTTAGTTTTGTAGTCATACTTTGCCTCCACAAACCATGCAGAAGTGGCTTCCTGAATACTGTAACTAATCTTACAAAGGTTTGCAGGAGACAAAGTGACAACAGACCTCTTGAAATACGTGGAAATCATAGAGGAGTCTCATTTGTACCATCTGAAAATGGGTCACACTGACTATTACTGCCCAAAATATGAGCATCAAAAAAACAGCAGCTACATATCTGCTATCATAAAGAACCTGAAGAAATACAAGGATTCCAAACCTTCTTTATTCTTACAATTTGTTCACAATTTGTCCAATTTTTCTATGCTTTTATTTGTATTTATTGTATTGTAATTCTATCCTCACTGCACTTTGATTTTTGATTTTCGCCCCTATGTATGGATGTTGTTATTTGCTATTTTGTTACTTTGTTGTTTTATGTTATTTGTTGTAAACTGCCCAGAGTGGCCTTGGCTGCCAGATGGGCAGTATATAAATCAAATAAATAAATAAATACACTGAAAAACAAACATCCTTAAGCATGTATGGACAAGCTAAAATCGTAAGAACTGTAATCTTCAACTGTTATCATTACATATCTATCTTCTGCTTCTCTGAACTAAAAAAATGGACAACAGTATGAAAAAGTTGATGGGAAGTTTTCAATGAAGATAATGTTTTCCTCTACTTTATTCTCATTTAACAGATTATTTTATAATGAGACCGTCTATCTGCACTAAGTGGAATGAAAAGTCTGCATGAGAGAAGGGAAATACTGTTATAGCAGCATATTACCTAAGAATTAGCACACTATTCTACAAATGGCTCTGAATAGTTTGTGAAACAACATTAACTCAAATATAAGCCACCATATTCCCTCAAATATTTTGAAACCAGACATATTCTTAAAGGGATACAAATTAGAAAAGGGTCCATTTTCTGTGCATCTAACCACAGCCAGAGTCAACTCACATGGAATTATTTAGACCTAAGAATTACAACTTTTAACTCCCTCCCCTACTAGAAATCATGTTTCCAGAAAGCTTTCTAAGGCACAGAAACTAGACAATGTTATATGCCACAGAAGAGCCTGCAGTCTTGTTGAATTAGATGTCATGAAAGGCAGCAAGCACACTAAAACGAGCTGAAACTAAAACCACTGGTTGCAAAAGAACATTGCTGTGTCTATATATTTAGACAGCCTAACTGCACCTAGAAAATTGCTGGGTCACTGGCGGCAGGAAAATGCAAGCATGTTGCTTCTACAATGCAAAGCAATTGTTCTGGGCTTGAGACAAATTAATTATTTGGAATTAGGGTATAAATACATTTCTCAAACTCTGGCTGAACAAACATATTGATGGTGGAGAGAAAACTGAAACTGTGCCAGTCATCAGGGAAAGGTGGTCTGAACAGGAGCTTCTTCACTAAGCTGTGGAATATACAAACAGCACTTCGAGAGTTTCATAACAGAAGGCTGAGCTGAACAGCAGAGTCAGGGAAAAACATCTTCTATTATTTTTATTCCCTGCATGGATGGGGAGATATAGTATACCTGCTATGTTATAAGGTTATATTATATCCTAAGCAATAGATATTAGAACTAAAAATTCACTCGACCAAAAAAGTAGTCATTTTTTTGCATTTCAAAGACACCTTTCATCCATACCTATTTTCTCTCCACCTCAACTTATTCTATAATGAAAGACAGAACTCAAATGGATAGGAGAGGTCTGGAATCATGCTCTGACATACAGACCTTCCCCCACAGTGATACCACTCAGTAACTATCAAGCTTGCTGATTCATATATCTGCCCCTTCATTAGCTCATCGTATTCTATTTCTTGGTCATGCTAGAGAGCGAAAGAATGCTAGGACAAGCTAAGCAGGAAGAAAAAACAATGTTTATGGATCAAACATAACAAAAACTAAATAAAGTAATTAAATAACTAAAACTGTTCTTAAGCTATTTAAATGTGAATCAGACAAGTCTTCTTCCTTACTGTGTTTTGATTTTTTTTTTTAAGTTTCCAAAAATATCACAGCAGTCTAAGTGGTTTCTCAATTATTACAAATTTACTTTATATTAAGCACAAACAGGATGCTAGAAGCTTTTTAGCATTTTGATACTTATTCCGGTCATGGGGGAAAAACTTCCCTCTTCTATTCAGATACACTAACATTCTTTGTTTTTTAAAACAGCAATTAAGGAAATGCTATAACAGTAACCCACAATCTAAGTGGAAAATAACATCACTCGTATTTGAATGAAGATCAGTGAGAATCACTGAGGATACTGTAACACACTGAACCTGCATTAGCTCTTTAATTGGAGTCTGCGGATCTCTGATGAGCTTTTAATATATATGTCTGACTCCAGTCTCTGTAGTGTGTGTGTGTGTGCATGTGTGTGCGTGCGCACACATGTGTGTGTACAAAAACAACCCTCTACACTGTGGCTTACATTTCAGCAGGCATGAAGAAGAGCAATCAATGACTGGCAAACTGTGTTCTGTACCTATCCCTTGCTGATAAAACACATTACATTACTTCATATAAGATTTAAAAACTAAAACTATAATGCCTACCTCATTGCTCAATGAGATTAAACTGCTTAAACAACTCTCTTAGGAAACATTTTAAATCCATTAATATAACATCACATATAGGTGGCAGGTGCCATTCAAAGGAGACTTTTGCCCTGGCATCTCACATTGAGTATAACTGGTCTGCTAAAGGTAGACAGTTATTATGATATACATTTCTACAATTTAAAAACAAAGCCTACTTTTTATTCAAAATGACTTGTTTTCACTCAGCCAAATGTACAACGATTTTAATCCACCAAACAGCCAATGACTAATCAACTAAGATTTCTTTAAGCCAAGTGATTAATCTGCCATTACAATGTAAGAGTTCTGTGGGATGAAAATCAAAAGGTCATCTGGTTTGCCATCCTGCTTTCAAAAATGATATTTCGATAACTCAAGGCCTTATGACCCCCTCATAGCAGAGACTTTTGGTTGGGCAAATTTATTCCTCAAACCCTCCGAATTGTCCACCCACACTTTAGGCACTGTCTTTCAATTGGTAGGTCACGAACCATTACTAACTAATAACCCAAGCCTAAGTGGGTCTCAAGAGTAATCATACCACCATCCAAAAAAATGACATCCCCCCGCAAAAAAGAAATATATCTGGATACAAGGCAAATTATAACCTGAAGAAAAAGTGTTTACTTTAGGTAATCCAGAAACTGGCTTAGAGACAACAGCCTTCCCATGTTTTTGTTTCCTTGACAACATACTGCCTCAAAATATGGAAGTTTCATATAACCATTCTGCCCACTGCAAAATGGGAAAAGGATTGTCCATAGAACTAAATAAATGAAGGTCCAGGGGAAAGAAAACTAAAATTAAAAATCTGATATGAACATAAAGGACCAACACTTAATTGCACTGGGAAACAAGCTGTATGTTGACTGCACCTGCTGCTCTCCATGGAGGTATACTTCCTTCCCACTCCAGCATCTCTCATATTTCATGGAGGCAAATATCTGTTTCCTGTATTCACAGCAGGTATGTACAGCCAGACCTGGCTTCCTGGGTTGCATAGCTGCTGAGTCGTCTAAAAGAGCAAGTGCTAAAACATGAATATTGAGAAATAAGCAGCAATGACATCAAATTCTCTGGGTGATCTTGGGCCAGTCACATCTTCTCTGCCTAACCTATTTCACAGGCTTGTTGTGAGAATAAAGTCAGGACAAAGAGAACCATGTATGCTACCAAGAGCTCACTGGATAAAAAGTCAGAAAGAATTATAGCGAAATAATAAACAGCAGTATGACCCCTAAAGATTGTCTTAGTCCTTTACGAAACAAATGCACACAGAAAAATAAGTTACATTATTTACATTATACAAGAAAGAATGGAGCAAGGTGCTGCAGAGCACAACCACTTTCCTAAGTTGAAAAATACATGTGTAGATGAATGCAGAAAGAGCTATACTTGAAAGGCCACATGCTAGTAACTATAAACAAGTAACCAGATTCTAAGAAAAAGAAAACCATGTGAACTAATATAAATTATTTAGATATACATAATTTCATTTTTTTCATATGTTATGCTTGTGATAGTCATGGGGAAAAGAAACCCTGTAAGCAATGTAACACAGCTCCCTCTCACTGTCTCTCTCACATGACTGCAGTCAAAACTCTCTCTGTTGAGCATGTGGTCTCGTTTTGTCCCTTGCATCAAGAAAGCAGGATTCAGCGTAGCTGTTCCAGCCCTCATTTCCCACAGTTAGTGGAGCAATTCTGGCAGCCGCCAGGTGGTGTTTGTGCAGTTGTCAACCAGCTTCCTCTGAAGGCAGATGAAGACCAATCCTACACCTGCTGCATCAGGATTTGGAAGCACTACCGGCACCCTGAATGTATGATTCTATTAACTCTTTTTTAAAGAAATCATCTAGATGGTGAGTGTTACAACACAGTATGTCGAACTGGGGATAGATACCTTTAGAGCTTGCTGAACCATGTACAGTTAAGAGAGGGAAACTGGACTCATAAAAAAGGGTAAGACATTTTTATTGCAGTTATTAATTCATGTATTAAACATCATTCTTAGCTTTATTTTCAAGAGCTTTAATATGTCTCTTTTTACTACATTTGTCTGTTATATGTTGAAGGTATTTTTTAAATTGAGTCTGTACAATGGTGATCCAAGTTGATTTTCTGTTTGAAGTGGAATTGCAATAGATGGGTTAATTGAAAGATGTAGATATTTTAGGACTGTTGAAATGTGTTGGAAAATGAGTTTTAAAGATCAAACTGATTAAGGAAAAAAGCCACAAGAAATAGAGTTAAAATTCAACATAGATCTTTAAGCTGAACACGTGGAGAAACTGACAGCATCTACAAAGCTGTTTTATTGTAGATCTAAATTTGTTGCTATAAAACCAATTCTTTAAACAAGGTTATTAAAAATATTTTTTTTCAATTCCAACTGAATTGTACCATTAGTACAGTGATACAATCCAGTAACATCTGAACAGACTATTTTTCATTATGTTTGAGGAGCAATTATGTATTTGAACAGACTATTTTTCATTATGTTTGAGGAGCAATTATGTATTTGATTATAAATCATCCTACCACTGTTTGGAAGAAAACCAGGTCTGGACCAGTTAATGCCCATGGATGCACAGGATCATAATATAAAATAACTCATAAATCTTAAAATAATTAGCATTCCTGAGTTACCTGAGTTTCTTACAGACCTCAGCACATAATCAGCATGCTTTTATAATAAAACTATTTGAAGTATACCATTATTTTCCTCAATTTCTCAGTGATTTATAAAAAATAATGATGCCTTTCAGGGACGAGAATTATCCCCCAAAAAGGGCAAGTAAAAACACAGTTAATTAGCTTTCAGTCTTTCAACTTTTAAGAAGTTTGACTGGGAAATCAAACTTCTACAAAATTCGTTATATATTTTGGTAATTATATTTTGGAAGAATGCCTTATCTAAAACTGCGACAGTATAAGATTCATGGTAGTTCAGACATAACACAGCCTTTATTTTAGACAAGTAAAAATAAAGTTTCTTTTTAGGAATAAATATGTAAAATTGCTTTACTTACAAATTAATAAAAACAGACTTTCCGATCAAATTAAATGTTGTTTTATCTTCAACATTCTGTCTCTCAAGCAGTGCAAAAGAGAGTCAGTCATTCCTTTGTTGCTTGTTCCCAGCACCTGGTACTCAAAAGATACACTGCCTCAGAATATGGAAGGCCATATCAAATTAGTATAGCTAATAGTCACTGACAGATTTATCCTTTCTGAATTTGGCTGTTTCTTTTTTATAACTATCTAAACTGGTGACCATACCAAAAGTTATGCTACTACGTTCTGTAACAAAATTATATACATATTATGAAGAAATAATTCCTAATGTTTGTCCTGCAGTCACTATCAGTTAGTGTCACTGGATTGGCATTTTTCATGTTGTAAAACATCACATACACTCTTCCTTGTTCATCCAGCTATTGTATTGAAATAACTTTTCTTTTACACATAAGTCTTAAAGACCCAGTACTGTTTATGTGGTCCCCCCAACTCCACAATACCTTCACCAGCTCCACAATATTTTTTTCAGAGAGGGAGCAAGCAGGTCTGCATACAAAATTGTATTATTATCCTTTATTAGCAAAAAGGATTAGGCTGGCAGATGCAAATCATCAAGTCAATTAAAAATGAGGTTAGAACTTTTTAAGCTATATTTAATTTAGATATGCAAGTGGCTCCACCTATGTACTTACCTTAATTTAAAACACGACAACTACATTAACTGTTCACAGCCTTTTCCTGAAAACATTATCATATGAGTCAAGATATTATTTTTATGCCTTAAAATGTTGTAACTGAAAAGCAATTATAAATATGCACATATTTTATTTTGAGAAGCTATTAAAAGAACCTCTTTGAGAAGAATGAGGTAAAAATCAGAAGGTTACTTCTTGTCTGATCTGTATTCATTTTACAGCCAAAATATATTTGAGAGCTCTATAATTATCTATGGAAAACAAAGAAAATGATACTGCAGAAAGTTGATCTCTTATTTGTCCATGAACTAGCTTTATTTCTGAGTTTTATTATTTTCTCATAAGAGTAATGCCAAGATAATGTTTTCTACATTACACTGAATAGATCCCACAGAATCACTACTGTTTACAAAATGTTTTACAATTAACATGCAGGTTCAGGTACTTGTGGTGCATCTAAACAAATGAACAAAAAGCATATCATAACTATAAATGAACAGATGCTAAGACGTCTTATATTAACAAAAGCTGGACACTTTTCAATCTCTCAGTCAGAAGAGTAATATTTTTTCTTTCATTAATTGCAGGTCCAGCAACATTCACTAGTCTTGCTAATCTGAAGCAAACAGAGCTGTTATGATTCCCCATCTTTCAAGCTGCAAGCAAGTCTGCAGAAGAATAAAAATGTATATGACTGAAGCCATCATTACCATTAAAATGTTTGTGTTTTATAGAACACATGAATTCTCTCTTGCTTGTCACACTGAAGAGTAGCACATGTCCCTTGACGTACCATAGAAATTTGGCAAGTTTTGATCTTAACTGATTCTGCCTTCCCAGATTATAAACATGACTTCTGCAGATCTTTCTGGATCCACCTACAATTTCAGCACCTTGGCACTCAAGTCAGAAGTGACCTACCTAACGGAGAATCATACCATGGAAATTTACACAACAGCCTCCTCTCCAGTACTCTGTAATAGCACGTATTTTGAACTAAATGGATCACATCTGTGTAATGAAAGCCTTATAGATAAATCAGAGCACCAACAATATATTATAGGTCTCTTCTTATCTTGCCTTTACACAATATTCCTTTTTCCTATTGGTTTTGTAGGTAACATCCTAATTTTAGTGGTGAATATCAGTTTTCGTGAGAAGATGACTATTCCAGATCTATATTTTATAAACCTTGCTGTAGCAGATCTTATTCTAGTTGCTGACTCCCTCATTGAAGTTTTTAACCTGGATGAAAAGTATTATGATATCACGATAATTTGTACGTTCATGTCCTTATTCCTTCAAATCAACATGTATAGCAGCATATTCTTTCTAACGTGGATGAGTTTTGACAGATACATAGCACTGGCAAAAGTAATGAGATCCAACTTATTTCGCACCATGGAACATGCCAGATTAAGCTGTGGCCTAATATGGTTGGCATCCATCTCTGCAACACTAGTGCCTTTCACAGCTGTACATTTGCAACACACTGGAGAAATGTACTTTTGCTTTGCAGATGTAAAAGAAATCCAGTGGCTAGAAATAACCTTGGGGTTTGTTATACCTTTTGCTATCATAGGCCTCTGCTACTCATTAATTGTTAGAGTCCTGATAAGAGCCCACAAGCACAGGAGCTTGCGCATACGCCGACAGAAAGCTCTTCGCATGATTGTTGTTGTTGTGCTCGTCTTCTTCATTTGCTGGCTTCCTGAAAATGTCTTCATAAGTGTACAACTCCTTCAACAGAGAGACCAAGGTTCAGCAAGGAGCCAGTCTTTCAGGCATAACTACCCCTTAACTGGACACATTGTGAACCTTGCAGCCTTCTCAAACAGCTGCTTGAATCCCCTTATCTACAGTTTCCTAGGTGAAACTTTCAGAGACAAACTAAAATTGTATATCGAACAGAAAACCAAAGTGTCTGTTTTACACTGCTTTTGTCATGCTACCCTGAAATCAGTCATTACTGACAGCACCGAGCAATCAGAAGTTTAATTTAGCCTGCATCGGAGGTACCTTAATGGAAACCTGATCACAACAGTTATTGCTAACAGAAAAAAATGTACATTTTGCTCTCTGCATAAAAATTTGTATCCTATTCTTACAACAATATGCAAATTATTCAGATGTGCACTGATTATGGGTTGAAACTAATAAAAGGTCCATGGAAGGTTGGCTGAATTTGTATACTCCAAAAGGCAGCAGAAAATAATGGAAGGAAGAACCTAACTATAATGCAATTATGAAACATTACTACTTTTCTGGTATCTCACAGATGCTTTTAAACAAAGCAATGCAGCTACCATAAGCCTGGAGAAATTCAACATAACATATTAATACACAGATGTAGAGAAGTCATTGATTTTCCATCCAAGTGCATAAGCATGCAAACTTGGTTCAGAAAAGAGCTGGAGAGTTTGACGAACAGTACTACATATAGATGGAGACATTCTGCTACATATACTGAATTAAGAAAAATAGAAAATCAATCTACAATTACAACTGAGGTCTTTTTCTGCAGCTTTTAAAAAACTATAAATAGCAAACCATCAGGTATTTATTATTTCCAGATCTTGTAACTTCCCTGTGAGCACATATCAGTTTGAAAGTGAAGTGGCACCAGCCCCCAAATAAAGCTGTGGTTTCTATATGTTCAAGAGACTTCCCTAGGTGTAAAGAAGTACATAGACACAATGGAAGTCACACAAGCAGACCTTTCTCCCTATCTCTTCCCCTTGAAGACACCCCTCTCATCTAAAGCATATGTCAACGTTGAAGTAAATTTTGAAGGTGTAAAAAGGGACACAGCGTGAAATCCTGCCTTTCTATGGACCAAAGCTGTTCTGTCAGCAAAATAACTTAATTTCATTTTACCCTATAAATTAATGAATAAAAATAAAAAATCAAATACCTCAAACATGCCCACAAAGACCTGTGAGTTTCCAGAAATCATGGAATGTAGATGGCAATTAAGTCCAGTGGGGTAAGAGATTCATTATTTAGAAACAAAGCTTTCATGTTCACATTTAGAATCAATTCCTGTTGTTTCTTTGAGAATGGAGGAAGGATGCTCCTGCTGCCTTATCTTACCTGCATCAATTACCAACTGATACATCAATCAATATCAATTACTGTTGCCTAATTATAGCTACATTCTACCTTATCAGGGAGAAGACTCTCACTAAGGATCCAGAAGATTAGCAGACTATGAAAATACATCATTTAAAGTCTGTATATATGAAATAAATAAATTAAATAAATAAATATATTTGCGAGCAAGTGAGATATGGAATGCTAGGGGGCTCAGTGGGGAAAATGTGCACCATAATACAGAGGTAAGGAGGTAGTGAGTGCTGAATTGCTCAAACTCTCTTCTGTTACTACCTATTTATAAAAATGACATAATATCATAATTTCAACATTTGCTACCATGATGAGGAACAATTTACTGCGTTTGAATCACTCTTTTCAACCACTTAACTTTTTAAAAAAGTGATGAAGGAAAAAGTAGCCCTTGGCTAACCTTTGTGGTAAAAACATAAACAAAACCACAAAAAAACCACAAAAAAACACTGTCTCCTCTGGGCTTAGAACCCTTGACTTTAACCTCATACTTATCACTAACACGCTACAAGGTCCTGAGAGCTTTTAAAGAGCAGATTAGGAAAATACTTTGCAGGAGGCAGAAAAGCATCATTTTTCAGGCAATTAGTGACTCAAAGCAGTAAGCCAGGGAACTACCTGCTGATCCTACTCTTGACCTAAGGCAAAGTATAGCTACAAATTTCATGTGAGTTTCAGAGCTCAAAATATGCTCTTTCTGTCATAACTCTTCCAGGGCGAGTTCTTTGTGACAGCTTACAGGTGCTGAAGAACTGTGTTCTCTGGTATCCTATCTACTGACACTGTGAAAGATACAGCTGGCCAGCAGAACGATAGAAGGACTCAAAACATGTCTAGGTCCCTATAGCAAGTGCGAGTTTGAAGGTTTGTTACATAAATCCAAGTAGGCATACATTCTTTCTCTAAAAAGGGGGGAAATCATGAACTGTATAATTTCTTATAGATTTCAGTTAAATGAAATGAGATCAACTGATGTTACAACATTATTACAGCTGCTAAGCAGATGCAAATCGAACGGTTAATGTAAGATCAGGATACACAGTTAATAAGTAAATAACCAAGTTTGAAATGTTTATTGAGATACTTCTTGTCACAGATAAGTCTTCAAACTATGACTGCAATAAACTCTAGAAGATCACTGGGACTCTGTTTCTAATTCCATAGATGTCTTGTGCCTAATGACAAATATTTTATCATGTAATTTTTTTGTGAATAGGAGGAAGAATTAATCCGAAGTTCAAAATACATGTGCAAAATAGACACAGGCACACGTCAAAATCCCCAACTAATCTATTAAGTATGCATTTTAAATATTTTATGTCCATATAGCACTTTCAAGTATTCAAAGCATCTGATACATGTCATACAATTACAAATGTATACAACGTGTTGCTATGTTATGCTCTGTCAAAGTGCATCCAACGTACAGCAACTCTAATTGAGTTTTCAAGGTATGTGAGATATTTAAGGATTGGTTTTAGCAGTACCACACCCCATTCCCAGTGAGTTTCCATGGCTGAAGTGTTATGTGAACTCAGGTCTCCTAAGTCCTAGTCTATCACTCTATCCTCTAACCACACTGGCTCTCTTAATTCTATTATGGCTGAAATCCAATATTAAATCACACCTAGAATATTGAATCAGCTAGAATTTGGTGAGTCAACTCCTCCTTAATTTCCAGTGCCTCAATAGGCCTACTCTAGTTGTAACTTGCTATTGGATTTTAGCCATTATGATGATTATAACAATGATGATGATTATACAATGTGTTATCACTCACATATCAGTTCTGCTATTGAGCCTGTGTAGGGATGAAGAGTCTGATGCCGTAGTTCAAATATCATCTTGAGATCAGCTGGATGAGCGGCCAGGAATAAACTACTATTCTCTCAAGCTCAACATCCTACCTGTAATATGGGTAACAATACTGCCATATCTTGCAAGGCAAGTGAGATTTTAACTTAAGTACAAAGCATCTCACCACTCTAGTGTTATATAAGAGCTACATATAGTTGCTGCCCCCACAGCTGAGTCTGGACTAAGCTAATTGTACTTAATTCTCACATAAATTAAATGGAACAAGTCATGAGTAACATTTTGCATTAATTTCAATGGGACCTTAATCTGGATCAAGTTTAAAGCAAACGCTGCATTTTTGTGGGAAAGTCAGCAGCATTTGTAGTTCCTGGAAAATGAGATGTCTTTCGCTGGCTTTGCCTGGCATATTTCCAGCACTGCAAGGAGTAAATGTTAAAGCAACAGCATGCTCTCTTCTCCCACCCACAGTTCTCTGAGAGAGCAGAGCTGTTTGTGGAACACTTAGGAGTGGTTTGAGCACAGGATGTTGACGAGTAAAAGATAACAAATATATAATATAGTGAACTTACAATGAAATCAAGATCTGTTCCAAAAGCTTTAGAAGCTCTTTCCCTTTCTCTTTCCCCCTAACCCTCACACAGACAGATATTGTAGCTGACAAAAGGACATTAGAAGATTATGAAAGGAACAAGACTCCATCTGCAGTTGTAAAGGGAAGTCATCCATAAGAAAATTTATATGTGAAAAGATGTCTGAAGTTGTGAAGTTCCTGGTATGTGGGACGTTATTCAAAGCCAACCATTTGGCAGCCAAACCCCAAAGCAAGCATACACTGACATTTGATGTCACTTGAAAGCAACGACTGCAAAAGCAGAATGTGTGTCAAGAGAGCTGCTTCACAAAGCTGCTAGTTTGGTAATAATAATGTATACAGCCACGGGTATGTACAGTTCTGACTCCAAAGCAACAACAATCTGAGGAGTCACTAGACAGCCAGCAATAGCTGCTGCTGACAATGTAATAGTAGCTGGGGTGACTGCTTCATATGTTAAAAGGCTGGAATTGAATCAGTGCAACCTGCAAGAAAGAGTGCTATACTTAGTTAAGTGAGAAGAACAATCTTCTGTCAACAAGAGAGTCACAGCTGCACAATAATTGTACCATTTAGGTGCAAGTGTTTTCCAAAGGGTTGATCAAACTGGATAAAGCAGAACCAGAGGCTAAGAATAAATATGAACCAGCTATCCTGGCTGGCAGAAGAGCAAAGCTGCCAGCTCTGCTTTGTTCTGAGCAATTGAGACTGCACAGTTTCATCTTATTATTTCAAGGAGGCTGACTGAGTCATTATAACAACCAGTTCAGATGAGTTTTGTAGTAATATTAACAGCTGATAATATGAATCAAAACTTCAGGATGCCAACATAACAACTGAATTCCAGAGGACAGTTTAATGCAATTTTATACTAGTTTTGTAAAAAGTCCAAATTATTTAACAATTTTTCATTATTATTTGTGCTATCTTCATTCAAACAAAAAATGTTATCGTATATCCATTACATTTTTATCCCACCTTTCTCCATCCTATAGTTGGCCAAAAACTGCAGGTAAACTGCAGCGTCTTTTATTAAAATTCTTACTAGTGACTTCTTTGAACAAGCTAGGACAGTAGTCTGCATATTCTGCAATCAATATCAATTTACAAATCAAATGCTACCACTTTAGTTCCACATTTAAAAACAGTATTTTTTGTTAGTGCCCTATTCAACTCCACAGCCCTAAGCCCTCAACAGAGAGGACAGGCAAGTCTCTGTCCTAAAATGAGATCTCAGGATTGGACTCTCAAAATTCTAACTCTTGAGCCCCTTGGAACATGAGGCCCTGAGCGATCCGTGCTACAGAGGGTAGGGAGTCAATTCTTCTGCTGCGAAAGTCCTACGTAAGGAAAAGCCAGAGGCTGTTGTTCTGAGACTAACTTTGGGCGTGCCTATCTAAATTAATTGCTACTTCCTCCTCTTTTGTCTTTCCAGGCCTTTGGTTGTAATGGAGTCCAGCAGGCTTATTTGCTCCCATAACTCTGATTTCGAAATGGATCTTTAACTTCTACAATCTATTAAGATGAGAAAGCTTTATATATTTTTAACCCCTAATATAGAAGACAAAACTCTAACAGAAGTAATTGTTCTTTGAGTTTTATATTAATCCGTAGGTCCATTTTCTTCTTTTAAAATAAATCTTTTTCTTTACTGATAAGTGTTTTGTCCTTGAGTATTCAAGAGGTTTTATCTACTTTCCTGTAACACACCATGCTTAAATCATAAGATGTAAACTGAAAAAATAGCTTTATGACATGTTTAAGCCAAAGGACATCCACAGAACTTGGTCAAAAAGAGACAGAATCTTGAAAAGCCTGCCACATAGCTAGTTCTTAAGACATCCAGAATATCATGCTGCTGTTATGGGCCATCAAGTCACTTCCAACTTATAGTGACTCAATGAATGAGCAATCTCCAAAATGTCCTGTCCTAATAGTGTCTACCAAACTTTCATCTAAGCCAGTATGTTTAGTTTGTGCAGGCTTACTAATAAGAGCCCTCCTTCAGTGTCAGCATTTCACACTCATACATTACAACAATTGTTTAATTCAAAAACATAGCAGCATTACTTATTTTGTTATCCTCTTTCTAAGCTAACATCACAAAAGAAATGGAACTAATCTGTCATAATTATTTGCTGTGATGTCTCAATGCAGCAACATTAATTGGTATAACAGCAAGATTGCTAATTCATTAGTATACCACTATATCAACTATTTCCCCTCACAAGCATACAGCAAGCAGAACACTTCAGTACTCTTGAGAGTATTCTCTCCACTAGCATACAGATAATCACATATATATGACTTCTGAAAACATTTCAGGAAGCTGCCTTACAGCAAGTCAGACAAACAGTCCATCTAACTCAGTATAGTCTACACTGCTAAACTGCAGTTTGTAAGCTAGACAAAGTGTTGCACTGATGATCATAGTGTAGGACTGAGACTTGGGAGATCCAGGTTCTAGTTCCTACTGAGGTCTGAGACTCACGGAGTGGTGAGCCATCAATTTGACCTATTTCATAAGGTCACTGTTTGCACAAAATAGCAGTGGTGCTGTCTTGACCACACTGGAGAAAAGATGGAATACAAACATAATAAATAATTTGCAGTAATAAAAAAATCTGCATAGGATACTCTTGGAAAGTGCCCAATGTGTATGGACTTTCACTATAACACCAGGCTAAAGCATGATTTTTCTGGGGGCAAAAATTAATTTCTATAAAAGCTTTAGATAAATATAAAGTATGTGTAGATAAAGCAGCAATCTTTGGCTTATTTCAAGGGATTTATAATGTTTGTGATGTCTCATCAGTGAAAAAGCACCAAGAACAAGAAGGTAACCCATGTTTGTTACATTTTCCCTTTGTACTTTGAACACAGTTTGAACTAAATCTAAAATACAGCACAAAACATACATACATACATGCATACATACATGATGTTGCATCATGTTGTTTAATGTACAATGAAGAATTCTTAACCTTCTGAAACCCTGCTAAACAGTACACAAAATATTGTGTTTATACCAGAAACAGTTGGAGATACAAGCTTTTTGCCTGGGAAAACCATTTTCAAAGTAGGAATTGTTTTCCCAGCTGTGAATATGTTTTCCTGGGAAATCTGTTCAACCCATTACACAAATATTCAAAGGAATGCAAAATTATTCAGTTTTATTATGCATATAAATATTTCAAGTATATTTTTTTACTTTTTGGAACTTGTAGTCATTGAAGAAGACTACGTTAAAGATAATGCAAAGAAACTGTGAAACAAGTTGTTTTCACTTTTCATATGAAAAATTAGACTTCCTACAATTAAATCATGCTCACAGGAATCTCATACCATCTTCATTGGGCTCCAGTGTCTTGAGGGAGCAGTATCTCCTTCTATGATCACCTATCTACCCATGTTTTGAAGCAGTGACATTATTAGGGTTTCCATGTGTCCCTAGAAACTGCCTGAGGTACAACTCTTTCTTTCTTTGACAAAAATTGTGCCAATGGGGATTGCAAAAGCAGCCCACAGCCCAAGTGATTTTAAGATAACTAAGGAAGCCATGATACTTACTCTTACCTGTTTCTTTGTCAAGTATTCTCCTCCTCCTTCCCCCCCTCCCCATTGCTTGCTGCAATGAGCATGTTTGCTATGAAGCAGGAGAACACTATCACAAAGCAAGCAACCTGCTGGAATCTGTACCAATTGCAACAGGCATCGATACCTCATTGACATGAAGCAGGCAAATGGCTTTCGCAGGACAAATTACTTTTTGAGATGTTAAGAATGGGAGACAAGTGGAGGGCTTGTGAAATTCTGCAGAAAAATCATACTGAAGATCAGCAATTATCTTTCACTACCCCAAAACTGTGCTGGTAAGACTGAATGGTTTCACAAATACAACCAAGTCCCAGAGACCCACCTCATGAAAAGTAGAGTCAAGGCTTGCAGGATGATCTAATACTATCAACAATCTCTACCAGGACAGGACTCTCTGATACATGATTAAGGCCAAGTAATCAGTGCAGTACAAATGGCCAGCATTTTAAGAAACCTGTTGTCTTCCTAGTGCTCCAAATTCAGACCCATCATGCAGCATTTATTTGATAGATCAAAATCTACTGGTGAAAAAGAATGCTAACTTTTAGATTTCTTAGACCAAAATAAAATAAAATAACAATGCAATAACCCTCTATAAAATTTTATCTAGCTAGCCACTTTGTCTTAAAAGTTTAGATACTCCTAATAGCATGTACACTAATATGTAGTACTAGGCACTACAAAACAATGTTTATCTTAGTGCCTGATAACCAAGGGGGCTCTCTTAGCCAGATTTTGAAACTTGTTAAAATTGGTTAGTAAACACTGGTTCACGTCGTTCCAAAGAGGTCAGTTAATGCTGGCAAGCCAAAGATTGAATTTGTGCTCAAGGAGAGGGACTCTACACCCCTCACCTTATCTCCAAACATTGTTAAGAGATCTTTTTCATTATATTTACAGCAGCACTACACAGCTTAAAGATTATTCATACCTTAGTACGGTACTTAAAATTGCTTGTTGCTATTTAATGTAAAAGGAAGGAAATGAATAAACAAAAAGTCAATATAACAAGATTGTTCTGAAAGGTCAACATGTCTTAAAGGCAAACACACTAGTGTTGTGCTTAGTACGATTTTCACTGTAACACATTTTACAATAATGTTCAGTACGATACTATATTTGGCCTGTATGAAGTACTTCAGCTTGTTTTAATAAACCCTGCAACAAAATCAGTTAGACATTTCTTTTTACACTGTCAAGGTTAGAAACATACATAAATCACAAATAAACACAGCCACTTAATGAATCAGTGAAACATCTCCCCACATCAAAAATGATGAAGCATACAGAAAACAACTTCCCACCATTTAAATTAAACAGCAGTGTAACTATTCAACAAAGTAACAACTTTCACAATCTTAAAGAAAGCCGAAGGTTTCAAAACTGTATGCATTGCCACTAAACAGCACATGAGGATTTTGTAAACAATATGTCAAAAGCTCAAACAAGCTCTCTTTGCCTCTCTCTATTCAGCAAAGGCCATGGCCCAGTCCCCACAGGGTTGGGAAGTAGGGGGCATATGAAGAATTTCCTCTCATCTCAGCAGGAAAGTTGGGAATGGTTCCTTAGGTCCTGCTAACGAAAGCCAGACTGGGGACTAATGATAGCACCTGAGCATTACTTCACAACTTTTATTTTTTAAAAAATATCTAGATCTGCACTGTTCCTTTGTGCTATGAAAACACCTGCAAAGTAAGCAAATTTATACTTGTTCACTCACCTCAATTTTTTGTTTTTTCACCTCAGGTTCATATACTTTCTTGCCCTTTTCTGACAGAAGACACTTCATTTTTTTCTTTTCTACCTTATTCTTTCCTGACATGAGACTCTTCATTTTCTTCTTCTTTTCCACCCTTGTATCAGTAGTTTTCCTGTTATTTACCATGTTGTAATGAACTGAAAGATGCAGAAGGGTTTTTAAAATGAATACTACATCATTTAACTGCACATAAGACAAAAATCCAAAATGTTTTTCCCCCGAGTTACTTAACAAGTCAGCTTATAAACACTTGTGCATAAGAAATCCACCCTGAAGGATGACAACATTAAAATTTTCAGAGAATTTCTTCATGTTATCACATCTGCTATGGAAAATAGAGCATATGCTATAGAAACTATGTGTCCTGCCATGCGTTTCAGGTCATGCAGTTTGGTTCTAAACACTGCCTAGCATCAGGGCAGTTTGCTAGAATGTCACCAGCTCCAACTTAACAGCAGGGGGTGGGGAGCCATATTTCAGGGAATCATGCCTGCTAACTCTTCAGCTCACTTAAGGTTCTACACAACACACTTTGAAAACTACTACTGTAAGCAAGTAAGTGTACTGTGTTAGACATCACTTTAGCCATTCCCATGAATACTAGTAAGTGCATAATTAGCATATGTTTAAATAATGAATTCACCAAAGTACACCCTGAACTGTATCCTTATGTTTGCATAGGCAAACTAAATACACTGCCATTGCATGAACACTGCATATAATTACAGAAAGCATTCAGAGGTTCCCACATAGCAAAGCAATCTATCAGCTGGCTAAGCCCATATCTGTAATGATCAGTTCACAAACACATCCAAGTTTTGCCCTCTCGCATATCCAACTGGGACTACAAACAAAGCGAAAAGATGGTTCATACATTCTGCAGATTACAAAATGCCAGATTTGCTATTTTTAAGTTTTCTCTGCATATAACAGTTGACTGGAGTTAAGTTATAGGAACTCATCCAACCAATTCCTTCTTTTAATACAGTTATTACAACTGTAGTCTATAATGACTGTGACAAAGCTAGTGGGCCATCCCAGTACTAAAGACCTACTCAAAATTATTCTACCAAGATCTGGTGGACAGGCTTTACTTTCATGTTATTGCTGTTATGCGCAATCAAATCACATTTGACTACTCATTAAGGAGTAGCTTTTTTCCAGTGCCACCTCATGAGTTTCTATGGCTAAGTGGGGATATGAACCCAGCATGCTATCCACTACACCAGCGATCCCCAACCTTTTTGGGACTGCGGACCGGCTGAGCCTCTGAGAAAGGCGCCCCCCCCACCGCGCTCACGCATGCGCTCTAAGGCACATGCTCAAAGCGGTGGGGGAGCACGCACGTGCGTGCCAGCATGAGTGCTCCCCCACGCCTTCGCGCATGCGCAGGAGCACGTGCCCGCCCTCGCTCGCGCCCGCCCACCCCTTCACACGGGCGCTCGGGCGCATGCGTGAAGGGGTGGGGGAGCGCTCACGCCGCTGCTGGCACGCACGTGTGCGCAAAGCAGCTGTGGGGAGGGGAGTGCGTGCGGGGGGGGAGGTCTGTCTCCGCGGCCCGGTCCAGCTCAGGCCACGGACCGGCACCGGGCCGCGGACCGGGGGTTGACGACCTCTACACTAAACCACACTGGCTTACTTTCATACTGTAGATAAATTGTTGCATTTGAAAACTGGAATTAATTGTCCTAATGCAAACTGATCAAGTGAGATTAGTCAATAGTCCCCTATAATGTGGGACACAGTGTCATGTACTAAATGTGCCATGTGTCACATACATACATACGTGCATGCACAAATAGCTAGTGGCATCTGTATTAGTATGCTGTGTCTTGTTCCACAAGCACAGATGGCAGAGAGTACCTTGCTGACAACACACTAAGCTGGATAATGTGGACAGATGTAGATATATATGTATTTGGACTTCGGACAAGAAATCTTATTCATATGTGCACTCTAAAGAAAAAGAAGCGTATTGCAAAAATTCACATAAAACATTGCCACTAGCAGGCAGACCAGTGCTAATAGCTATGTTAAATGAAAAATATCTAAATTCCT
This sequence comes from Intellagama lesueurii, assembly GCA_037013535.1. Lineage (NCBI taxonomy): Eukaryota > Metazoa > Chordata > Lepidosauria > Squamata > Agamidae > Intellagama > Intellagama lesueurii. The sequence goes on along the minus strand of JBAJHW010000012.1, from coordinate 20,514,492 downwards.
TAGAAGTTGAAGAAAAGAAAACAAACAAAAATAGTAACAACATGCCATCTGTTTGGACTGTAATAGATACCATGAGAAGTCAGTTTTGTATACAGTGGATTTCCAGTTTCACTGCAAAAACAAGCCATTACTGTCAATAAACACTATAGGAATAAGTATCTCTCCAAGACAGGAGGAACAAATATACAGACACCAATAACAATGTTTCTGTGTTAATTCACTGAAGACTGACACATAAAGTCACTTGTATACCATTCCAGAAGAGAACAACTTGGCAAATGTACATAATATTGTGACCACTCATAAAAGCAATAAGACTCTATAAATTAGCATACGTGAGCTTGGAAGAAAGCATTAACATCTATTACTGGTGCTGAATGTGACCACAGTAGAGATCTTACCTACATTAATCTTTTGGATAAAAATATCTAATTATCTTTGCATTTTGTAATTATTACACTCAGTTTTTACTGTGTTTCTTTTGTCTATACACATATTCATCTACCAAAAACACACATGGTAAAGCAGGTACAACCCTTTGAGCTGTCGATAATTGTAGCATTTATTTTATTTATTATGTATTTATTTATTCACTTTGTGCAAAATACACAAAGTGAATAAATAAAATCTCCCATTAGTATCACAGCACTACTCTGGGCGGGTTAAAACATGTATAACAGAAAACAAAAATAAAAAAGAGACATTAAAATCAGCAATGATAACCCATTTCCAGTGTTTCTGCTGTAGCACAATAACAATTGTCTCCAAATAGACAAATGTTCTATTTCCCTCTGTGAAACACTAGATGGCATAACTTCCCACTGAAGCAGATCTGAACATTCTTCTGAAAATTTAAAATTTAATAGACTGAGAGATTTTGTGTAGCAGCAGCTTTTGTGGTTTCAAGTCTGCTTTGTCAAACACATTCAGTGCTATCAACAGCTTCAGGTATAACATGGATATTAGTACACACATGAGAACTTGCATTGTCTATTATTATCAGACTAGAGACCTCAATGCAGATTTCTCTTCAACCACAATGTTTACTGCAGGGGTGGGCAAAATGCAGCCCTCCATATACTGTTGAACAGCATGCTTCACCATTGATTAAGCTGGAAAGGGTTGATGGAATTATAGTCCAACATCCTGAGGGATGCACCCTGATTTACTGGTTGACTTTTGCAACAAGTTCCAGAATAGTATTCATATTAGTTTGTTCCAGCAGAAGCAAAGTCTTACAGGAACTTACAAAATAATCACCTTATTATGCTGTTATTTATTATTACGCATAAATAAGGCCCAACATCACCTAATGAAATGAAATTCTCTGCTGTCAGGTATACTGTATGTATTTTGAGGTTTTCTTGCTGCTCTGTACCATCACATCATTTCCAACTTATGGTGAACCTAATATGGGTTTTGAGATATATGAAATGATCATCCACATTCTTGTATTTCCAATCACCATGTATGGGTGTGAAAGCTGGATGATTAAGAAAGCTCACCGGGGGAAAAATTGATTCGTTTGACATATACTGCTGGAGGAGTGTTTTGCAGATATGCTGAACTGCTAGAAAGATGAACAAGTGGGTCCTAGATAAAATCAAGCCTGAAAATCTCTGAAGGTGAAAATGCTGAAGCTGCGGCTGTCCTAATTTGGGCACCTCATGAGAAGGCAGGATTCTCTGGAAAATATGATTATGCTGGGAAAGGTCCAAGGCAGCAGGTAAAGAGAAAGACCACACATAGTCCGCCTGGCTCCAACACTTTTGGCTTTTTGGCGCCAGGCAAAGACCTTTCTGTTCAGCCAGCATTTTAATTAAATAGTATCCTTTAGTTGGCTGTATGAGCAGCAGGATTTATTAATGATAAATTGACTGTTTTAATATAGGGTATTATTATAATATTGCCTATTTTTAATGGTTTTAATGTTTTTCTACAGTTTTGATATTGTTGTACACCGCTCAGAGACCACTGGTAATGGCGCGGCTAAAAAAATCTTATAAATAAATAAAATATATGAGATGGATTGATTCCCTAAAGGAACCACCAGCTTGAGTTTTCAAGAACTGAGCAGGGCAGTTGAAAACAGGCCATTTTGGAGAGCACTCATTCATGGGCTCACCGTAAGTTGGAAGTGACTCGATGGCACATAACAATGAGATGTTCAGGGAGTAGTTTTATCCTTGTCAGAGCCCAGTTTTCACGGCCAAGCAGGTATTTAAACCCAGGTCTTCTGAGTCCTAGATTGACATGCACACACAAATATCAAGAGCGAAGGAATCTCAAATGTGGACATAAATATATCCAAAAATCTTTAGATATTGCTGCTTCTGTATGCCGATACTGCAACTCTGTTTTCATGTTTTGCAATACCGTAAACAGAACAGCAACAAACCTTGAACTGTGGCTTTAAAGTTCCTTAAATAAATAGGCCATGGCTGGAACATTAACAGAACTATCAAGGACTGTACATTTTATATTTTCATGACCTCACTCTACTCCCTTCTCCCGCCCCTCCAATATTAAGGTGCCAGGTGTTCGTTTTGCTGTAACAAACTGACACAGCTAACCCTTTGGAAACACAAAAGACCAGAAGTGCTACCAGAAGGACCTTTGCAACTAAAAATAATTATTTCAATGTCAGTTTCCATAGGTTAATATTATTATTATTGACATGTGAAGCGGGCTGCAGTCTGGAAAAGCTCACCCCGATACACATCCCTGGGTCCTGGTTTGTCACAACACTTCTGTGGGTTGGTTGGGGTTTTTTGTTGTTGTTGCTTGCTTTTTAAATTTTTGTTTTCTATTGAAACAGACTGCCACAGCTCTCTGGGGAAAAATGTTCCAAGTCTCAAAAACCTCTGTGAATCTGCCTCTACAAGGGTTTTGTTTTTTTCCTGCCTGAAGCAGATTTGTGCCAGTCTCACCCTTCACAATACCCTCATAAGGCCACTGCCTGGCCTCCCTCACAGGGCTGTCATGTAGAGGTGTGGAAAAGACGGCAGGGGAGGAGAAAGAAGGGATAGGATATCCCTCAGCACCGGCTGGACGTGAAGAGGTGTGTTTTGCGAAGTTTGAGGAACATTTCTTTCATTCTTTGGACTGCAACTCCCAGAATAGCTGGCTGAGGGGATTCTTGGAACGGTAGTCCAAAGAAGCCTATCCCCGTCCCCCTCAGGGAACAAGGGGCTTCCAAAAACTGCCCTCACACGCGCAGCTGGCTGAGGGGATTCTGGGCGTTGTAGTCCTGTTCCCGTTTCTAAATTCCCCTCACACATGCGCTCATTCCTCTCAGGGTCGCCTCAGGCTTCGTCCTCCCTCCCGGTCTCAGCCCCCTCACAACAACTTCCCTCAGACAAAAATAATAATAATAAGACGGCAACAAAAATGGAGTCCCGCTCGCCCGGTCCCCCCCTATAAACACACACACAAACGTACAGGGCTCGGCCATTTCCCCTCAGGCGTCGCCTCCTCACGCCACCCACCTCAAGCTCAGAAAACCCCGCCAGCCACGGTTGCCGCGGTGACCCCCCCGCCTTCTCCTGGCGCGTGCGTTTCAAAGCCTGCCTCGCTCGCGCCACCTCAGGCCGCCCTCGCGCTCTCATTGGCCGCCGGGAGCGCGAGCGCGGCGCCCGCTGGCTGGGCAGCGCCTCCGTCACGAGCGGGAGCCAATGGGAAGGCTCAGCTGGGACTCTCCCCCGCCCTCCGCTGTCCTCACTTCTTTTCCTCTCAGCAGTCCCCTTCTCCGTCACGCGCTCCGCCCGGCCGGTGCGTGCTGTGGGCGGAGAGTCGAGCCGGCACGTGACGAAAAAGGAGGCGGCTCTTGAACTGAAGGGAGGAGCGGGCGGGCGTTTGCTGGCCGGCTTGCCCGCCTCCTCTCGGCCTCTCTCCGTTCTTATTGGCCGGCAACAGGCTCGCGGGTTCTTTGGAGTGACGTCCCCGGACCTCGCGAGGTGCACTGCCACGCCACAGTGAGATGCTCGAAACAGAAACCGGCTCGGGACAAGCTGTTGGTGTATGAAACTGTAATTTTTGATCCACTTCTCGTGTTTGTTTCCGGAGAGAGCTCACCATAATAAGCAACCCCCCAAAAAAAGGTTAACAGCAAATTTGAACAAAGCTGAGGGATATTTTTTTTTAAGTTTGGTGAAAAGCGTGGCATTGCCATCATAGATGGGGAAGTTTAAAAGCAGAGTCAGCCTTTCTGGTGCCTGCCCATCTTACCTCAAAAGGCAACATGTCTGGGAAAGGGTGTGCTTTCTGAACTGCAACTCACATAATCCTCCAACGGCCATTCTGGAGTGTCACTCAGAAAAAGTAACTTTTCCAAGCTTTGCCATGAATTCTACAACAATTACTCCAGAAACTATCATCTGAACTATAATGTGAAAAACAATCTCCAAACGCAGCCCCTGCATACAGTGTATTGCAGTAGTCTAAGCTAGAAACCGTAACATTATCATGTCCAAGCCACCCATGTCAAGGGGAAGCGGGATGAGCATCTTCTAATTGACCTGAACTATTTCTCCTTCTTATGTGGTAGTATGATTATGCAACATAAACAACAGAACTCACTACCCCCAAACCTCAGAAACAAAGGAATTTATTCCTCTGGCTCCATTACTGGATTAAGGCTGAGAGAATTCCCTCTTGCAAATGCATTTTCAAACCGAAGCCGCATTCAAGCCTCTTTAATACAGATTTGCAAAATCCAATATATGTCTTTAAATACAATCAGGTGTATTGGCTAGTGAATGGTACCTGCTTGACCCCCCCTCTGCTCTACAGGAACCCGATGTCTGCCTCTCCAGCACTTTGTATATGCCGTCCTTAAACTCATTGCCTAGATGTTAATTCACTTGCCCAAGTAATGCATGAAAAAAAGAGTATCTCCCCATTCAGCTGTGGATATAAATCCACTTGCCTTTCCTTCAGTAGCTCACTTAAGACTTAAGGTTCTCTGTCTGAGCATTTTTGCCTGTATTTCAGTGTGACCAAGCCGTTATTGATGGTTGTGGTCTGTTACAGCTTTTTCTGTCCTTTTGTTTCTGTCCAAAAGGACAGATCTCTACATGAGAAGAGAAGACTCCCTGGAAAAGACCCTGATGTTGGGAAAATGTGAAGGCAAAAGGAGAAGGGGACGACAGAGGACAAGATAGATGGACAGTGTCATTGAAGCGACCAACATGAATTTGACCCAACTCCAGGAGGCAGTGGAAGACAGGAGGGCCTGGCGTGCTCTGGTCCATGGGGTCACAAAGAGTCGGACACGACTTAACAACTAAACAAAAAAAACACAGCTTTTTCCCATCCATCCTTGGCAGAAATTCCCCTGAAAAAGCTTTAAAAGTTTCCTTTTGGGCAAATGCAGTTCCCAGACTTCTCCACCTAGCAGGGCCACAGGCAAGATTCCAGCCACTTTACTCTGGGGGGAAGCAACTTTTCTGAATTCTGGATGGGAATATTTTAATATTTTAAAAGTTAAGCATAGAACCCAGGCTTCTTGTAGTGCCATCTTGTGGCCAGACCTGATGTTGCACCCAAGACTCCCATCAATGTGGGGGTACCATCTCGTGAAACCACCTAGAACTTTTTCCACGAAAGCTCGCTTAAAACATGGAGGCTAATCTGTAAGGTAGCACAAGACCTTTTTTTTTGTTTCATGCTGACATGCCTAGGAGAGGACACATCGCACACAAAAAGACTGAATTCATAACTTTTAAACTAAGTTCGGCACAGCTCCGGACTGCACTTATTCACAGTTCTTGATTCCATCTATGGGATCACTGCAGTGTTTTTATATACGATACGATAAACCTTTATTGGCATTAAACAGTATGGACAGGGAAATAAACAGGAAAAAAACTCAGGGCAAATAGACACAATCAACATTGATGAGGAGGTACAAAATGATGAGAAGTAATACATATTACCTGGAAAGTGGGGTAAAGGAAAGTTCCACATTATAAGGCAACAGTGTTTTTTATATCCAGCAGTCTTCCTACTCCCAATTTGTAAAAATCTGGAGGTGAGCAGAATGCAACTTCTTTCCACCTACAGAACAGATCCTTCAACTATATAGCTTGTTTCCCAGGGGGACCCATCATTGAGACTCCAGAAAACAGCCATTTGTTGCAAACAAGTCTGTTTATTGCAGAGAAGAATTAAATAGAAAAGCTCCATAGAAAAAGTGTAAAAGTTTTAGAAACTGACAGCAATCAACAGGGTTTCAGATGGTTTCAGAATTGGGTTGCAGGCCATCAGCCTTTCGCCTTGCACCTGAAACAGAAAAATAGGGCAGTCAGCCAAACAAGAGTGTAGTAGACTAATGAAGACACTCATAGCCTCTCTCTGAAGGAGTCTGTCTACCACAGCCCAGAAGTAAAACATGACTGCCAAAATCCTGTTGCCAGTTTACTCCTGTGTACAAGAAACCACCCAAGTCTTGGTGGGAAATTGTTGCTCATTCACAAGGTGCTGGTTGCAATGATGGCCACGTGCATCATGAGGCATAAGCACAGGAACCCAACCTGCACATCATAAATGAGCAGCAATTTATCACCAAGGCTTTTATGCTTTCCCTTGCATGAGCCTAAAGCAGTAATAGGGATTCTGATCTACAAGTAATTTTTGTGATAATAAGCACTTCACAAAGCTCCTCTTAATGAATTAATAAAACATGCAACAGCATTGAGTTTGGGTGTGTATATGTAACAAGCCACACTTACTTGAGACTTCCAAAATATTGGGGGATTCTATGCGTAAAGCAGTCTAGGTTTGGCAGTTTTGCTATGTAACACTTTTTAAAAGAAATCTAGCTTCAGCTGGAAGATCTGTTTCCCAGCAGAAAAAAAAAGTAGATGCCACAAGCCTCCAAGTGCATTTACTTCTGTGATATACAACAAATCAGACACGTTTGGGATCACCAAACACTCAAATAGAAAAAGGGCAGGATTTACCTGTTATGCAGAAATTGATAGTCCTGAGTTATCTTCTGGGCTTCGAGGGATCTCATTAGAGCAGCGTATCTGTAAGGAAACAGCCATACTTAGCACTCTGCTTTCAGCAGTCTGAATCCTGCCCTTATTCTTGAAGCCTTATTGTGCAGAACACAGATTCTTTCGCCTGGAGAGAAAACATTTTGCCATATTAGAAGGAAACAACTACCATTCACAAACTAAGCAGAACGAACAGTCCTTGAAAGCAAAGTCGAGATGGCAGGGTCATCATCCTTGAAGCCCGACCTGTTCAGCTGATCGCACTGACCCCTCCCGTTCTATGACCAGATCATTGCCTCTCACCTCTGGCTCACAAAAAGACAGACCTTAATCATACACTCCTGGGCAGAAAGAGGACCAGTATTTACATTACTCCGGCCCAGGACCTGCTGCATCGCCACTAAAATCATCAAAGTACTTTCGGTCTAAAGGAGAGTGCGCCAACTGGCCCAAGGTTCGTGGCGCGCAGCTTCCCTACACACACCAGCAGCCTTACCCAGCTTTGGAAATGGGGCGGCCTTCTCCTTCGCAGGCGTGATCCAGGGGGTGCCGATGCCGGACACAGAAGTTCCTGTGGCACTGGTCACAAACCAGCTTCATCATCTCTCGCGCTTTGCAGCCTGGTTTGAAGCACTTGTTTGAGAAGATCTAAACGTACCCCAAAATGCAAAATGAGAGCAGGCAAAATCTAAGAGGGGGACCCTCCAGATACTGTTGGACTACAATTCCCATTAGCCCCTAAGCATTAAATTTTCTCTTCTCACCTTTTGTTTCTCGTGGGCAGAGTCACGCTTACAATCCCTGTCCATGTGGGCACCCACAGCAGCATCCGGCAGCTCCCCTTTTTTGACTGGGATGGGAGTGTTACACAAGGGGCAGACAGGGACTTGGACATCCTGAGAACAAAAGGAAGAAATAGTTAGTGTATTTTAAGTAAGCAAAGACAGTCACTGGACTTTTGAGGATGCCCTGGGACTGGCCACAAGGGTCAGAATCATTGCCATTTGATGAATTCACAAGTAACAGAAAGCCTATTTTGGCATGACTCAGGAGTGGGGAGGGGCCGACTTTATTTTTTAGAACACTTCATTGCAGCTTCTGATAGGTTACCCAACAGAGACCATGAGGCCAGATGGGTTTGCTTATTTCTTTAGAACCAAAATGTTTTTCTCCACCCAAACATGGCCACAAGGCTCCAGAAAGGCCATGTGCTTCTGCCCATGGCAACCAGCCCACGACACGTCCTGGATGTGTAGGTACATTACCTTCTTGTACGCAGAAGCACACTTATGCCGGTGATACGTAATGTGGTCTTTGCAGAAGACCTCTTCACAGGCATCGCATTTCAGGGGAAGAAAATCTACAGGGAAAAGAATAAAATGTTTTCCACCAAGCTGTAACAAAAGGCTGTTAAGATGGTCTCCGGGGCACATTTAACAGTTCCTGCAGAGTCTGGTCTTCTCATGGAAAACCACTTGGACATTCTGGAAACAGGGAAAGCTTCTTTATCCCGAGTGGCTCCCAAGGGGGCCTGCTGTGTTTCAATGCCAGACTCCCCAATTTCTACCGGTCCTAGTCCCCACATTTAAGGGGGTGGGGTTGGGAAATCACCAAATAATATCAATGCTGCCCCTCCATCCCGATGCATTTCAGTGGCTTCTTACCTAACTGCTTGCAGGTCTTCTCAGAGCAGTGTTGACCCAGGTCCGGAAACTCCATTGTGAAGAATGCTTTGAACCCTTCCTGGCCACCTACAAAAGGAGGTTTTAGCTGATCAAATGCTTCGGTTTTCCAGCAGAGGTACAGGGGAAAAAAAATTTCAAAGTCTTCCACCTCAATCATAATGGATGACATCAAGCTTTCAAATCTGTGGAGTACTTAGAAGCATCACCAACCAGAAGAGATGTGGCTGTTTTAAGCCCAAGGTCCTTTTGTTGGGACTTCCGATACCTTTCTTTCGCCTTACAAACATTTACTAGATTGCTTTTCTAGCGTCTATCTAATTTCCTTCTGACCTCACTATTTACAATTCCACCCCATCCATACCTTACGGGCTGTCAAGTCCCCTCCCACTTAGGGCAACCCTATGGACCACTAACCTCCAAAATGCCCTGTCCTCACCTCTTGCAAGCAGAAGGCATGGGTCTCCTTGAGGGAGTCAGACCATCTCACATTTGGTCTTCCTCTTTCCCTGCTGCCTTCAACTTTTCCTAACCTTATCGTCTCTTCCAGCGAGTCCTGTCATTTCAGGATGTGCTCAAAACACAACAGCCTCGGTTTAATCATTTTAATTATTATTAAGAGCTTAGGCTTGGTTGGATAGTGAATGCACCCAGCCCCAACTCGGATTAAAAATATACATACACACACACACATCCAACCGTGGCTCGAACAAAGTGACCCTACAGTCCATGCAAACTCATGTATGACTGTCACAAATGCGCCCATCTTCCATGTATCACAGGGTTCTTCCTTGCTATTTCCCCACCTCCACCCCATAACGCATATAGATTTAAAACCCACAAGTTGACAAGACGAAATAGAACAAAGAAAAGAGGGAAGAACCTTCCCTTACACCCTCTGTCCTCACTCACCCTACTCCGTATTCTCCGCGGAAACAAACTCGCCTCTGCGAGCAGAGCTTTATTTATGTCGCTAGACCTCATTGTGCTGAATCACCTTCCCCTTCCGCTTTCCGGGCGTCCAATCGGAATGCGCCTTCGGTGACGTCACGCCCACTTTCGACCAATGGAGGCCGTTTCCGTCCTTAGGCCGGTGATCTTGCTGACTCACGCCAAACGCGCGACTATTTTTCAATGGGGCCGGAGGGGGGGGAGGAGGGAAATACAGGCGCTGAGTCAGCATTATATTTTCCCATTTTCCTCAAGGAAGTCACAGCCTTGCGTTTGCAAGAGCTGAGCAGGGCCGTTGACGACAGGACTTTTTGGGAGCCCCTGATTCAGAGGGTCACCAAAAGTCAGAAGGGACATGATGGTTCATCATCATCATTTGCCGTCATGTCAATTCTGACTTATCACAACCCTTTTCAGGGTTTTCCAGGTAGAGAGTAGTTTGTCATCCTCTTCTTCTGGGGTCACTCTGGGACTGTGTCTGCAGCTTGCCCAAGGCCACACAGACTGGCAGGAAGCACAATGGGGAATCGAACTCCCAACCTCTGGCTCTATAATAACTCCTTAAGAACACTTTAGGATGGAGAGAAATTATTTCAATCCATAGATGCATCTACATGGATTGAGTTGGTTTTCTGCAGCTGTTGTTTTTCTATAACCAGAAAAATCTTAAATGCAAACAAAACAGAAGGGTGGCAGGTACATCCATTAGAGAGGCTGAATTAGGAGACCGCTCGCTGGAATAATGTCTGTGTTCGGTGTCTGCTGAAAGCAAGCCCAAACTGAGATGGTCCTCTCCCTAAGGGAACAGAAAGGCAAAAGGCACAACCATGGATGATTACTGTAATGTTTCTCCCTTTTCTGCTTCCATCTCCACACACACATGTATAAACATCTGGACACTCAAGCAGCAGTGTTCCATCCACTGGATGAAATGGGGTACCGTCCGTTACAGTCGGTGACTAATTAAGCTGGCTCGTTTCTAAGGTCCCCTCAAGATTCTTGTTTAGATACCTGTCTAGTGGCTTTTTCAGAAGTAGACAAGGAAATCCAGTTGTCTACCACCAAAACTGAAGACCAGACAGAAACACAATTTTAAAATAGTAAAGATTAAAATATCAAACCAAAGTCAGTGTGGTGTAGGTAGGGGATAGAATGAAAATGTAGGGAACCCGAGTTCAAATCCCTGCTTGATCATGAAAATTCACTGAGGGTTGGCAATGGCACACGGTCCGTCTTGCTCAATATCCCCAGCTCTGACTGGCAGCCATAGCTCCCCACTGTTTCAGGAAAGATTTCCTCCTAGCTGTTCTTGGAGGTCCTTGGTATTCCCTGGGGAAGGGGGAGTCTCCCATCTAAGGCCTAACCAGGACTGACCCTCTGTGGTTTCCCGAATCAGACAAGATCAGATGCATTCAGGGTGGTATGCTAGTAGAACTTGTTATACTATCATGCACACGTTTGTGAGACTGAGCTACAGTCTCGTCTTCCCCAAAGAAAAAGCTTCTCTTGCAGAGTGACTGTGGCCAAAGCCGGAGGAAACTTTCTCCGCTCGGCGTTCTCTCTCCATCTGCTAAGAAATTAGGAGCTAATGAGAGCAGTGGCAGGAGATCAAGAACAGATGGAAGAAAGGTAGTCAGCCAGCCAGTCCGTCCTCTGTCCCTGTCTGTTGACAGCCATCCCTTCCAGCTTTCTTGGGTGACCGGGCTGCAAACTCCACAGTTCTTATATGCAAAAATAAGGCAAATGGCAGAGTTTTCTGTAATCTGTATCAATGCAAAAATGGTGCAAACCCTCTCTAAAGTACAAGAGTGTGGTATAAAGCCACTGAAAATGGGAATTGAGCTGAGAATATAAGTTTTCCAGGCACAGAGTTATCTAGCAGAGCTTTTTCGGAACTTTCCCTTCCTCAATGGCTGTTCCAAATCTCCATCTCGCATTATTTTCTACTTACCAGTGGATTTTGCCTCTAGATTTTGGCATCCTCTAAATTTTGGTCTCCTGGGGCAAAGGCCCAGTTGCTCCACCCTGGTTACAGCCGTCTGGGGAGGTCGTGCGTCGGAGTCCTGAACAGACAAAGGCGGACCCGGCCCTTCATCTGGAGAGGAGCTTGTGTCAAGTCTACGTTAGTCACCCTGCAGAGATGAGCCAGAGATGAAAGAAGGCGGAGCACCTGCACCCGTTATTTGGCTTATGTTGTTACCGAGACTAAGACCAGGGATCACAGCCTGTGCATTTTGACTAAGGAGGAGTCTGTACACAGATAACAAAGGACACGGTTGTGCAGAAGATTTGCGATTCTTAAAGGAGTCTGCAAATCCAAGCAGAGAAGACAGCCCATCTGGCATCGTTCGGCGTCTTAAAAAGAAAGTGAGGATTAGAAATTAGGTAAGGTATTAAGCAGTATTTTTAGAAGTTCCTCCCCTGACAGGTTGGGCTCATGAGATTCAGCCAGAAAAGCTCCAAACCTGACTTCGTTCAGTAAAGGATCACACCGCGAGGTGAGGGATTACAGGCCGGCGAGCTTAGCGGCCGAAGGATAGGAAGGGTTAGGAATGATGTGCAGGGATTTAGCCTGTGGGTTGGAGGGAAGTGCTCGGAAAGCAGAATTTAATTAGCGGCAGCCAGCTTGAAGTGAGAGAGGAAAAGTTTACCCGTAACAAACATTAAGGAATTGGGAAGAAGGAAACTATGCTTGCAGCCATAAAGGGAGAACACAGGAGGCAAAGTAAAGTTCCTTTTCATTACACAGCAGATGTATAGAGAATAGCAACAAGTTTGCCAGGTAGTCCACCCCTTTTTCATCAACTGGCACTTAAAGTCTCAGTAACTCACTCTGAGACATTTGTAGGAGAAAGAATAGAAATATTTAATTACTTACAGTTGTGAACAGATCAACAGCAAACTAACAACAACTTCTTCCCACAGACTAAGGAGTGGAAAAAGGAAAGCACTCAGCAGAAGTCCATAGAATGACCCATGCACCAGCATTTGTGAACCCCTGCCGAAAAAGGCACCCCATGCACAGAAAAAGTCAAGCTTTCTCCTCCTGCAACACCGCTTGCTGTGAGATTTTTCCTCTTCCTGCCCAGAGACCGACAGAAACCCAAGAATGCCTGAAACTGGATCTTTATGGGGTTTTGCAGAAAGAAATAAAAGAAAAAACATTGCCTGGGCTTCACCACTTTGTGTAACTGAATGCTTTCCTCTATAAAACTATTCCCGGTACATAGAAAGCGGTTGTGCTGAGCAAAGGAATTCTATAGAACCCCTTCTGCCTGACACACCATTTTTCTGGAAGGAGAAACTTGTTTATTTGCCATATTTTACTTATTTATAACATTGATACAGCTGCTGTTTAAGAGATACTCTCTGGGTGGTTTTACCCAGCAAAATTTATGACAAATGCAGCATAAAAGGCACCGCGGAAAAAACAACACAGCACCAAAATAGAGTGTCGCGGAGGGAGCTCTGCGTCGTGTGGACACCCAGGTGCAGTTAGATATAGTGCAGCCTAGAGACATGAAAAGCAGGGTCAGTGTGTTTTCATCACAAGCTAACGATACAGGCCTATCCAGGACTTAACAGGGCCAGCTCTACTGTTAGGTACAGTGAGGCCACTGCCACAGGCAGCAAATAGTTAGCTATTCAATTTGTGATGGTGGTGTATTAACTCCCATGGAAGGGGGAAATCAGGTGGCATTTTCTGCCACTGGTGCCAAAATGTCACAGTTGGCTTTGAGTGCCGTTTCCCCTTGAGTTGGGTGCATGGGTGGGTGGAACGTGCCCTTTGGTGTTTTGCTTCAGGCGGCAACATTGCTTACGCCAACCCTGCATGCTGGAGACAGGTAGGTGCCCCTTTGTTTATCAGGTAACCTGTAGGTGTGGTTGGCATGCCAAGCGTCAACATGGGAGTTGCAATTCAACAACAAAGCTCCATGTTCAGCTGACTGCCTGCATTGAGAAGGGAACGTACAGCTATGATGAGATGTAAATATATTGTCAACAGCTGAAGAGCTGGAGTGGCTAGAATCTTAGACTAGAAGGTGGGAGTCCTGCGTTCAAATTCTGAATCAGTCAGAGGTGACTTCTCTGGGCGACTTTGGGCCAGTCACAGCGCCTACTTCACAGGGTTGTAATGACAGCACACAGAAAAGAGACGAAGTGTGTACACTGCCTTAAACCCACTGGAGGAAAAGTGAGGTAGAAATGTAGCACGCTGATGAACAGATAGGTGAGAGGTTTAGGCCTCTGGCTGCAGAGCCAGAGGTTGGGAGTTTGATTCCCCCACTGTGCCTCCTTGACAAGGGGCTGGACTTGATGATCCGTAGGGTCTCTTCCAGCTCTGTAGTTCTAAGATTATTAAGATAACCATTTCTCTCTTGATTTTGTTTTGCAATGTCTAATAGTTTCATAATGCTGGGGACCCATCTCAGGTAAGCACAGTCTCGACGTGGCCAACGGCTGTCTGCGAGCCACAGAGATTGGCAGATCAACACAACAAAATCCACACTGGGCTAGAGCGGGTGGGCGGGACGCTCCTCTTTCTAGTGCCACACATTTTCTTTAGCATAATTTAATATATAACACAATCTAATAAAATTAAGGGCAGTATATAACTCGAGGAACACCATAAAAAGAATGCTAACCTGCAAGATAAATATATAACACTTTAGCCCCGGGGAGATTGCAAATAAAAGAGAAATACGCAAAGAGCATTTCTGGGTTAATAAATAACCTTAAAGAGAAATAATGAAGAGGAGGTCTACAACTTTAATGGCCTTCTCAAGATTCATTATTTTTTGAAAATAGGGGTGTTTTTTTTCTCCCCCCTCTCTTTTTTCTCCTGGATGCGCACAAATTTCCAGACAAGGGTTTCTTGCACACGCATCTGGCAAGGAAATATTTATTCTGCGACAGGCGGCTGTGAGAGGATACTTTTGAAGAATTTAAACCAAAGGCAAGGAAAGGAGGCTTTGGCTGTCCAGAAGCGGAAGGCGGACTCCAACCCTCATTTGCCCCAGACAACAGAACCGACAGGAGGTTGATGGAGATTGTGGTCCAACAAGTAACAGAGGACCATGGCTGTCTGGCTCTCGTTTCAAAGGGTCGGGTCCCTTGTGAAAGAGATACCAGTTGATGGGACCCTTGACCATTTTTTACTAAGATGGGCAAACAGGGGCCATAGAACATCGAAGGCAGATTAAGAGGGTCCGGGAGAGGGACTCAAGTCATGGGACTTGCTGTCAAGTCAGACTTCGGTGAGTCCGGTGACTCAACTTGGATTTGATTAGGTTCCCCCCCCCCCCCCAGTGACTCAGACTCAACTCATCACTCAGAAGCCACCCGCCTCCTCCCTTTTTTCTAGGGGACAAAAGCTTGTTTTTCATAGGGATTCAGACTGGGGGCTTGGGACGCGGGATTTGGTACCAAAGCCTGGGACGCAGACTCAAAAACTTGTCAACATCACTGGCATGGGGGTGTTGTTTGATGAGGTACTTTCACCCATGCATTCCTCTCCAACGGGTCTGGAGGGGAGAATCGGGAGACCCTTATGCCCGAATTATAGAAGGTCTAACAGGAAGACAAGACTTTGCTGTCAAGAAACGGAGTCGTACAGCTGCAGGCGGTGGAACGGTTTCTGCTATTGTTGACGAGAGAGGAGTGGGGCAAAAGCCATCTATCTAATGCTCTTTTGCACAAACAAACATGTTGCATGGAGATGCCATTTAAAAAAAAGGAGGTGTATCCCTTCAATGGCGATATGAAGTGGTGCCATGTTTTCCGTCATGCCTGGTTCACAGAACCTCACGGGACTGCTCTGGTGGTGATCGCTGTGTGTTATCCACCCACCCTGCCTCCCCGACCCCCCAGGAAATAAAACACAAGAGAGCAGCCATGAGCAACTGTGTTAGATTGATGGATCCATACAACCCACCGCTATTCAAAAATGGAAGAAATTGCTTTGTGGGGGGTGCTATCGTTTGAGGAATCCTTTGGGGTTATTTTGGAATCCGAACGAGGCAGACTTATCCCCTCTCTATGGTGCTGTTGGCTGATTTTTTGGGGGGCTTCAAAGAAGCATGTGAGACAAGCATTTTACAATAAGGTTGAGGCTTTTGCAATTCACACGCTCTCTGACACCATATTTGTCATTAATGCGGTATTATTTGCTTTAATTAGATCTTCCGTTTCCTTTCGCCTCTCATTCAGACCCTGATCGAATTAAAGACCAGCTTAGTGATGTTAAGTGCACCCTGCGCCCTTGATATAATTTCTCTTCCCTCCCCCTTCTCCAACTTCCCTGCAAAGGACAAACACTGTTTTTCCATTTCTCATCTAGCCATCATCCAATCCCGGAGGCCAGAGAATTATAGGATGGATTACCAGTTAGGAAGAGAATTGAGGCTGGATGTTTGTGTTGTGTTTGGAACTCTTTGCCACTAGGTGTCACCAATTCATTGCTGTCGGCTAAATCATGCCAGCGATGCAAAATAAAAAATAAAAATTTTTAAAAAGGCAGGGCAACGGCAGTCTGATTTTTAATCCATACTTCTTGCTGACGTTCATCTATGTTTAATTATCTGTCACTGATTATTATAAAGTATAAGCATTTTCTTTGTGATTATCTTCCCCCGCATTGTCTTAAGAGCTTCCATTTTAAAACGGTAGTCTTTATAACAAAGTCATGTATTTTCATGCATTTATTTATTTAAAAGTGTTTTTAAAAATTGATTAAAATGTAAATACAAAAAGAGAGAGAGAGAGATTATAGGCTAAATGCCAGAGTTATAAAAGCAACATGAAACAATCATCAGAATCAAAATTGCATCTCAAATGCTCAGGAACGGGAGGTGATAAACTCTGTTACCATGAACTTTTAAATCTATATTGTTGTTTGCTATTTCTTTGTGCTACTTATACACCACCTTTCCTGCAACGAGCTCAAGGCAGCGTAGTTTGCCCTGTTCCCCATGTCATCCTCACAACAACCTTATGAGGTAGGATGTTTGAG
This sequence comes from Intellagama lesueurii, assembly GCA_037013535.1. Taxonomy (NCBI): domain Eukaryota; kingdom Metazoa; phylum Chordata; class Lepidosauria; order Squamata; family Agamidae; genus Intellagama; species Intellagama lesueurii. Next base: position 20,497,846 of record JBAJHW010000012.1, on the reverse strand, counting down.
CCACGATGCCTGGTCTGCAGTTACCTGCTGAGGTTCTTGGTCCACAAGGGTTTGAACCCAGGTCTACTGAGTCCCTCATCCAGCAGTCTAATCCATGTACTACATAAGGCCTCCAGTGTGGATCTTAGGATCCGTGCCAGATGACTCCATCATCCACGTTCCAAATTATTTAGGAACAACTTCTCATAACGTTACAGACATACTTTGCGCCATGGGTCCAGGATGGTAGAAGAAGGCACCACTAGGCTTCAATGGACTTCCGGGGCAAGAACTATCCTTCCATGTCTTTCACGCTTGTGAGGTTTAAGCCAATGCATACAAAAAGATCTGGGCCAATTTGTGCTTCTGTTTACTGAATTTGTATTACCTTTTTCTAAAGTGCCTAAAACAGTGGCTCCCAACCTTGGGTCTCCAGCTATTCTTGGACTACAACTCCCAGAAATCCTGGCCAGCACAGGTAGGGGTGAAGGCCTTTCTGGGAGTTTTAGTCCAAGAACACCGGGGGACCCAAGGTTGGGAACCATTGGTCTAAAACAGTTAAGCATTTCTGCCTGCATCTTCTGGCGTTTATCTCTGTGCCTGAGCAGAGAGATTTGAAGAGAGGGACTTTTAGAGCTCAGGAAAGCTCCTTCTCTGGAATATAATTCCCAGAATCCCCCAGCAAGCCTGACTACTGGGGGATACGTGGTCGATTTCTGAAGGCAGGGGGCAGCCATCTGCTTACACCAGTATTGGCCCTTTCCTCTCCTGTGACCTCCCTCCTATAAACCCCAAGACCTGACCTGGAGGGATAGAAAAATCTAGGTTTCTTCCAAGGGTCACTGGCCACTGAATTGATCCCAGAGATGTGAGAATAAGATTCCACCCAAAGGGGGCAGCACTGCCTTCCGAATCCGTCTTCTGGGGACCTCTCTCTCTCTCTCTCTCTCTCTCTCTTACAAACCCCTTTAATCACAAACAGTAAATGTGTAAATTACAAAGCCGGATTGGAAGTCTGTGGCGAGCCCCCTGCCAAATTGATATTTTAACCACAACAGTAAACTTCTGCTGATGGCAGATCATTTGAAGAGCACATGCCAGATAAAAAATTCATAACGGTTCAGGCGAGTGGAATATAGACAAATTATATTTAATGCTCAGAGACGTAAACCAATTTGCTCTGAGGCTCCAATATTAGTAAATATAAGAACACAGTAAATGGAATCAAGGTGCCTAGAGTCTATAGATGTAGGTATGGGGTGGCTGAAACGTCTCAGTTCTTTCCATGAAATGTCCAAGGAAGCCTGGCCAGAATCCCTATCGAGACGTGTAAAAAAGGGTGAAGTCTCTCACCAAAAGGGGCTTTGCACTCTGCTCTTCAGGATTTTGAACTCCAGTGGGCCTGATTTTCAATTAAAACAAATAGCAATAATTAAATAATGACACGTCATTCTCTTTATTTTATTAATTTATTTATGGCCTGCATTCGTATACCACCCAACTTAGTGCAAAGTGCTACTCAGGACAGTTAACAACAGACATAAACGTAAACCCTATAATAATCCTCCCCAAAATCCAAACGGTACAATTAATTTTAAAAACAACAACGCTGAGACCAAAATTAAATTATAAGACCTAAAGATAACAATGAGAACAACTAGTGGAGGTAGAGCTGAATCCCGATGGCAACTCAGGGAAGGATATCATTGAAGGCTTCATCAAACAGTTCAGTCTTCTGCAGCCTCTTAAAAGTGTAGAAGGAAGGGTTCTGAAGCACCTCCAGGGGAATCTATAAGGAAGGAACCACCACCGAGAAGGACCCGTTCCCGATAGAAGTCTTTGAAGCCTCTCTTGGAGTTAACAATTAATGTGGCTGTTGAAATTTGCAGGAGAGACCAGGTTTCAGGCTTCTTTCTTCACATCTGGCTAGAACCAGAGCTCAAAAAATTACCCTGTAAAAGTAATTTGTCCCTGTCATTCAGCATTTCCCATGTAACAGTAGAGCCTTGATCCAGAACTCGATCCACGATATATAGTTTAGGTGCAGCCCAGTATATCTCTATTCGAAAGCAAATCCCAATGAGTTCAATGGTGCTAGCTCCCAGGAAACTGGCCGTGGGATTGCAAAATGTTGTCTATTGTATTAGGTAGAACTTTACACAATAAAACATTAGTACCTTCCTTCAAAGGAAATAGTGAAACCGAGGCCAGCGTTTTGTTTTTGCAAACCCTTCTCTTAATTGTTGCATGTGATCTAGATTTTGTTTCTAAAAGACCACATCCCTCTTGCAGGGAATTTATATCTTTCCAGCATTCAAACTTCCACTGAGAAAACATGATTCCCGCTCTGTTCCTAAGCTAAGCCTTTATGTTGGTTGTAATCACACATATGAACATTGTGGGGGTGTATTGGACAACGCCTATGCCGTCACTGGAGAGACATGGTTCAAACACACCTCCACATACCTCTGCCGTTGAATGAATTCCTGAAAACTCTCCTCAAGAGACTGAATTGAGTTCTCCCTAGCTGCGCTGCTGTGCTGTTGAACAGAACGCTTCCACCCGGGCCTGTTTTCCTGAGCACTTCAAGGAAGTCCCCATCCTGCAACATGCCTTTTGGATAGAGCTACTTAGAAATTCAACAGCAATTATGCAATTAAGTATTTTAAAATGCACGGGCTTCCGCAGGCAGATATGAGCGAGCGTGGCTGGCACAACATTTGCTTTAAGCAGTCTGAAGACCCCAGAAATTCTCACCGGGATTGTTGAAAAATGGATGCCTCCATGTTGACAACTTTAATTGATCCATGGCTGGGGGACAAGAACTGAAACCATGTATCTTCTCCACTTAGGTGTTAATAATGAGGAAGGGGAACTACACTTCGAAGCAACGTATTCTTTGAAGCTTTGATTTTACAGCAAGAGGAATGGCCTGGCCACTCAACAGACAGGCGATAATGCTGAGAAAGTGATGCTCATGGACCACACTTCCCTTCCATCACTCACCTGGACAAACCTTAAATGAATCCTCTCTCTCTCTCTCTTTTAAAAGAACAAAAACACCCAAATCCTCCAGCCAGTGTAACCCCACATACCCACCCTGGATATGGGCTGTAGCCCTGAAAAAATAACGTTTCCATTTTAAGTGCTCACTCCCACAGGGCCAGCAGCCACGGTTGTCATTCCAGGCTGAAAATTTCTTGGAGTCCAAATAAAGAAACTTCTCATAGCCCAGATCCTGTCCCCCAGTTAGCATTCTTTCTTCTCTCAGTCTGACGGCTCAAGGTTGTGAACACCCACCCACACCCGAAGGCACTCTTTTTCTATGAGACTCGAATAGCGGTCAAGCTGGGTGGGATCTTAAGTTAAACCACAGAGCTTGTAACTCTGCAACGGACCTAGAGAATCCTATGGTACCTTGGTTGTCCTTTCTGACTTCTGGTGAAGTCTCTCCATAGTTCTTCATCTGTGGGGCATCCTGTGTAGGATGGCGGTACTGCTTCAGAAATAGAGCAAGGAGGATCTAAGACGTAAGGAACCCTTGATAGGACCTAACACAGGGATGGGGGCGGCTTTGGAGGGCAACACCAGAGGCCAACCTGCCCCGCTCAGGGCCCAGCAGAAGCTCTGCAGAAGCCTGGAAAAGGGTCAAAAATGGCAGAAATTCAAAACCCAACAGTTTTGGAAATCATGGCATTTGTAGGAGTTGGAATTGCTGCACCCCATTTTATTGCAAAACTCACTCTCTCTCTCTATTTTTTTCAACATGTGATATCTTGGTCCCCCCCCCAAAGATGGTCTTGAGGAGGCCCCTCTTCATCCCCCCCCCCCCATATCACAACAGGCTTCACTCCCCCAGTGTGTCAAATTACTTAGAGGCTTAACTCTTCCTCTCCTCCCCTCTTGCCCCAAGACTATAATTACATCGGAATGATTTCTATCTGTAAAAGGCACATTTGAATGGAAGGCCACCACACCTGGCCAAGCTCATTGACAGCTCCAGCACACACAGGGAGTCAGGTTCAGCAACAATAATAACACTTTGCCCTCTTGTAGTATTTCAAAGCACTACACAAATGTGAATGCATTAAGCTGCCCTTCACACACACACACACACATGCGCGCACACACTCATCCCAGAGAGGGAGTTTAAAGGGGAAAGGTCAGGAGAAGAGGCCAAGGAAAACTTCCTGGCTTTAATGCACCAAGCTCTTCCACGATAGCCGCATTTAATATCCAGAAATTACGCGCAAGAAGACCCAAGGTGAGAAAGAGCCAAAGGTGTGATCTGCGAGGCCAATTAAGAGGAGGCTATGCCGCGGCATGATGGAGGTCCCAGGGGAGAACTCAGGGCAACAGGAAGAAGAATGTCGAACAGCGGTTCCGGCTGGGGAGAGTTTTTCCGTCCGCCGACGGTGCCCCTTCTTGCCTGGGAAAATTAAATATAAATAATTAATGCTTCCCCACCAAGCCAAAGGAACACAATGTCGGGCTAATGAAAATCGAACTGTTGTTGAGGAAGTCTTTGGGATCCTGGCAGGGCAGCTGGCTTCTTTCAAACTAGTGCACAGAAAGAGAGAGACGGTTTCTTCCAGCTTACTGGGAAGCTAGAGTTATAGCGCTCGCCCAGCCTGAATGCGCTGATCTTGTCTGGTTTGCGCCTGCTAAGCAGGGTCAGGCCTGGCTATGCCTTGGATGGGAGACCAAAAGGGGAACCCCAGAGATCTCTGGGTGGCTCTAGGAACAAATCCTTCCTGGAGAAGAGATTGATGCCAGTCCAAAGTGACAATGTAGGGCTAGGTGAACTAGGAGTCTGAAAGCGCATGAAGCAGCTTCTTGTGTTCCTCGTTGCATTGTGGGGTGATGTGGATTTGAGAGCCATAAGCTTTTTTCCAGGCAGAGATGGCCACACAGAGGACACTTTATGGACTCTTTGAGTGGTACGGACAGAAAAAAACGACAACCCACTTTCATGATACTGGATTTTGGTCCATGTGGTTGTATGTATGCCTATACCAGGACATGTGTAGAGATGTGCTGGTACAGGTATGGGCTTTGTGGACAAAATGGAAGCTCAGCTCTGCCCTAAAATCAGCAGATGTGTCTGAGGGCTGACACAGAAATACCTAGCACAGCGGTCCCTCCCTATCCAAGAGCTCACTCTGCTGGAAACCTATAAGCCAGGAGAGCAACCGAGAGCCCGTCCGCATGAGCTGAGAAGGTTTCTCTGAGTTCTTTTGGAAGCTCCATTCCTGGACTATCAACAGACCCCAGCTCTGTTGGGTGTGACTGGGTGCAACTTAGCTTACACCCCAAAAGATGCATGTCTTTGCTGAAGGAAGAACAGAAAGAGAACTTCCCTGGATTTCCTAGATTGTCTTTGACTTGCTTTGATAGGCTGGATACCAGGAAAAACTTCTTAACTGCTAGAGCAGTACAACAATGGGACCAATGACCTCGGAAGGTGGTGAGAGCTTCAATGCCGGAGTCAATCAAAAGAAAGGTAGACCACCATCTGTCAGATCTACTTTGATTTGGATTCCTGCACTAAGCAGGGGGTTAGACTCAATGGCCTTTTAAGCTCCTTCCAACTCAAGTATTCTACGATTCTATGACCTTGCTTCAACCTTAGGTTTTTATCCTTAGGGTTGCTTTTGTCAATTCCTTTCTTCTCACGCCTCTCCCTTGCCCCTTTTTGGTCTCTAGAGATGAAAGGGGCAGCTGTGGCTCCTGACATCTCTTAGTTAGCTAGAGCTAAGACTTCTATCACTTTCCCTATTACAAGTGTATATTCTCTAATAAACACAAACTTTCACGCTTTCTTAAAGAAAAAGATGGCCCTGATACCGCCAGAAAAGGGGGACTGTGCTCAGGGGATCTGTTTGACTTCCACAAGTGAACGCTGGCCCTGCACGCCTGCGCGCTTACTTTCTAATGAGCTCCCGAAAAGAGAGGAGAGAAGAGAGAAGCCGGTGTGGTACCACAGCTGGACTTTCTGGATTGGGACCTGTGGGAAATCTTACCTTGCCTCCTCATCTTAAAGGAGTGACCATGAGTGAACCCCATGATCTCAAGCAGTTCCACCTCACCGGATTGTTGTGAGATCCAAGCAGTGAGATCCTTATGTACCCCCTTGGGTGTGTTGGAGGAAAAAACTGGAGTTAAAAATGTCACAGATAAATTTTAAAAAAGAGACGTGGTCCAAGGACTGAGCAAACCTGCTGTAAGCAGTGAGATTTACACAGCTGGAAACTCTCTCTGGCTCTGGCTTCGGTCACCCTTGTCAAGAATAATCTAGCGATGTGCCATTGTATCAGGTCGGTAGCTTTGTTCAGCATCTCCTGTAGCTGTCCATGGTACTGGTTGTTCATCCTGACCTGAAATGTTTCCAAACTCTGCCTGAAATTGAAGGGTTTTTTAAAATACCTCTGCCTTAGCGGCAGGGTGATCCTTTGTTTCATCTGGAGCATGCAGCCAGGAAACCCGCTTTGGGACACAACCCGTGTACTTCTGCAGATGTACCCCATAAAAAAAGTACTTTTTGCAGAGGGGAAAAAAGAGAGAGTGTTTAAGAAAGCCCACAGCATGTCTAGCTTACTACCTCCAACAACACCCATGTGCTTCTACACCTGAAGGATCTCACTGATTGGCTGTAGAGGTAGCAAAGCACATCCAGGATTATTTTAGGTGCCTTTAAAACGGAGAAGTCACAAGTAGACATGCAGAGCTTCCTTGTGTTGCTGGGCTGAGCATCTCCCTGGCCAGCCTTCTCCGATCTGATGGTGCCCTCTGGCTGTTTTGAACCACAACCCCCAAAATCCTGCCTGCCTTGTTTATGTGGCCTGGCTGTCCAGGGTTTCAGATGAGTTTTTTTTTTTTAATCCAGAGTTCCAGGCTGAGATCCTTCCCACCCACCTCCTGGAATGAATAGGGATCAAAACTCGGACTGCCTCCATCCGAAGTGTATGCGCCTACCACTGAGCCTTGGGTGAATGTTTGATCACACAAAGCTGGAGAAGCATCTTTTAAAAAATAAATCATGGCATCAACCTTAGAGGAAATCTTCCTGAAACAGACCAGTCAGACCTTATGTTTCTAAGTCTCTTAAGCGCAAGGCCCAATTCCTAGCTTTTAAAGACGGCCATTGTGATCATTGTTTTGGTTCTGCTTCTCAAGCTCTTTGCTGTACATTTTGTGGAGCTCCTACTGTAATAATATTTAGTCATTGCTTCCTAATTCCTGTGCTAATGTCCTTGCGATTTCCTCTCTCGATGCCGTTTGATTGCTTTAAAATTGATCCGTGGTCAGCCACGTTGAGCTGCTGTTGTCTTTTCAAAGGAGAAACTGAGCAGAGTGGGTGTGTCAAAATTAAAATTAAAACAGAAGCAAGACAGTAGCCAGAGGAGGAGGAAGAGGAAGGGAATGGCAGGTCCCTGCCCCAAGGAGCTTACAGTATCAACTCTAGCTGAAGGTAGAGAATGCAGCCTACCACCGAGAGGAGTGAAGACTGGAGATGCAGATAAGACAGGATGATGTGCCAAGTGGCTTACCGCTCTTTGTCCTTGAAAAAAGCTGGGTCTCTTTGTGAAGAGGTTTGTAGACCACCATTCTCAGAAGACCTAGGAAAGGTAAGTGGGGTGGTCTCTCCCTTTCTATTTCTCTCCCACCACCCCCCCATCTCCTGCCTGTTACTTCTTTCTTTTGACTTTGTTACCTGATGCCTTACCAACGCATCCTGCCTCCGCTGCGGCTGCCCCCCAGTTAAATGTTTTATCCATGTTGCCACTTCCATCTTAGCCGTTAGCATCTTTAATGGGGGAATATTACCATATTAATTGCTATTGTGAACTGAAAGATACTTATATCATCCAAGCTTTCATTACTGTCAGGGAAAGATTTTTTCCCACTGAGTCAAAAGTGACCACTTTTCTTAATCCCTTCTTTAAAAGCTCTGTGATTTCTCCTTGACAGGGCTTTGGAACCACCCGGCTCGCCTCCCCTCCCCCCTGAATCCTCCCACCCCCCACATTTTCTTCTTCTTCCGCCTGCACCCAAATTTGGAATTCAAGAGATGCTCCCCATCCCCCACCCCCAATTGTGATAAGCAGAATTAAATGTCTTTTTCTTTTCTTATTTTACCCCGTAGATCCAAGGGCATAATTTTAGATTTCAGCAAAGGGGCAGGAAAGTCAAGAGATAAGGTTCAAGAAGAAGAGGCAGATTCGGCAAATCCCATCGGGTCTTCTCCTGTATTGCAGCAGTGAAGGGAACAAGATCACATGGTCAAAATATTGGATGGGTTCCTATTGTTTTTACCCCACAGCACCTCCAAGCATGTTCTGAATGTAGCACAACTATTCAAACTCTCCCTCACATATACACACAAAGGATTTAATAATAATCAGAACTGCAGAGCTGGGAAGGGACCCTCTGGATCACTGAGTCCAGCTCCTGTCAACGAGGCACAGCGGGGAATTGAACTCCCAACCTTTGACTCTGCAGCCAGAAAACTAAACCACTGAGCTATCCAGCAGTTCTAGTCTTAGAACTACAGAGTTTTGTCATTTTGGAGTGCCTTTCTCACCCATAAGCCCCTGCCATTGTTTCTAACGCTATTTAACAATATTTCCTTTGGAATCCTTGCACAAGAGGAGACCTGGAATGGATGAGGTCATTTTTGAATTGCTCCTCCGTTTCCTGAAAAGGCCCCATGTCTTTATGCACTGTTGTTGTTGTTGTTGTTGTTGTTGTTGTTGTTGTGTGTGTGTGTGTGTTTTTTTTAAAGACAGCCTTTGTCAACCTTTGTGGGTCCTCCACATGGTTTGGCCTACAACACCCCATCACCAGAACCAACAGACCCAGTTGGCTGCGGGGGGGGGGGGGAAGGAATATGGGAGTTGTAGTCCAGTCAGGTGCTGCCCTGGCACCCCAGGAAGAAAAGGGGGAGGCAAGGTTTTATCCTGGCCTGGTCTTGGCTGTGCTAGCTTTCTGTTTCTCCTTTCCAGGATGCAACCTTGAACAATCTGCTTTTCCTGCACTTTGAAGGATGAAAACATCCAGTCTCTTTCACCCGCTTGGGATAACGCTGATTCTTTATGACCACCCCGTTCTGCTGCCTACGCAGAGCCAGCCGCCTTGAGAGCTGGCCTGAGACATTTTCGATCCTGACACAGAGCAGCAAACGCTGCCCTTCCACTATGGCTAATCTAATTCAAGGTGCTTAGTATCGAGTTATTTTAGTGTCCAGAGTGGCAAAATCCTGTCAGTACATCTCTTTTGCCCTAGAAGTGTAATTTTAAAAATGTACTGGCTTTTTAAAATAATTTGTGAGCCACCTTGGGTCTTATAATTGGGAGAAGGACGGCCCTCGAAATGAAAGAAGGAAACCCCACTCACCAGAAGGGGCAGCGATGGCCATCCATGTTGATAGCTTTCTATGGGGACTTCTTCCCTCCATGGAAGTTAGAGTCAGCCATGGGCTATGGCTACTAGAGGGGTGGCCATGCCTCCAGTCTGGGCAGTAAGCCCCTAAATATCAGTTGCAAGAGCACATGGAGCAGGAGGGTGATTATCATCCTCAAGTTCCACTGGCGGAGGGACCTGGGTGGTGACGGAGTGAGCAGAAGGCCAGACCAGATGGGCCTTTCTTTGGCCTGTGAGAACTTCAGGCTTCTTCTTCATTTGAATGACTTCCATTTACTTGTGCGCAAGGGGACTTATCCTGGAACTGGCTGTGCAGCTAGAATCTTACACAAGGTTTCATCCAGGAGGAGAAAATGGAAAAGTTACTTTTCTTGGACAACTCTTTACATCACTGGCTGGGAAGTGTGAACCCATGAAGGGAAGGTTTCCAAACTTTTCCAAGGAGTCAGACACACACACACACACCCCTGGATTTCCGCGGCCCTTTCTCCCACATGGAACAAGACTTAGGGAGCACTAGCTTGTGTTTCTGCCCCCCCCCACCTCATATTGCTATTGCATTTAAAACGAAATAAACTAAAAGTGAAAGGCAGTGCTTTGTTTTGGGGTGGGTGTGTGGGGTGGGGAAGGGTCTGGCCAGGCTTCAGGGGTCAGCGAGTCTGCATGCAAATGACAAGCCCTCCTACCCCTCAGGAGGAAGGAGGGTCGCCCTCCCCCCCATCCACCCCCACCCCACCCCCAGCTGGTGAAAAATGAGCCGCCCGGCCACACAATGTGGGATTCAATAAACCTCGGTATTATCAGATGGCCGGCCTTTTGTGGGCTTCGGCTCGTGCCGATGGGTTAATGGGGCAGAAGGAGGAGGAAGGCCGGGCGTGGCAGAGGGGCTGGGGGGGGGGGGAGGAAGGGGGCTGGGTGGAATTTGGAGGAGAAGACGAGTCAACCCGGGTGGACAAAGGGGGGAACCCACCGCACGCTTGGAAGGGGGGGGGAGAGGAGAGAGAAAGGGAGAGAGAGAGAGAGAGACAGATGGGAGTGAAAGAAAACCAGGGGGAAGAAAAGAGAGGAGAACCGGGGTCGGGAAGGGGAGGTGTCGGGGGTGTGTGTTAAAAGGGAAACAATTAAGAAGCGATGGAGAGAGGAGGAAGCTTTATAATTTATCAGTTAATCAGGCTGGGGGTGAACAGTTTTTTTTTTTTAATTACGGAACATGTTCCCTGGAATAATAGACGACCAAAGGAGGAGGGCGGTGGGAGGAGAAGAGAGACCCCCCATCCCCGGGAGGGCTGAGGCTTGGAAGGGACCTCGTCGTTTCCCTGAGTTTGGGGATGAGCTCTGGTCGCCGGCGCGATCCCACGAGCTCCCTTTCCTGGAAACCCCTTTAGGCCGGGTGGGACTGTTTCAGCCGCCTGGCCCGGCAGGGGTTTGCCCTGGCTGGTGGAGGCTGTGGGGAAACTGAGGGAGCGCCTCTCTTAAACAGGGATACCTTAAAGACGAAGCCACCCTCACCCGCCAGGGAGACCTTGCACACAGAAAGCTAGCTTTTCAAGGAAGACCCGAGACTAGAACTCTTCTCTCTGAAGCACTGTCTCCTTGGAGGAGTTTTTAAAATTAACTCCTTAGCTAGTTAACAAGGTACAGCGTTCAGGTGCTGGAATACACCTTGCTCAGCCAGAGTTGGTATAGTTAGACAACCACAACAAAACAGGGGGAGCCAAACTTTTAAAATTGAGGAGATGCTAAGGTGCAGGACCCTCGGGCAACCCCTAGGCGGCGCTGTATCCCCTTTTAAAGCGTCCCTCGGTTCTGCAGCCTTCTCTCTTTCTCTCTTGATTCCAAATCGGTGCTGTTTAATTAACGTGCAAATTGAGTAGATTAAATGACTCTAAATAATTAGCCACAGATCCTATAAACAGGATAACATATTTAATTAAGCAGCGATATAGATTTTGGAAACTGTTAATGTCTCTCCAGAACGGTTTCCTTAGATGTCCGCTTTTGACTTCCCACTTCAAAACAAAATACTTCCCTACCATCAACCCCCCCCCAAAAAAAAAGAGAGAGAAAGAGAGAGGAAAAGCTTCAAAAAAAGAAGTGAAATACGGTTTTGCTTTGGGGTCTTTGAGTTTGTCTCCCCCCCCCCCCGCCCTTCTATGTGTGTGTTAAAAAGAAAAGTTTGTATGCGTGTGTTTAGAGAAACACGCCCGTATTAAATGAAATATTGGATCCGGCAGCGAAAACTTTAGAGAGCAACTTTCTCGCTAGAGCTCAGGGAAAGGGTGGAAATATATTGTTTGTTAGCGGGAATGGGGGGCTGTTGTGCAGCAGGGGTGGTGGGGGAGGGGGTGGGTGGGTGGGGTGAGAACAGAAAGGCAGTGCGAGGGGATAAGGTAAGTGAAAATAAAATCCAATTTCATTATATCAATCAAATTTAATTGGCAATTTGTATAAGCAATGACCAGCCTGGCTTTAGGTAAAAACTATTAGAGGGAAAAGTCGGCTTGCTACTAAAAAATCTTGGTTACTTAATTAGTGTCTGAACTGCAAAGGAAAAAGATCTCCAGATTTACTCTCGACAAAGAGAGCGCGCGGCGCAGACAATTCATTAGGCGAGCGGCTTGTAAATTAGAGCTAAGTTAACCTGATTTCCCTTAATTAAAACATCTTTTCTCGTTTACGATGTGGATATAAGTAGATCTCCAGGGTTTTGAATTTTCTACAACAGCAGATGGTCAAGCTAGAAGCAGATAATAGTTAACGCTTTCTCTTAGCAGATCCGAACAACGTGAGTTGGCGACCCAGCCGCGGATTAAAATTAAGGCGAACAAAGAGCTGTTAACCCTTTAGAGTGCAGGTTACAGGCACCGCACAAGGCAGGGGGTGGGGTGGGGTGAACACCTACACACTTAGGCAAAGGGGAGGAAGATATCCGGGAGAGAATCTTTTTCTTATGGCCAAGGACACACAATGGGTCGAAAAATAAATTTTCCAGAAATACAAATTATACAGTCTCTCTCTCTCTCTCCCTCCCTCCTTCGTATATATATAAAACAAACATAAAACAAATAGGTTAATAACAATAGCAATGGCTGACTTTCACGCGTTAGTGCAAGGGTAGATTTTATATAGGTATCAGAGGTCTCTGCCCCAAGGTGCTTACAGTTAAACCGTCTGGAATTGGAAGTTGGGAACTGGGGCCCTAAAGCAGATGCTAGTCCAGCCATGAACCCCACTTCGTGGAACATCTTTTCATCGTCCCTAGGTGACCGGATCCCACCACCACCCAGACCCACCTGCTAGCAACCTGCAGCAGGATTGTTCCCCTCGGTCTTCTTCTCACTGGTTATCTTACTTGTTGGGATAATGAACCAGCAGGATTGGGAACACATTAATAAACACACGTATAATTAAGAGGGCTTCCTTTGGAGGCGTGCTCTTACACAATTTTAAGCCCGTTTGCGTCCGCCAGATTTTCGCAGCCCCCGGGCGGCCGATGGTGGAGGATGATAGAATATGCGCTCCAGGAACATCTGGAGGCCTGAGAGAGTCCCACTGGTGTGTTCAGATTCTGCACTTCATGGCCTTAGAACCGTTTCTTCTTTAGATGGTCGTGTGAAATTCATTCCCTGAAACATGAGCCAGGCCTGGCTTGGTTTTCGGCTCCTTTCCACCTCTTCCCTCCGAAGTCCTTTCCAGATGGCACCCTGCTTGATTATTTCAGCTGGCCCTTGCGTTTAGCCTGCCAGGAGAGATCACAACACAAAAGTGGGAGCAAAAAGAAAAAAAGAAAGAAAGAGAGGTGAATTTTAAAGGAACGAACTCAAACGGGTCTTGAGAAGAATTCAACCTTGACTTTACCACGGAAGTAATTTTTTAAAAAGAAGCGAACCCATATATCTACTTTATGTATTTTACCCCCCTGAAAGCTAGGATCAGATTAATGTTAAAGGTCTGGAAGACGCTACGAGGGTCTTTCATAGTGTTGCGTGTCCACCTCGTGAAATAAATCGCTGTTAAAAACAGAGGGAGGAAAAAAAAGAGACTTTTTTTTTTTGGCTGACACGCAAGTGTAAACGAGAAGAAAGTTTTCTCACGAGACTCTTGGACGTTTCCCGTCTTTTCTGTATCCGACGGACAGGACAAAGCAGCCAAGAAGGAAAGTCTTGGAAACCACGGTGTTCAGGAAATCAAAGTTAAGTTTCTTGGAGCCGAAAAAACAAGAAAGAACCAAAAAAAAATAAATAAATGAGGGCGTTCACTCAGCGCCGACATTTGATGCTTGAGAACGCGAGAGACATCCGCCCTCTCTGATCGTCTGCCTGGCAGAAAACCTCTCTGAGTCGATTCACACGTAATGCAGCCCTAAACTGCTTCGAGGACCTTTGCTCACCCCCTGTGAGTCGGTGCCGATTTCCCCTGCACCCTTTCGCGCGTCCCCACGTTACCTGCTCTTCCAGGGTCACACTCATTGTCTCGGCCTTCACCGAACGTGTGAAGGGCGCCCTCCCAACTTACCCGCGTGAATATGGCTGGAACGCGCCTTTCTGCGGCAGGAGCGGTTTCCGTTTTCTCTTCCTTTGGGATAGGAAACTTCCCCACGTTCCGTTGCCCAGGAAAATAAGAGATTTACGGAGCTTCGCTTCTCAAAACACACACAGAGAGGCACACGCCTCAGGAGAAGTCAGTCGTAGGAGAAAAGGTTGCTGACAGCGCCTGATGCACATAACAGAGGGTTTGGCTTGGGACAGAGAGAGAAAAACAGAGAGAATGAGAGACAGAGAAATACACGTGTTCAGATCTCCCCATCGCCAGAAGTAAGCTAGATCGCCCGGGGCAAATGGCAGACATCCTCAGCTTAAGCCGCCTCGCGGTGAAAACAAACCCCGTAAGAATTGTAAAACTAACCGTCAAGTGAAAGGGGAAGAAATCCCAGAGGAATTATTTAATTATGAGGCAATCTGCACTGTTCACACGTGACACCGCTAACTGCACCTTTGGGGGTTCCTTGGAGTGTGTAATGTGTGAATGCTTGCCAATGTGGGTTGGAAAGTGAAAAACAGTCCTCCTTAAACCCTGGTATGTTCCGTTCTGTTCCGACGTCGGAATGTGGCTCATGCGGGTCGGAAACGGGGAAACGGCGGTTATGAAATCCAACGTCAGAACTGAAAAGGGTTTTATCCGCTTCTTCAACAAATGCTGAAAGCCAACCCCAGGATGGCTAGAGAAGCGGAAATACACCCTCACTTTGCTTGGAATAAAATCCCCTTGAAATGAACGGATCTTACACCTCCGCTGGGCGGAGGGGGTCCTCGACTCTGTCGCTGCTGTGAAAGGGAACTATCGGGGTTGTCGCGAAGATGCGAGGTTGCGGGAGGTGAGTCCGCTGTGGGGAGGTAGTTCGTTAGGTGAGAACAGTTACTCAAGAAATAAGTTCCAAGATCAGAACTAGGCTGAGTTCTGATCTTGGATTGTAATTTAACGCCCTGAATTGTGTCTTTGAACCCTCGCATGGCTTGGCCCCACAACCTTTCGTTGCAGTGACAGGCGCCTCTGTCATCCCGAGGTCATTACCCCGGAGTCAACCGTTTGCCTCTCTCCTGAAAAACAACTCCGGATCTAGGAAAAACAAACCGCCCGCCACCCAACCCGTCTCTCC
>JBAJHW010000012.1:20455288-20477788 GCA_037013535.1 Intellagama lesueurii | reverse complement strand
CTAGAATCCAGATGTCTGCTGGCTGGAAATATGGGCAAAAGACCGCTGCAAGCAAGAAGTCTTGTGACTTCTCAGTTATGTTCCTAGCACTCATGAACAGGGGTCATAAGAAACTCGGGCAACAGACTAACATGACTGCTTCTCTGGAACCTGGAGGTTAGAGTTTCCGTATTCTGAGTCCAGGATTTTCGTCTGAGTGCCAGAACTGAACTGAGCCACAGACCTTCCATAAAGAACCCTGAACGCTCTTGGTTAGCCTCTTCCCCAGCTTTTTTCCTTTCAGCTGTACAGTGCATACAGTAAGACCACAGCCTCTGTGGGGGGTGGGTTCCAAGCCACCCCATGCCAAAAAACCCAGATATAGCAAAGCCTATTTATAGCATAGTCTCTGGCTCCCTCTAATGGCCAGTTCTGCTAATACATCTTGCAAATACATATTTCTGGGTTTTTTATTTAATATTTTCAGGCAGCAGAGAAGAAGAAAAAAATGTGGGTTCTAGCCATACTTCTGAACCAGCCTTTTCCATGGGTTTTGTTTTTTTTTTGGTCTCGGCTACTGGCCGTTAGCAAGATCTTGCTCCAGTGTTTTCGTATGTTTACTGGACATAAACTCCTGTTGTGCTACATGTGTCCTTGAACCCAGGCTACATCACCACGAATCACGAGGGTAGAACAAATCCATTCTCTCTTTTTATCATCCATCATTTTCAAGTGGAATTATCCTGCACATCCTAGTGTAAACAGTGAAGGGGCTGACCACCCAGCAGAAAGGAATTTACAGTCAGATGGAGTAGATTTTTTCCAAATGTGATTGTTTGTAAGAACCTCCTTCTGTTCGAGACTAGTTCAACAGCCTGTTTTAGTCCAGCCAGCCAGATGCCCTCCTGGGAAGTCTAAAAGAAGGACCAGATTCTGACCCTACCCTTCTGCTTCTTTGGTTAACCACTGGCTTCCTTCAGTGCTTATGGAAAGGTGACCTGATACCAGTGGCTCATCCCAACGAGAGTCGATCCATTGCGCCAACTGCTAGGTCTTAGCAGGAGTGGGGGATTTATTTATTTATTTATTGAATTTATATCCCGCCCATCTAGTCATTAGACTACTCCATACAAGTAAGCCAAAAATGGGACAAGACGGCCACAGACGTTTCGAGTTTTGGCTACCTGTCCCTTTTTCTCTCTCCTTCTGCTGTTGCCTTCCAAGTATATTGCATGAATCCTGGAGATTTTGCACGACCATCACACCTAGTAGTTACTGATTTATGAATTTATCTGTTTTTTCCTTTCAATCACAGGTGAAGGACTCCTAATCTTGTTATTATGTGCCATGAAATTACCTCTGATTTATGGTGACTTCATGACCTCCGAAAGGTCTTGCCATTCACAGTTCTGCTTGGCTTTTGCCAACTCAAGGTTGTTTCTTCCTTTTTTTAGTCAATCCATCTCATGTTTGGTCTTCCTCTTTTCCTGCTGTCTCCAACTTTTTCTGGTCCCCCCCCCCCCCGCCATCTTCTCATGGTGTCTTGTCCAGATATAATTGGACTGCAGTACCCATCATCCCTGACCATTGGCAAGACTGACTGGGGCAGATGGGAGTTAGACTCAGCACTGAGTCAGCCATCCCTGGTTTTAAGCCAAATAAATAACTCATCATCATTTTTTGGAAATTCCTTTCTTGGCTACATTTCTCTCCAACCTTTACTCGAGTAAACACAAGTTCACATGCATGGGTCTCTTCCTCCCCATAACCCTGTGAGAGAGATTAAATTGAGACAGTGTGGCTGGCTTAAGGTCACCTGGTGAGCTTCATAACAGAGTGAAGATTTGAACTCAGGTCTCCTGAGCCCTATCCAATGCTTTCCCCATTACACCATGCCAGGCTAATGCTAACAGGCAGCACATTGCACCATTAATTGTTCTCATGAACGATGACTTCATTTGACCCATCCAGAATAAGCAGCAGACGGCTTTCTTTCTATGATCCTAAATTCCAGCGTTAGAAGACAAGGAGGAGAGGGGAAAATACAACTTCTCTTAATTTAATTTCAAACACATCAGCAGACCACAGAGATCCAGGCCTCACACACCCAGTGTTTCCTTTGCACGCTTAAGCTAAATCCTCGCACACCCTGAGACAGGCATGGATCACCTCGCACTTCCGTGGTGGGGAGACGGGGTTTCCCATTTGCTCCCCCTGTTTAATAAATGCAGTTTTTGAAAGGGTGTGTGTATATGTGTTAAAGAAATGGGATGAGAGCAGCCACCGTTGTGTGGTGGTCTCCAGAGACAGCAACTTCATACAGAAGACTGCGTCTTGTTATTATGCATTCGTTAAAACTGAAATGAGACCTCCTTTCCTCTGCTTCATCATCGTTAATGTGGGCAAGAATGTTTACTTCACTAAAGTGGTCCTGGAAAGGGGGAGATGATGAGCTCTGCCCTGTTGATTTTTTGAATTATTTTATACGGTGGCTTTAAGACCAGTTGCCAGGGAAGCGTCTTTTTCCCTTTGTGTGTTTGTTAGTAAATGTAGCACAGGTTAGAAATGCAAACCCTCCTGTCATATCCTACCAGTGGGGCACATTGTTCTACCTGTTTGAGTGAAAAAACAGGTGTCAAGACCCCTAAGTATACCCTTTGCCTTCTCCTGGGTGGGACTTCCTGGGTTACATGTATCCTTCGTCAACAGCACCAAAGATTTCTAACATGGAAGCATGAATCTCTCTTTCTGAAATTTTCTCCCTAGTCCTGAAGCAACATTATACAGCTGTCGGAGTTGGACACATTGTGCTTGCCCTGTCAGTGATGCCACTGTGTTGCTCTCCAACCTCTTTAGGGAGGGGTGTGTCCACTCTTCCCCCATGATTCAGGACTACCTCACATCAGGAGGAAGTGAGAAACATTGTAATTCTATTCATTGGGTCACCTCTCTGCCCGGCTTCCAAATAGTTCTGACTACAAACCTATGTATTGGTTAAGGAAGTCTGCCACCTAGTGACTGAAGAGTGTTCTGCAGGCTTCAAACACACGAACAATCCTCCTTCTCTCCTAAGTACTTAATGTTACCTATTGAGTGAGGGGGTTTTTTTTCTGAAAAAAACTCAAATGTATCCCTCGGAGTACATACCTTATAATCTTCTTAATGTGCAAAAATTTACAAATTTTAAGTATCTAGGTTTCAGTTTCTTGGAAATAGTGGCAGGCTGAAAGACAGGCTGTCATGCACGTTCTCTTTTCTTATACAATTTAATATACAATTTAATTATTTGCTTATCAGTCTTCATACGAACAACATCCCAAAGTGGTCCAAAATAGTGGTATGATTCCTCTTGGCCCACCATAATCAAGCAGGCTAGCTTCTTCAGCACCATCCGCAGAGTATGGCCAATTCCCCTAGCAAAATGTTGTGATGTCAAGAGCTGATAGTACAATTTTGCCTTGTCTCCTAGGACAGCCCCAACCTGGTGGCCTTTAGAGGTATTGGATTAATCTCCTATCATCCACAGGACAGCTCTGTCAACAAAAGGCACAAGAAAGGGGAAGTCTGTCTCAGCAGACTAAACACATTTTGGTGAATTTCTTTTTTTAAAAAAACCCACATTTCATCAGCTAAAAATTATGAACCTGGCTAAAGCATAGGTCACATCTGATTTTCCAAATAGAGACTTTTTAATATAAATACTCAGAAAAATCACAGAGAGCAAATGAGGGAGGAAAACATGGACCCCTCTCTGTGCCGAAGAGACTAGCGTGCACTCTGTTTCGAAGCTGTAGGCTGTGATCCAAGTACCTCTCATCTAATCACAAGGAAGACATGCAATTCCCCCAAATTTTAGAAGAATTCTGCTTGTCCACTTAGGGCACCTTTAGGTAGTTTAGATCGACTGATGAACAAGGTAACCTGGAGGGGGGGAGGCAATATTGGAAGGCCTATGGAGCATTTTTTGTCCCCTTCCAGGATGCATCAGGAATGTGCCCCAATGGTTACAAAGTATGAAGAAGAAACCCTAAATATTACAAAGGATGCTTTCTTCCCTGCCCATCTATGGCCCACTTCTGGCTGGCCGGCTGTTGACCATCTTCCCTGCCCTGTTCCGGAAAGTTCCAGAAAGCTGCAGGCAACATATTTTGTAGCGTCATGGAATTATAGAGTTGGAAGGGACCCCTTGAGGTCATCCATCCTTCCAACTCCATCTGATGCAGACCTCCAGAGTTCGGCGCCTGACACAAAAGAACATCCAAGTTCTGTTCGAAAAAAACGCTGAAAAGGTGGACAATCTACGGAGGCAACCCATTCCACTGCCAAGCTGCTTTTACTCTCCAAAAATTCTTCGTATAATTTAGTTAAAATCAGTTATAATTTGATTTCCTGTAGTTGGGAACCCATCGTTTTGGTACATACTTTGTGGACTAGCAGAAGACAAGGTTGCTCCATCTTCCACATGAGAGCTTTTCAAATGTCTGGAGTCTGGTCTTCTCCACCATCACTTCTCCACCATGGATGAACAAAGTGGAAAAATTACCTGAAAAATAATGGACAAAAACTTGTGAGTCATCAACCGAGGTTGCAATCTTTTATTCACTAGCTTGGGAGTAAGACCCTCAATGTTCATCCAACAAATAGCACAGGTTTTTTTTGCTATTTAATTGTAACACACATTCAGTACATGAACATTCCACACAAGACGTTATGTTCAAGATTTCTCTCTTCCGCAATACTTTGCAGGGTGGGGAACTGCTGTTAAAGGTTGTTTCAGAACGACTCCACCAGGTACTGTATTACCATCGTTTGATGTTGTTCTCTCAACAAAAGAGAAATGTACATGATACCAGTGTATAAAACTGTGTATGGTCACAAGAGATGCCTTAACATCTTGAGGCGGTGAGTTCCACAAGACGTATGACAAAGATCACCTTCAGTCTGTTCTCAACTTGCTGTCAATCAATATGAGAGAGATGGAAAAATTGAGAAGCAGGGAGTAAGGAGATACTAGGACATGGAGAAAGAAGATTCCCCCCACTCGAATCTCCTCTCATAACACTAGAACCCAATGAGGCCACATGCTCTGAAGCAAAATGATGGGAGATCCAGCGTGATTAGAAAAAAGTGCATGTGAAATTCTCTGCTACAAGATGAGGTGATGACCATCACTCAGGGCAGCTTTAGAAAAGGACTAGATTCATGGAAGGAAAGTCCTGCTCCTCACAGCTACTCAGGGTGGGTTTTTTGTGTCTAAGATCAGTGGCAGTACTGAATACCAGCTGTTGGAGAACATGAGAGCGAAGGGTGAGATTTCACTCCTGTCCACTGGCAAGCTCCTCACAGGTGACCAGTTGGCTACGGTGTCGACAGACATTTTGGAGCAGAGTGTTGGCCTGATCCAGCTTCAAAGCTGCTTTTACTTTCTCATGATCCAAGGAAAGGCACCCCTTCAAAATAATAACCAGTAATTAAAAGGTACTTCCAAACTCTTTCCAGAGATGCTCCTTCTGCCTTTACTGCTTTCTTGTTCGGGGATTCTACAGCGTTTTTAAAAGCCCAATTTTAAGGCCCTTTTAATTTTCTTTTCCCAGCGGAGGGAAGTAGGTCAAGAAAAACACACACATCCTAATACATTCTCTCTCTCTCATATTGATTTGAGCAAGTTTAGGACAAACGGCCGTCTTGTGGAACCTCCTGCCACAAGATGCTAAGTCACATTTTATGATGCATTAATGAAAGACAAGGCTGTCCGCTGAGTCTGTCAAGTAAACATGGACCTTCCATGGACACAGAGAGAGTTACTTTGAACCCTAGCTGCCAAGAACAGCCATCGCCATCAGGTCCTGATAGCACGTTCCAGAGGTCAGTCTTGCCGTTCCAGATACAGGAACTTTGGGGTCATCCTAGTTTTGTTCTGTGCTGCCAAATTGTTTCCAACCTATGGCGATTATTTTATAGACTGTACCCTGCCCTGAGGTGTCGGTTTGACTAGGAGTATTTCAATATGCAAGTAAACAAAGGAACAAATAACTCCTCTGGGCATGAGAAGAGTGCTTTCATGGCCCTGCTGAGTCACCACCAACAGCTCTGCCCATCCCTCTTCATGCAAGTCAAGCAAAATGGGGGTGACATTACCGTAACAACTTAAGAGCTGTCCCCCACTATTCGGATCCCAACAGAGGTCAGCCAGATGCCTCTGGGCAGCTCTAAGGCAAGACCCAACAGCAGCTGTCCCTCTTCCCTTGGCCGGTCCACAGCTGGTGAGACAGACTGAATGTTTCTGAAAGTTTCTGTTCCAGAGCTGGGAACCCAAGGATATACCAGATCCCATACATGACATCCAGGCCTGCTGTTGAGAATCTTACTTTGTGATGCTTTCACTGGGCATAATGGCTACAGCT
The DNA here is from genome assembly GCA_037013535.1 of Intellagama lesueurii. Taxonomy (NCBI): domain Eukaryota; kingdom Metazoa; phylum Chordata; class Lepidosauria; order Squamata; family Agamidae; genus Intellagama; species Intellagama lesueurii. The sequence continues at coordinate 20,471,405 of JBAJHW010000012.1, read as the reverse complement.
GGCAAAACAAACCAGCTATCTATCTATCTATCTATCTATCTATCTATCTATCTATCTATCTATCTATCTATCCGTCTGTCTGTCTGTCTGTCTGTGGAATGTGTCGTTCCTGGTCATAAAAGGGGAGGAATACATCCCCCACCACCACCATGCCTGAAGGTGCAGGGGGACTCTTTCATATTTATTACTTTTGTTGTTCTACAATGCGCAGGGGGCTTACGGAATAATTAGAGAGAGAGAGAAAGAGAAATTAATCTTGGGCCCAAGGGGAGTCTGGATGCTCCTCATTTGATGGGCACCTGAAGAACCATTGGGGCTCCATCTGACCTATGAGCAAAGAGGTCCCAGCAGGCCATACACCCCTCCAAAGCAATTGGGGTTTCCAGTCCAAGGACCATCCACGCGTTTACCTGCCACCCAAGAAGCCGCACGAAATCAAAAGGTGCTCGGCATGTGTGAACCAGCGCTTCCCAGTCTAACTAGGGTGTCCCTGCAGGGAGCAGCCTTGAGCCCCATTTTGGGGGGAAAAGCTGGAAGGGAAATCCAAGCAGCCCACAATGGTTCTACTTGCAGGCCTTGCCCCTTTTCCTGCACCCTTTTTGCCCCCCTACATTTTATTTTACCTCTGTGTCCTCTTCGGCCATCAGCTTCCGAATGCTCAGCTTTTGGGACTGCCTGGGTCTTTTTCTTGTTTTGGCTGAGAAAGAGGGATGGGGAGAGGGTTCAAGAAAGGGAGCCGGCAGAGGGAGGCATGTTTGTGCATGTGGACTCTCTCTCTCTCTCTCTCTCTCTCTCTCTCTCTCTCTCTCTCTCTCTCTCTCTCTCTCTCTCTCTGTGTGTGTGTGTGTGTGTGTGTGTGTGTGTGTGTGTGTGTGTGTGTGAGTGTGAGAAATAGCTCAAAGGCTGCAGGGGGTAACATTTCTGTCCACTGTAGACTTTGACCTTTGGTTCCCTTGAATCCTGGGATGGTCCCAACGTTGATCTCTAAACCAGATGAAACTGTCAAAGGGGACTGGCTTGAGAAGGGAATGGCAGAGATATATGGAGCTGGCCAGGGGTAATTCAGCAAAACGTCTTCTTTATTGCGTTACCCACATCAGACCTGGGTAGGCCGATGGGAAGGAGTTTCTCCCCCGCCTCCCACCCCCCCGGGTGATACCCTTACTAGGCGGGGTTGAAAAAACAATCCTGGCTGATAGCCACCCAGCCTCACTCTTTGCCATGAGAAAGTTTAAGGACCTAAAATTTTAGACTGTAAGCTCCTTGGGGCGGAAATCCTTCCAGGTGATTTTGTGTGGGTCGATTATTCCTTAACCCACTGTGTTTCTCGATGGAACAAAGTGGTTTAGGATGGTCTAGATTGTAAATAGAGTAAGCCCATGGAAATGACTAAGGCCTGTTGGTTGACACCACCGTAAACCCCATCTTTATTAATGTGTCTGCTCTAGCTAGGATTAAAACTGGATGTAGTCCAGTATTGCCTTAGATTTTTGTCCAAGGAGATCAGGACAAAGGCCAGCGTTTACCCCTCTGTCTTGTTCACAACAGTCTTGTGAGGTAGGTGGACCCGGGCAACTTGGTGATCTTCGTGGAAGTTCTGAGCAACGGCAACACAACTGTCCTTTTATTCTTGACTTAATAAGAACTCCTGCCTTCTATTCAGCATTTACAACTTTAATTTTGCCTCAGCAGCTGCCCTGAATGCTTAAACAACATTAGAGGAGTTGGGGGGGAAGGGAAAGAAAGGTTGCCCCCTCCCATGTATTTACTTGTGAATGGGCTAATTAAAGGAAATGAAGGGCACAGAGTAGTAATGGCCTAGATCAATGTCAAGCCTTTATCGGTCTACTCAGAGTTAAACCCCACAGGGGTTCAGGATTGGCACCTTAAATCCAAATTAGCATACATAGGATCAGGTTGGATGTGACTTTTAGGATACCAAAGGAGGTAGACGGAGAGTCATCCTGTTGTCTTACTTAACTCCCTTTTAAGCTCCCCAATGGGGGAGATAAAATTTGCTTTTCTCTCAAAGCCAGTCTGTGGATTGTAAACTTTGGAAGGCCCTCCCCGCTCTGCCCTCCCCAGAAAATCCTATTCCATGAGAATCAGAGAGCTTCTATAAGAGTCAAATTTTTGTACAAAAAACCTATTCTTGATGGTTACCCCCTGCATGCCACATCACTTCACTAGGCCTTGGCAAAACAGCTGGTCCCAAAACCCTGCAGTGGAGGTTTCTCTCAGGAGCCAAAGGCTAATCAGGACTGCTGGATAGCTCAGTGGTTTAATAGGCATCTGGTTGAGAGTTCAATTCCCCCATGGTGCCTCCTTGACAGGGGCTGGACTAGATGATCCATAGGGTCCCTTCCAGCTCTGCCATTCTTAGATTATTGTTGTTATCACCCCACAACAGCCACCTTTTAACCTGGTCTCTCTTCAGGTGGCTTGCCTCTTTGGACAAGCAGCAGAAGAGTTTGGCCACAGCGTCAAACCAACGGGGCCATCAAGTTTACTGTGAAGGAATCCAAAAGATGACTCCAGAAAGTTCAGGAACAGAGCTGATGTAATAAAAACAAAAACCTGTGATTTAGTGATTTGATTTCTGTCCAGTCCCCTTCCTTTTACCCCCAACCTTCTGGATATCCCTTCCCCCTTGTGTTGCCTGCTGGATAGCTCAGTGGTTGAGGTGGTTGGGAGTTCGAATCCCCATGTGAGAACAGCCAGCCTGGGTGGCCTTGGGCAAGCTGCACAGTCCCAGGGCACCCCCGAAGCAAGGGCGTATTCTGAGTATTCTTCTAGAAAACCCTGAAAAGGGTCTCTAAAAGCCAGAATTCACTGAAGGCACATGATGATGGTGATCAAGGCTGGTTGCAACCCTCCCTCGCCTGCAGTTCCACAACCCAAGCTCAGCCTCTCCCAACCAGCCCAGGCCGGAGCGAGTTCTTTCGGAAAGTTTAATTTGGGGTCCTCCCTCCCCTCCTCTCTGCCTGTCTTTGGGTCCTGATTCTTTTCAGGAGAAAAGCAGAATGGGGGAGGAAAAAAATTAAAAAAGAAGAACAGAAAAAAACACAAGACGGAGTTGGAAGGAGAAGTGAAAAGAAGCACAACACAGGCTGCAGAATAAGAAGCTCCGCCGAAGATAAAACACATAGATTGTGATATTAAAAAAAAGAAAGAAAGAAAAAAGAGGGGGAGGGAGGCGAAGGGGGGGGGCGGTGGTGGAAACAAGGCGAGGCAGCGCCAGCGTCCCGAACAGCGAGTCTTGTACGTCTTATTATCAAGTTAATTAAAGCTAGCATCTGACAATGTCACTCGGCTGTAGAAAAAGGGATTTAAATGCGAAGTCTCCCAGGACCGCATGTCAAGGGCTGGTTTCTTTTTTCTCCGCTGCCACCCTCCACCCCTTCTTTCTCTCTCTCTCTCTCTCTCTTTCTCTCTCTCTCTCTTTCTTTCTGTGCTTCTAACCAGCCTGGCTGGGTACGAACAGCCCTCGAAAACGGCTCGGCTTTAAAGGCACGAGCCATGGGCGACGAAGCAATTATTAAAAATTTTGATGTTGGAAAAGAAAAATACATTAAAAAAAAAAAGACCTATAAAAGCGGGGACCGAGCATAAAACGAGGCCTCTCATGTGCATGCGCGCACGCGTGTGTGTGTGTGTGCGCGCGTGTTTTTTAAAGATGGAGTGTAATATAAAGAGATATCAAGGAAGGGGGAGATCAAAGGCCCCCCCTTTTCTACTCCCCCCCCCCCACACCATGAAAGGCTGTTCTCAAGCACTTTAAGAGAGATCTTTATATGATTTCATTTGAACCTCAACAAGGAACCGGGGAAACATGAAATAAGAGGAGGAGGGATTTTTGTTTTTTAAAAATAATAAAGCCATAGTAAAATAATAATATTTTTTTAAAAAACGAAAGGCCTGGAAAGTCGATTTTTGAAATGGGCCCATTGAAATGCACAGAGGCGGCTGCAACGTGGACGTGCTCCCGAGGTCAAGTGACGGACGGATTGTATGCTTCTCCATAATAATATTAATTAAACAATTTGCATGCTAATAAGGTAACAATTATCAGGGCTTCTGTTGAAAGATTCAGGTTATTACAACACGCCAGTCTGGGGGCCAGGGGTCAGAGAGTGAGAGGCGAGAGAAATTTCAACTCAAATTAACATTCTGTCAGCTCCAGAAAATGGGATAAATAAAGTCGAATTAATTCATTATAACAGGGAGAAGGGGAGAGAGGGAGAGGGAAAGGGTGGTGGGGAGTGGGGGAGTGAGAGCAAGAATGAGCAGAATGGGGGGAGATCAACCCCCTCCTTTTTATTCTTGTGCTAGATTGATTACCTTTCTGTATTCAAAAACACGTTCCTGGAACGTTTGTGTCCCGAAATCCGACAGAAAACGAGGCCTTTATGGCTACAGGCGAAAGCTTGGTTCAGTGGCTACAGTTTACATTTAGTATTTATAGAGAAAGAAATTAAATTATGCTGAAAAGGGAAACCCTTGGCCTTTCACCCCGGAATTAATACAAACCCTATCATTTGCTCCTCGCTGGATGGAATGGAGGCCCGGACGGCAAGGGCGGGAGCGCGAGCCTGTGTCTACGCGCTATTTTTTAAAAAAATATTTTTTTGGCGGGGGTGGGGGGAGGGGGGAAGAAAAGGTAATAATTAAACTGCTATCTAGAGCCTAGCAAGGTTGGAAACCAGAGGGAAAGGGAGAGAAAGAAAGAGTTCAGAAGTCACCACCGGACATTCACGTCGGTTTTGTCTCAAAGGTGGTGTGGGTGCGGAGAATCCGGATAAGGAGTTCGGATTCTCTGCCCTTTAATCCGAATCAGGAGTTTGTCCCCCAGAAGGGCGTGCTGTGAAACGTCACTTTATTTATTTATTTATTTATTTAATTCCTTCCTTCCTTCCTTCCATTTGTATCTTCATCCCATTAGCGTCGAAGCACCATTCTGGGCGGTTGCAACACATATATAATAGAAAACAGAAATAAAGCTAGAAACAACGGTTGAGGGGAGCGTCTTTTGAAATTACCTTCGCCAGAGATAACGCCCTTCGCCCCATTTTTCCTGAAAACGTGCAAGATTTAAGAGGGGTAAGAAACTTCCCAAATAAATGCTTCCCCCCCCCCCCCCAACTTCAAACATTTCACTTACTGCTTTGACACTTAGCAGTAAATGCGTTTTCCATCATTTTTTCTTCTTCTTTCCCGGAACGCTTTTCATTTTAATAAAAAGCTGCTAATTGGGGAGCATGATAATGGTCATCCTCCCCATCCGGGAAGTAAAAATGATTTTGTTTGGAAGCATCAAGAGATAAATATCCTAGAAGGCCCGAACCCACACTTCAAAAATCTTTGTAACCTCTTGGTTTTAAAGCGCGCCCTCGGCTTTCCAGGCACCACCTCGCGCGCTTCCTCGCCTAAAATTACAACTTTTTCGACCAGCTTTTCAAGGCGAAGAGGAACCAGACTTAATCCTGCCGGCAGCCGGCTAAACTCTGCCTGTTGACCACCCTATGGCAAATTAGGCCGGCTTGAAACTCCTGCATTTTACACGTGTGGAGGCGGCTCATTCTGGCGCGCACTTAATGGCGACAACATACCGACCCTATAATTCAGGACGAAATCACCAGCAGCACCCTTGGGTTACTTTAAAAAAGAAAATAGAGCGGGTGCTTATTTAGCATTTTTCGCGGCTGGCACAAGTTAAGTACCAGTTGCTGGGGAAGGAAGGAAGTCCTTTTTGGGAGCCAGAGGCTCCGACACCCGAGTAAAGGTGAGCTGGGCGTCGCTGAAACTGGTCGCCTCCCGGAAACTGTCACGTTCAACCTTACTTAGGAGCGAGATGCTTTCAATAAGGGCATGGTTTACTCCCAGGTAAACGCACCTGAACTCGAGTGGATTGCGGGCAGGGCTCGAGGGCGATGGGATTAGGACTTTTGGTGGAGTAACTAGCTTGGATCCCCTTCCTTTAAAGAAGTTGGGTTTGTTTGTTTTTAATGGAAATTCTTCAGCCCCCTTTTTGGCCTGGGGGCTGTCCAGGAGAGGTGGGTTTGATTCCAAGTGGCCTAAAAGTTGCTACTCTGGCAGGCAGCTGATTCAAAGAAGGAAGAAGGTGTGCGCGGATGTGGGGAGTCTGAAAAAACGTGCTTCAAAAGGAGGCCGGGGTCTTCCAGCCGCCTGCTTCAGAGTCATTCCGGATTAAACTAACCCACCGGATTTGTTCCGAAGTAAACCTGTGGAGGTCTGTAGCCTTGGTTGAGGGGTTCCTCTGTCTCACTCAAGGCCAAGGAGACCAGAGGCCGGTTGGCGAGCGAAATCCGGAGCGATCCAACGCCCACCAGATTAGGATTACTCCAGAGGTCAAGGGGATCCTCCCTCCGAACTAAAGCGAGAACGGCGCCCAGTTCGAAACGCCAGCCCTTGTTTTCTTTCTTTCCTAGGACTTCCCTTCTTCCTCCGAGGGAACCATTCTCATAAGTCCCGCGGAGTTTACACGGGGACGCCGGAGTCGTTCTCAAAGAGATGCTGGCGTCCCGGTTTGCTTTCCGCCGGGCGCCTTCAGACCCCTGCAGATCCGCTCGCACCTTGCGTGATTCCCCTTATGATCCCTTCCCGGGGATATCTATAACAATCCTCCACCAACGCTGGGCCTCCCTTCTTCCCCATCCCCCCCCCCCCCCTTTCTTTTTCTTTTGCTAAATAGACTGCTTTTTAATTAGAGACCCTCTGGCCCCATTCATAATTTAATACGGGCTTTTCCAGGGATCAATAGGGGGATGGCGTTAATTATTATTTTGATGGATACGATAGGAGGGCGGCGGCGGCGGCGGAAGCGGAGCGCGTGAGGTGTTCTGAAGAACCTCTAATTTCCTCCCCAATCTTTGGCCTCCTCTTCTTCCTCTCTGGGCTTCCACACCCGCCCACCGCGTGGCTTCCTCCCCCCCCCCGCCCCTTACCCGTCTCTCTCTCTCTCTCTCTCTCTCTCTCTGTGTGTGCTCCAGAAGCCTGAGAGGAGATGAAAAGGCTTGTAGTTTTAAATTCATTGTGACAGGCCTGGAAAGAGGGGATGATGAATCTCCTATTATTGGATCAGTCTATTTGCCGCTCAATGTCTCCCTGTAATTGGAGCAACATCACTTTAAAGGTTCAGAGGAATCGAAACGTTTCTGGTGTAGACGGAGACGCCGGCGAGCGGGGAAAGCGGGGGGGGGGGGGCGCCGTCGGGAGGGGAGGGAGAAGGGAGAGGGAGGCAGAGCATGAGAGAGAGAGAGAGAGAGACTATGAGAGAGGGGGCGAGCCTCTTTCCACAACACACCCGTGAATGTTTTAAAGGGAAATCTATTAGTGATTTGATGGAGGGGAGGAGGGGGAGGCAGGGTGGGGGTGGGGGGTGGGGAGAGGAAGAGGTGGGTGACGAGGATCGCGTAACTCGGCTTGCTTTGGAGTATTTAACTGGGTATCAATCAAACCTCTAAGTTCTTCTCTCTCTCTCTGCGCCCCCCATCCTTCTTCATGTCCTAGGGAAGTGCTGCTGCTGTTGCTGTTGCGCTCATTCTCTCTCTCTCGCTCTCTCTCTCCAGATCCCCCCTCCCCGCTTTCTCCAGGGGCTGGAGTCCTTATCAAAGCGACCCCCCCCCCTTTGCCGTCGGCCGCCCACCCACCCCCCCCCGCGCCCCGGCGCGCTCCTCTCGCGCAGGCCTCCCTCCTCCTTGTCTTGTTGTGACAGCTTTGATATTGTTTATTGAGGGTGGATGTCAGGTATAATTAGCAATCGATATGGAAAAAGCTCGGCTCCCCGTCCGCGGCGGCGCCCCCCCCCCCCGCGCCCCGGCCCGCCTCTGACGTCAGGGCCGATTAACGTTTCTTATTGGTCCCAAATTCCCCGGGCCGGCGCCTAATTATTGGGAGGCCTGATGTTGATAAAGTTAAAGCGCCCGGGCGCCCTCCAGCATGCGCCCCGCTCGGCGCACCTCCCCGGCTCGCCACGCGGAGGCCGCCGCGGACGCGGACGCGGCCACCACCGCCACCGCGCTCCTCCTCCGGCGGCGGCGGCGGCAGCGGCAGCGGCAGCGGGGCTGAGCGAGGCGCCGACCCCCCCCAGCCGCGCCGCCCGAGGCCTCCGCCCGCGCGCTGCCTCTTCCGCCCCCCCCCGCCCCCGCCGCCCGGGCTCCATGATGGACAGCCGCATCCTCGAGCATCCCCATGCCCAGTTCGGAGGCATGGTGGGCTTCCCGTACCCCATCGGGCATCACCATGTCTACGAGCTGGCCGGACACCAGCTGCAGTCCGCCGCCGCCGCCGCCGCCGCCGCCGCCTCGGTCCCCTTTTCCATCGACGGATTACTCAACGGCTCCTGCGCCGCCTCCGTGGTCAACCCGACCCCGCTCATCCCCTCCGGGTGCGGGGTGAACGGAGACGGGCAGCCCTTCAAGCTCTCCGGTAAGTTCCACCCCCCCCCCCACGATTCCGCGGCCGCCTCCGCCAATGCGCCCCCCCCCAGGCCTTAAAGCTGGCCCGATCGCCCCCTTCTCCAACGCGCCCCCCCCCACGTCTTTTCCAGAAGGAGCAGCAGCGAGAAAGAATCAGGTGTGTGTGTGTGTGGGGGGGGGTGGCAGCAGTTCTAGGGGGTCGGGGGGGGCTGTCGGGGGAAGGCCCCCCCGGGCCGCTCTCCGCACCAGCTTTGAACGGGAGCAGAAAAGGGTGGAACAGGGGTCAGGATCAAACGTCCCGGGTCTGTTTTGATACAGATGAACCCCAGGCTTTCGGAGGGAGGATCACCTTGGATCATAAGACCCCATCCAACCGTTTTTCAGAGGGTTTTTAGCAGCGCTTTTATACAATCCGTGATTTTTTCTCTCTCTCTCTCTCTGTGTGTGTGTTTTTAATTGTTTCTCTCTGTCTCCTCCGGGCTCTGTCAGCAGTTTTGTTTACAGTGACAGTAAACAAGAGGCATATTTTTCAAAAGCAGGTTTAAAAAGGACCTTTTTCAAAAAAAAAAAAAAAAGCAGCCAAGTCTTCGTACAAAATCCATATTTATATATATATATATAACAAGGTTAGGAAATACCATTACCGGACCCTTAAAATGCCCCCCAAAAGCCAGGCTTAGATTTCTGTTTAAAAGAAGAAAGAAAAAGGGAAGATAAAGTTGGGAGCAGCCAGGAAGGTTCAGGAAGGCCCTGGAGAAATCGGGGTGTTTGCGTTTTTAATTTCAGCAAGGGGGGCAAAACCTGCTTCCCACCTCGGCTGCACCCCGTGTTTCCTTCCAAGACAAATGTTCATCTTTTCTTTTTCTCAGAAATTATATTCTCTGCAGCTGGAAACTAAATGTTATGTACTGGATACATGGCATTCCATTATTATTATTATTATTATTATTATTATTATTATTATTATTATTATTATTATTATTATTATTATTATTATTATTATTATTATTATTATTATTATTATTATTATTATGTATATAGAAGTACTTTGTCTACACAGTTGACGATGCTGATCAACCCAGGCAATTAAAAACTCTTATCTGTGCATTCAGAGATAAAATTATTCCTGGGCAATTCCAACCTCCTTGAGATTTGGGGGGTTAGGGTAGTCCTTTGGGGGGTCTCGCTGGCCCAAAGGTAACAAAAGACTAGAGAGAAAAGTAGACAGGACATAAAAGGTAATGTGTGTGTATCTGTTTGGGGGCAGCTTGGAAAAACCAGAGCATCAGAAACATCCCCAGGCCATCCATCCCTGGGAAGGGAAGTTTTCTGATGGCTCTCTTTTCTCCATATCTTCTAACAGTGTCTAAAGGATCATCCATTTTTATTCCAAACCTGCAGTTTTTCCGTAGCATTTAATTGGAGGCCTTTGTTGATCCAAAACATGTCCTGTGTTTCACAACTTTGGATCTTGCCCCTTGAACCTTGGATAAAAATAAAGGCTCTCAGGGAAGAACCAAACCCCCTTGAAAAATGGTAATTAATACAGCAGGTGGAGACTGATCCATGAAACACCCAGACACCTAATATTGTCTCATGTACTGTGCAGTTTTCTTCAAGAATAAGTCTGAGAGAGTTATTCTCTCTCTTGTCCCAGTATTTTAAAATGGGATCTAGGTCTTCAAAGGTCTTAAATGTTATCTTTCAGTTATTTAAAGGTTAGAAGCAACTTATGCTCACCCTAAATGGCACGGAAAAAAGCTGTTCTCTCCAAATCAATGAGGTTTGATTCCAAGGCAGGACATTTCTGAAAGAGCTGATGAGGAAAAGGAAAGGTTTACACTCCAGGACTCTGGGAGACCAAACCCAGAGAAGAAGGAAAACAAAACAAAACAGTAACCTCACCACTGTGGCTTTATTAAGGGTGCACTTGTCCCATTGTTTATTAGGCGGATGGCGATGCCTCTGTGATTCTCTTTCCAGTGGGGTATAAACTGGACCTTTGGATTCTGATTTGGGTTTTGGCGTCCCTTCTTTTGATTGCTTCTCTGCTTCTTCCAGACTCGGTGGACCCGGATAAGGAAAGCCCTGGTTGTAAAAGACGGCGGACGCGCACGAATTTTACCGGCTGGCAGCTGGAAGAGTTAGAGAAAGCTTTTAACGAAAGTCACTATCCTGACGTGTTTATGAGGGAGGCGTTGGCGTTGAGGCTGGACCTGGTGGAATCTAGAGTGCAGGTAAAAAAAAAACAACGATCATAACAAAAGAGAAACCCCTTTCTCTTTCTCTTTTTTTCTTTTTTCCCACCTCCTCAGGTTTGGGTGATCCCCAGAAGTCTGGTCCAAGATAAGTTAGACTAGTGTAGGGTTCTCGTGTCTACAAGTTATGTGTCCTTGTGGAGGTCTGGATAGGGCCAGAATATTTGAGATTTTAGAAATGCTCTAGGAAAACATTAATCTACCCTCAGATCATTTCCCCCCTCCCACTCCTTTCCCCCTCAGCCAGAAGGAACATTGGTCCTGTTGTGGTTTTAATCTTGATACGTCCCCTTTTCCTTAAATTTCTGCCTACAGGGAGAAAAAGAGATTATCTCCTCTTTATATTTTTAGTTGATGGGTTCATTATTTGTTGTCTGGCTTCTGTCATCTCTCTCTGCCTCCCAAAGTCCTAAAAAGAAGTAGGGCCCTGGAGGATGGCCCTGGAGGATGTATTCGAAATACAGAGCGTGCTTAAAACTTGGTTTACATTAAACTTGGATATTTCCTAGGTATAAATTTAACGGATTTAGAACCACTGGTTAGTTCCTCGGATATATGAGATTTTAAAGGTGAAAACTGAGCTTCTGAGCAGTTGGAAAAATGTATGTGTATATGTGGAGATGCCTATCAAGTGAATAGTATTACACACAGACTCACAAACACACCTAATTACACGGTGCTTTCCTTTTGATCACTACCAACTCTGCCGTTGAGTTCAATAGGATATGGGTTGCACCATGTTTTCCTCCAGTCTGTTTTAGTGGGGGGGTGGGGAAGGAGATGATTTCCCCTCTCCCTCCTTCAAGGGTGTCTAGTCTTCCAAAATAATTTCAAATTAATTGCCTGTATGGTAATTATTAATCACCAAGTGCTAATCGAGTTTTCCCTCCCCGGAACATCGGTGAGGATAGCGAAAACCTTAACAAACTTTATCTATTCTAGTGTAAGAATAGTAGTCTGAACTGCCCTTGATCCTTTTTTAAAGAAAACCTACTAGCACCATATATATATTTGGGGTCTATTTTTTTGAAATAAACTCCAAAGAGGGGATCCGATCAAAGCAACCGTCGTCATTTTCGGAAAACTATCCCAATATATATATTTATGGCATTGATTCTCGCAAATCAAGAACGATGGAGGCCCATTACATTACTGGATCCTCTTACTCCATATATGTTTGGGGTTTTTTTTGTCCTTGTTGCGGTTCTTCTCCAATGGTGTGTGTGTGTGTGTGTGTGTGTGTTGGAGATCCCCATGACACTTTGGATGAAGCCGTTTGAAATAACGATGCTGCCTTGCATACAGACCAGCCTCTTCCTTGCATTTCTCCCTCCCGTTTATTTCACCCTGAATGATCAGCTGTAACATTCTCAGTGTTTCCTATCTTCTTAATGTGGTCAAAGCCTTCTGTGTTTCGGTGCTTTATGCGTTCTCGGCGTTTCCTGAGTCCATTCTTTCCTCGAGTGCCTCTCGATCTGCACTCTCATCCCATACCAGCATTGTCTAAAATGGTATATTTACAATATGCTCCGCTCCTTCTCCCGTCATTCCTCCCTTCCTCATGACCTCTTCTGTTTCCAAATCCTTTTATCCAATTTGTTCTGAGGCTGTTGAATGAAGTCAAGACCCTGGACTTCTCTCTAATACGATAATGAGTAATTCTCGGTGACAAGGGTTGGCAGAGCGCGCGCTCGCAAAGGGAGGCACAGAATTGCAATACACGCAGCAGCGAAGCCAAGCCAGGGGACCTGAACATACATTAGTGTGTATTTGTGTGTACACACAATATATATAAATATATATATACATACACACACATATATGTATTTGTAACATCTAATATTATAAAGCTGAGATACATACATGCTCATACACGTGTGTGTGAGTCTACATATCCTAGTTTATAATATTTAATGCAACTACAAATGTGTGTGTATGTACTTGCATTAAATCCTAGTTTATAATATATGCATTTGTATATATGTATCCTAACTTTGCTTAGTTCTATAACGTTTGATGCAACCACCTAACGCTGCGTGCGTTCTGTCTGCCTGTCTAAAAACAACTCTGGATTGGGCTAAGGGCAGTTTTTACCTTCGGAAAAACTCCCACACCCACAAAAACGTGCGATTGATGTTGGTCTCTCTGCAATAACATAACGGTGGCTTAACGAGGGGGAGAAAGGAGAGAAGGACCAAAGGGCGCATGAAAGGCTGACCATCCTCGTTTTCAATTCTTTCCCGATTTCCAGCGTCATCACAATGGCGCAATCGTTATTTTTGTCCTGGAATCCGGCTCCAGGATGCTGATTTAGTGGATAGATTAATTTGGCGGCCGGCGTGGAGCTCCTCTTTGTTTCCCTGGTGTTTTCTTTCTTTCTTTAAGGTTTCTTGGCGGTTGAAATAGTTGCTTTGGTCAAGAATCGGGGAGCTGAAGGCACTCTCCTCCGCCCACCCGCCCCACCTCTCCCCGCTTTTCCTCTTTCGGGCTGTTTAAACGGGGGGGGGGAGGGGGAGAGGGCGCCTCAGGAAAAGAAGGTGGATGTGTGTCTTTTTTTTTTTTTTTTTTTAAAGGAAGGAAAGACGCGGAGAGTGTGCAGGTGTGACACTGAGGGAGTTGCATCCTGGCCCGGGTTGACTTCTGATTTTCCATAGAGCCGGTTGGCTCGGTCACTTTCCTCATTTTGAGGTTAGGACCTCTGGTTTTTAATTTAAGCTTTATCTCCACCTCTATCATCTGAAACCGCCCCCCTTCCACTATTCAGTGTCTTAGACACAGTGGGGACAACTGGGACCGGTGCGTGTGTGTGTCCGTGTGCGTGCGCGCGCGCGCCTCCGATGGGGAACAAGCCCCCCCCTTTCTCTCCCCTAATTTTATTTAGTTTTTTTTAAAAAAAAAATATATGCACAGACACACACGCATGTGCCCCTATGCAGCCTTTCTCCCTCCGCTCCCGAAAAATCTGCACGGATGGTCTTGCACGCGTGTTTGGATGTGTTGGGCAAACACGTGTAGCGGAGTTTAAATATTGTTTCCCTTCCTTTCTGAGATGAAACCGGAGTGGGTTAAGCGTCCGCGCAGCTCACCTCCAAAAGGGACTGGGGAAACCCTTTTGTGACTGTTGTGTGTGCTTAAGGGGGGGGGGGGAAAGGATGATGGGGGGACACGTGCGCGCGGTGGCTAGATTCCTTTTCTTTCTTGGTACAGACCGGTACAAAGTTCTCAAGTGTGCGTTTCCCTCTCTCTATTTCTCTCTCTCTCTCTCTCTCTTTTTTTTAAAGGAAAAACACCACATTTTTAAAAAAGGCCTCTAATCATGTGGATAATTTTGAATTAGGATACATAATTCCCCCCCCCCCCGCTCTCTTGGAGCACCCAAACGTCTCCCCAAACAAACGTCTCCCCAAACGTGGAGGGCGGATAAATATCATTTGAACGTGGTATGGAAGTGGGGGAGAGGAACCGCCAAACTTCCGGGGGTGGGGAGGCAGAAATCCAGCTAGGAGATACGACATTTTCACCGGTATAGAGAGGCGGGGGGGGGGGGAGCCAGAACGTCTGTAATATAAGATATCAGTAGGGAGGTATCTGTCCGCGTCTAAACCCGTTGATTCCGACATTCTGAGACCCTATTTTTCTTTTCTTTTTGGGCGCGGGGCTTTGAATTTCCAGATCGCTCCCTTCCCCGCCCCCCCCCCCCCGCTCAGATGGGATGGCTCGGCTTCTCTTAGGACGATGGGTTTCCTAATTCTCCCTCCGCTCAGAGGGTCGCTTCTTTCCCCACAGCTTTGTTCTCCCGATGCTGAACGCAAAGCAAAGCGCCAGACACCCTGGAATGAATGGTTCGGGCAGGGTTGCTTCCCGGCCTTCTCCTACACCCGGAGGAAATCGGGCAGAAGCGCACAGGCTAGCGGCTGAAGGACGGGAGGGGGCCGGTGGCAGACCTTCCCCACCCCCCGCTTGCTCTACCCTGACACCCGCCCCCCACCCACCCCCAGCCCCACATGCCCTGCGGTGTGCACCCGGGCCGGCGCCTGTTAACCGCTTCTCCCTTGTTCGGTATGTAGGTCTGGTTCCAAAACCGACGGGCCAAATGGAGGAAGAAGGAAAACACCAAGAAAGGGCCCGGCCGGCCGGCGCACAACTCGCACCCGACGACGTGCAGCGGCGAGCCCATGGATCCCGAGGAGATCGCGCGCAAGGAGCTGGAGAAGATGGAGAAGAAGAAGCGCAAGCACGAGAAGAAGCTGCTCAAGAGCCAGAACCGCAACCTGCACTCGCCCAGCGGCCTCTCGGTCAACAGCAGCACGCAGAGCTCCGACAGCGATGGGGGCACCGGAGGCCTCTCCCCGGATCCCCCCGACGGTGGCGGTGGCTGCAGCTCCAAGGCCCCTTCCGGGGCCGGCGGCCCGCACTTCAACCCTCCTCTGCCAGGCAGCTGTGATCCCCCGCCTTCGGCCTTCTATCCCGGGCGCGGAGGCGGCTGCACTGCCCGGTGCGCGCAGGGAAAGGACCCGACGGCCGGGTTGGCGGCGGCGCCCTCGGGCTCCGAAGGCGGCCTGGGGCCTCGTCCCCCCTCGGCGGCGGGGGCCGGGCCGGCGGGGGCCGGCGGGGCTCACCATGGCTCGCCCAAGCTCAACCCCTTCAGCGTGGAGAGCCTCCTGTCGGACTCGCCGCCGCGGCGGAAAGCGGCGCTGGAGTTCCCGCCGGCCTTGGCGCCCTGCGCCCCGACGGCGCGCACGCTGCTGGGCAAGGGCCACTTTCTGCTCTACCCCATCACCCAGCCGCTGGGCTTCATCGTGCCCCAGGCCGCCCTGCGCAGCGGCCACCCGGGCCCGGAGCCGCCGCCGCGGGGCTCTCCCTTGCCCGCCGCCAACCCCAGCCCGGACCCGGCGCCCCCCAAAAGCAGCAGCACCGCCGCCATCTCGGCGCCCGGCGCCCCGAAGGCACTGCCTTCCCCGCCGCCTCCGGCCGCCTGCCCCTCGGCCTCGGCCTCGCCCGCCTCCTCCGGCACCTCGCCTTCCCAGGGGGAAAGCAGTAGCAACAGCAGCAGCAGCCACGACGCGCTGGTGGCGCAACCAAAGTCCTCGGCGGCATCCTTTGCTTCTTCCAGAGACACTCCGGATTGCCCCACGGAGCCCAAGTGTCCTGCAGAGACCAGCCATTTAGACTGTGAGGAAGTAGACATGGACTAACCACGCAACCAAGGGGGAGTTTAGGGGGCGGGCGGGGTGGAGGGGGGGAGAGAGAGAGAGAGAACCGGGGAGGGGGGACCCCCCCAAGTCATAATTATGGACTAGATTCCTTGCGGGACGGGGGAAAGAAAGAAAGCCGAGGAAGCCACATCAGTCGAAACTTCTGACATTCCCAAAGTTTTCTCAAGCCCGAGATCCCACTTTCCCCTTTATTAGGTATATATTT